>JBAMJR010000125.1:5192500-5747932 GCA_038501785.1 Myoxocephalus aenaeus | reverse complement strand
GGCATCCGTTATCGAACCAGAACAACTGTTGTACAAGAATGACTGGGATTGGCTCCCCTGAGTGCCAGGCGGCGCAGGTTCCCACATCTCTTCTGTCCATTGTCTGCAGAGAGCCACTTTATTATGCAGCTCGTGTTTATTAGAAAGGGGGGGGGGGGGCTGTATGCCCCCAACACAATGGCACATTTCTTGATCCAATGAAAGCGAAGGAAGGTAGAGGAAGGGAATTACAGCATGTCATCCGTGTACAACACTTGTATACATTCTCTTTTAGCTCACGAGAGAGAGAAAAGGAGCATTTCCTGCGCCCCGGTGAAGGTAGTGGGACAAGGTATTGCATCACAACAATATGGAGGTAACCGAGAGGAGTGTTTTTTTTTGGGGGGGGGGGGGGGGGGGGGGGGGGGGGGGGGGGGGGGGTTGTCGCAGAAGGCAAATGTACGTGCGCGCGAGGGGGAGGTCGAGTGGGTGTGTCTATGAGGTCCCATCTGTCAGTATGAGTGGAGGAGAACAGAAAACACCCTCGCTCACACGGAAAAATAAAAAAAAGGGCAAACATTTCTCACCCCTCACCCTTCCGACAACGGGGCCGTTGCTATAGGGACTGACAGTTGCCTCACGCACCTCCGTTTGCCTCGTGACCCCCCCTCCTCCCGCCTGTGCCTCCTGTGACCTCTTCCCATAACGCGCCTCTCTCTCTAATTAGTGACCCCCCCCCCCCCCCCCCCACCTCTTTCTCAAGGCTAAGCTCTTTCCTCGGTTGGTTTCATCTCAGCTGTGCCTCTCGGCCTGTTGAGATTTCGAGAGTGCCCCTTTTTTTTTGTGCTCTTTTAGCCCCGATACGAGCCAACTCGCTTAACAGGATCATACTACTACACTGCCGTCCGAGGTCAGTGCCTGGGGCATCAACTGCCTGAGGAGAGAGAGAGAGAGAGGGGCTTTTGAACTTGGTAGATATGTAGCATGGTGCGTGGTGTTTTAAACATGCTGCGGCTGAAGATGTCTCCCACAGTCAGAGGCCCCCCGTAGACAAAGAGCACGGGGAACACAGTGGGCACAATGGGGGGCACCACTCATTCATTTCTCATGTTTTGCATATTACAGGGTCCATACACATTTTTGACCAATGGATTGCCATGACTTTGCCATGACTTTAAACCAAATTTCCTATGACCAAACATTTTGTGAGATCTCAGTGTAACATGAAAAAGTAATATATAAAATGTAGTATTTAAAATGTAGTATTTAAACTAACAATGAGAATGAGAGCGTATGCCTGCTTATATTCGGAGCGTCTTTCTTTTAAAAAACATATTAATTATTTCAAACAAGATGAATGACATGAACATATGAATATAACATATATTTCTTTTTTCAAGGACCTTTCCAGGCCTGGAAATAACCATTTTAAAATTCCATGACTTTTTCCAGGTTTTCCATGACTGTACGAACCCTGATATTATGTGAGCATTATAAACACCCACTGAAACAATCTCATCGAGTCAAATTCAACTGGCAAGGTGATACTGGCTTAGGTCTAACTGCTGCCCCACAATGGCCAGAGGGCAGAGCGTGAGGAGCCCTTTTTAAAAAAAGGTCTGCCATCTGTCTTTGAACCCCCCCCCACCCCCCCACACACACACATATATGTGTGTGAACACCTTTGCCTCAAAGCGCAGGCTGAACTGTCATTCATATCCGTCGAGCTCCTTCCCATTAATCTGCCCTGATATGTGACGTGAAGCGGCTCACTGTTGGGGAGGTGATGGGTGATGGGGGGAGGGGGAAAGAGGCTCGCTTGTCAGCAGCTTGTGAGTTGATCATACAACAACGAATACGCGGAGAGGGAGGAAGCATTGTTGGAGCTGGTGCTCCCCTCTTGTTTCCTCTCCCTCTGCCCCCTGTCTCTCCCCCTCCATCGTTCACTCGCTCTCGCACTTGACATGCATGCCGGGGTGAGCGCACTGGGAGGGGGGGGGGGGGCTTAGAGAAAGAAATTATGCTTGGCAGTCATAAATCCACGGGATGTAATTCACAAGCTATTCACTATTAATTCATGGGAGTGTTTATGGAATTGTGGTTAACAGAAGAGAAAAGCAGCCCGACTGCTAAAGCAAATTAGCCTCTAATTAGATTGTGATTCATGAAATACCCTTTTCAAAAGTGTTGACGCAATTAATAGCATGTGAAATTGCGAATTAATCCAATGCCGGGGCTGTACGACGCACTGGCGTTTGTGGACGCCTCTCGCCGCTGAGTATTGTTGGGACTTTCTGTGCCTGCGTGGAGCCCGCTGTTTCATGAACTGCGTTTGTGCAACTTCCTGTGAACTTGAATACTCTGTGTGTGTGTGTGTGTGTGGATGTGTTTGGTGTGTGTGTGTGTGTGTGTGTGTGTGTGTGTGTGTGTGTGTGTGTGTGTGTGTGTGTGTGGTGTGAGTGTGTGTGTGTGTGTGTGTGTGTGTGTGTGTGTGTGTTATGGCCTTTGTCTGCTTTGCAATTCCAAAACGAAAGTGTTTTCTTCGGTCGCAGAGTAGATTTAAATTGCTGCAAGTCGCTGTCGGGAGAAATGCGCAGGTCTTTTAATATCGCTCGGCAGATACTCCTCACGCACGCCTGTGTGTGTGTGTGTGTGTGTCTTGGCATGTGCATGTTTTTTGTCAGGGTTGTGTGCAGCAGTCAAACTGACTGATTGTGATTGCAGTGGTGGCAGAGATTGTGATGAAGCTGCGCGTGTGCTGGGGTGAATAATCAGCATCCCTCGGAGGTAATGGGGACCAGGAGGGAGGGGGGGGCTGCATCAGAGGTCCAGTCTGTGTGTGTGTGTCTGTGTGTGCTCTGTGTCTGTCTGTGTGTGTGTGTGTGTGTGTGTGTGTGGTGGGGGGGGGGGGCTGGGGGAGCGGGACCCTGCCTCCTGGAAACCCTGCGTTCGGAGAAGCTCCATGCCTAATGGGGGGCAGAGGAGTTAATTCCGCTGCGCCGAGGCTTTATCTCATTTTCATACATATGAACGCGCGTCGGGCCGAGATCGATTACCGCAAACAAATTGAAATGCCTGGGACCAAGGAAGGCCTGCGGAGATGAAGGCAGAGAAAGGCGCTGAAAGGTGGGGGAGGTGCGGTGCGATGTGCATGTGTCTATGAATTCTGAGAGTGTATAAAAGGGAGGCAAAATTCCCCGATATGGATGGAGAGACACAAATCACAACCGCATACTGATTTCCTCCCTGCCTACAGAGGACACACACACACCACACACACCTCTATTATTTAGAGTCACGCATGAAAACTCAACTCACTCCGGTTGATGCCACCTTCCTTCTCAGAGATATTGCCGTTGGGAGGTAGTGAGAAAAACTCAGAGGTCCTGACGGCTCGCTGAACGATTAGTCTTCAAACCGGCCCGCGAGCTCGCTGCCCCCCTATTTCCCGTTATCTCTGGGTCTGCATGAGCGCCCGCTAACATACACACAATTAGTTTCTCATTCTATGTCTCTTTCTCGCTCTATCTCTCATTAAACATACCATAAAACGAATGTCCACGTCATTAGCCCGATTCCATACTCGCACCGTCATTGACTCCCGACAGTCATTTTTGGCACTCGTCTAAAGTGCTCACTGCTTCATTACTTCTTTCCCTTCCTTCATTTCTTTTAGCTTTCATCCGGTCCCAGAACGCCCGGTTACACTCTCTCTCTTACTCCCCTTCTCCTCCTCCCCCCCCCCGCCTCGTTCCGAGCCGTGCCCCCTGTTTGTGGGCCTCTCTCACAGGCAGAGGGTTTCAATATTTCCTCTCTCGACTCTCGGCATTTCCTTCGCCGCTCCCGTCAGTGACACTTTGGTGCAGCCCACATGCACGCGATGAAATGAAACGATGAACAAGCGGGTTTTTATTTAAAGTGAAACAATGCAGGGGGCACGTAAACAAATGAGATGTTCAGCAGCCAAACTGGAACCAAAGCCAGTCACCTGACCAGGCAATGCGGTGCAGCTGCAGCCTGTCAGAGCGCCAACAAGGAAGGTACCAAGTGTCCGCTTTTTTTTTTTAAACATACAGGAACAGACACAGAGCTGCGTGCAGAGGGCCTAGCTCAGCGCGTGTCATTTATTGTTGCCACATCACACTTTGGGATTTCCACCGTCTGACAAGCACATAACTCTGATCGGCCATTTCTCAGTCGACCGCCTGGACGAAGGCCACTGCTGAGCCTCTAAAGCCCAACTGCCCCGAGTGAAGCTAGTCAGCGGGGCAGCAGATAAGACCGTGGGTTGTAAAAGACAGCTTCCAGGTGTGAATGGGAAGCAGATCTGCCCAGTGTAAATAACAGTAAAATAATAATAAAAAAAACAAAAAAACAGAAGCTCTACACAATAAAAAAGGTTCTCTCCTTAAGTTCTCGGTTGCTCTTTAAATGCTATTATACGTACAGATATAACGCACACATTTTGGACTGAGCTATAATGAAGCATGGAAAGGTCTGACTTTATTTCAATCTTAAATCACTCAAGCACAGCGGCATTAAATGCGTATTCAAATCAGAAGCGGCTAGCTTTGAAACTTGGATAATAGGCCGAGCTCACAGCCGGGCTAGTGAAACACGGGGGAGGGCAATTAAATAGACGGGTCAGAATTGGAGGTAAGCTGCGGTGACCTTTGTTAAGGCCCAACAGCGACACCCATATGGCCAAGCTGTTGCTCGCGGTGCGGTGGGGGAGGAGAGGTAGGCACGGGCGCTAGCAGACTTTTTATTTATTTTTAAAAAAAAAAGGTAGCCACCTTGCTCAAATTCTGTGCGGGACCTCAAGCATTTTGCACGAATTGCCCTCACGGGACCAACACGCAGGAACCGCACCAGAGGTGAAACGACGGCAGTGCGATGATCAGTACAAAAAAAGACACGGGACAGCGGGAAGAGGGAAAAAGGGGCGACAAGATGGAGGAGATATGGACTCGAACATCACCTGGCGCACTCGCTCACACAGTCGTTCCTTTCTTTTGAATGTATTCAGATAGATTTCTAAAGAAAGATCACAGGTACAACCATTTCTACTTTTTGAAGCAACCGTGGAAGCCACTCTCTGTGTTTCGTCAACATTTCCCCTCAAGGGCTATTTTAGCATCTTAAGACGACGTCGAGGGCATGCGAGGACACCGTTCTGTCGGATTCACTCTCTCTTGCATTTCAGCCGAACGCAATGCCCTTCTTTTATTCCACTCTTCCTCTGTCCCCCCTCCCCTCCCCCAACACCACGCTCAGTGTGCTGTCTGGGTGCCCTCACGCTTCACTGCCTGGTGCTGCGGGCGAACTGGGCGTCACTCGGCATCGCTCTGCATTAGACTCCACTGTATTTGCTCTGCTCTGTGTGTGTGTGTGTGTGTGTGTGTGTTGGAGAGAAACAGAGTCAAACGGCACAATTGTGCATGCATGTGCAAAACGTGTGTGTCCATCTGTGTACGAGAATGCTAAATGCTATGTGTGTGTAATGCATGAATAGTGTGTGTGTGTGTGTGTGTGTGTGTGTGTGTGTGTGTGTGTGTGTGTGTGTGTGTGTGTGTGTGTCTTTACGGGTCAGTGTGCTGTTAATCAGAGCTGATTAATGCAGATCAGTGGTTGGAATGTAGTTTTAAAAGTGGGGGTAGATGAGAGGGTGCCGTTTACGTGATCATGACACTCACCTTTGGGTTTCTGGTCAGCAGCCTGCGGGGTGAGAAGAGAGAGGAACAGAATTAGGAACTCCCATTGCAGCTGAAATCAAGAGCATCGTGCATTTATTTGACCGGAGAGGGGCTAGTGTTACTAGGTAAAGTGAGCCAATCTTGTTCCAGCTGTTGTTGCTATTGATTTGAATAAAAAGCCATTGATTAGAAAAGGTTTCGCACTAACTGTACGTGCCACACACACACACACACAGTGCAGAGTTCAAGTGCCCGCTGGTGGATAGATATGCGCATCTTATTTAACAGGTGTGCTGTGTGCGAACATGTGCAATCGTCACCGTTTTCTGAGCGATGTCCGTCTTGGTCTTTTCTTCTTGTTTTTTCTTTTTCTTTTCTTCCATCAAATGGTTCTCTTTCTTCTGTGGCTAGCTTGTCTCAGCTGCTGAAAGAGAGGGGAGTAATTAATGAAACACGAAGGGGCGAGTATACAGCTCAAAAACTGTAAAATGAAAAAGGTGGAATGGAAGGGATATTTACAAAAAAAAAGAAAAAAAAAGAGGGGTAAATGCAGAGAAAGAGAGGACAGTAAGAGTGAAGTGTTAAGAGCTGGGTCAAAAAGGCAGCCGGAAATGGCGAGTAGATAAAAAAGGCACGGGATTAAAAGGACGACAACGTAAAAGGCCAACAATCTGACAGGATAGGAAAACAAGGTCTTTAAAAATAAAATAAAAAAATAGAATCCGTTTCTAGTGGGCGCGAGTCAAACTAGCTAGATAGCTAGCCCGAAGGGTCACGGAAACTAAGTGCTTCTTTTCAGCCCGTCTTTCCTTTGGCTCAGCTTTAGTGACAGCTCCTGGAAACTATTAAGAGGCATGAGCTGGGCCAGAGGGACAGAGTGTGTGGTGAGTGTGTGTGTGTGTGTGTGTGTGTGTGTACTATTCACTAAGTGCAAATGGACACTAATCTTTAAAACTGGACTGTGTCATATCAAATCAATGATGTGCAAATACAATTAGTCATCTTCATGCCAGTCGAAAATAATGGTAAATTCCCTATTTGTTGGCCATCCTGCTAAGAGTGCATGTATACACACACACACACACACACACAGCTAAACTAAGCTACTGTGCTTCATCCTTGTGAACTTGAAGGAGATGACTTTATGATATCCAAACGTGGTCTGACAGTTAACAGCAATTCATCAGGTAAAAATGACAAATATTTACTGGTTCAAGTTGTATATTATGACTTTAAAGTGTTGATCAGACAAAACAAACAAAGCCAAAACAACCTGACAGATTAATCAAAAATGAAAATCCTTATTTGAAGCCCTTATGTTGTGTGCTAACTAAACAGAAAAAGACAAAGTGTGCCAACACAGGCCTGGAAATGAATCAAATTCGGAAAGGTATGAATGAACCATTACGCTCACAACAGAAGATTAATGAAAGGCCCGCCCCCCCCCCAATGTGCTGCCCACTGGCAGGGAGGGGGAGGGAGCTGTCCATCAAAATGACAGGACGAGCCTGGCAGAAAACTCCCCGACGGTGGGGCTATGTCTCTATGGCCGTAAGGGAGAGGAAGAGAGAGAGAGAATGTAGACACGGGTTAGACCACAGAGACAGAATGAGTCCGCCACTTGCCCCAAGTCTCAAGGCTCATAAGTTAGCAATGGCACACGTATAAATGTACACTGCTCTCACCAGCCGGCTACGTTGATTTGAATGGGAATGTCTGGTGCACTCCTTATCTATTTATACTTCTATGCGTTCGACAGACATGCAGATGGGCAGAGAGACAGAGACGGAGGCAGACAGACATTGAACACCTACCAACAGTGAGAGCCAACCCCTGGGGAAGACTAGACTAGCGGCCATGGCAGCCGTGTAAAACGAAAATGAAAATCCAATCTGGATTTTCTCTTCTTCATTCCCTGTTCCCTTTTCATTGCTCTAATACGCTTTATTTTTCTCCCTATCTCTCTTACATTCAGTGCTATTTTTCATACTGAGGAGTCTGTGTGTGTGTGTGTGTGTGTGTGTGTGTGTGTGTGTGTGTGTGTGTGTGTGTGTGTGTGTGTGTGTGTGTGTGTGTGTGTCTCATTGTGCTATGCTATCTCAGCAGCTCGGGGAAGGCAGCCCTCAGGTAATAAATAGGAGCTCAAATTATGTGTGGGGCAGAGAGGCAGAGAGAAAGAATGTGGGGGGAGTGATATAAGTGGGAAGAAACTGTGTGCTAGATTTTTCTTCTTTTCTTCTTTTTCTGTCACCATCAGTTGCTAGTGACAAGAGGCTATGCAAGAGGCGCCCACATTAATACGCTGTTCTGAATCTCTCCGCGCACACAAGCGGTCAGAAACCATCCAAGTCCATGCTAACGCGCCGGAAAATGCTAATGTTTTTTTGTTGCACATTAATGGAATAATAGCTTGCCTTCTGCGGATGTAGGCAGTAGTAGTATTGTGAAATGCAGACAGCAACAGCAGCTAGCATCGACAACAAGCTCTGTAACTTGCTTTCCACATTGAATTAACCAGCGAAGCCGATGACATTTGTTTTCTTTCCGTGATCGGGCTGTGACGAATCACAGAAGGAAACCGCATGACTGATAAGACCAAAATCAGGAAGCAAACGGAAAGGACGTTTTTATCAAAAGTCTCGATTTCGGGGGTCGAAAACACCAGATTAGTGTGTAAACGTAGCAAAAAGTTGGGCCCCCACAGATGATAGAGAATCTACACTGTCATAGAGGACAGGGGGGGGGGATACAAATACTACAACAATACCACCAGATGTGCACGACTTCATTTAGTATCCATCTCGTTCCAGAGATGTCAATACACTATAGAAGGCCTCCAGTTAAATAGCTGTTATTTTGTTATTCGACGTCATGTTGGCAGCAGCCTGGTAAACAACTGTTGTCATTGAATCGACGCAGCCAGTGCCAAACTTAGCTTCCCCTCCTCTGCCCCACATATAACCTTACCTGCCTCCACCGGTCTCCCTCCCTCTCACTCAGTACTGCTGACACCAGCACCTCCTCAGCAATGACCCAGGGGCGTCCCCCGTGCTGCCGCCCAGCATCAGGTTCACCCTCACTGGCAGTATGACACTGCCATTAGGCCAAATGTGTCATGTTTTGAGGTTACGGACCTACACAGCAACAGCGTGTCATTGAGTCTCTTCCTCACATTAAAAGAGGCTTAGATCCCCACAGCCAAAACGGAGACAGAAACTAATGCAAAGACAGCTCTGTGGTGCATTTAGGTCGAACTCTAAATCCAAAAAGCCAGCCTCAATTAGTAAGTAAGAACGATATGCTTTGCAGCGAATGCATTGCTGTTTTTAACATGGGTCGTGTCAGATAGCTCATCGATATGTCCGAGATGCAGCTGCGTGTCGTCCCAAGACCAAAGTAGCAACTGCATGCAACGCTGGAAGTTGCTATTCCAGTTGCTGGCAGAGGTTTACGGATGGATATGTAACCCCCCTCACATTATCAGACAACGTGGGTCCAACACGGTACAGACCAAGGTCACAGACCAGACTTCTTTACTGAATGAATCGGTTCAAACTTCTGTAGTCTGAGCCCGGCTTTACTGGCTTTTCCTTAAGAATACAGACTCGAGTAGGAAAACATCCCAAAACTGTGAAACTGTGAAGAAACTGCATCATGAGGCAGTATCCTCTCTTCTTGTGCTGCACACAACCGCTCCATACCCCGGGGACTATACGGCTTTAAGCTATAGAGGAGGAGGCATGACAACAGGAACACACTGTACTGGAACGAGGGGGACTGGAAACACACACACACACACACACACACACACACACACACACACACACACACACACACACACACACACACAGGGAAGCTTGATGTACACAAACAGGAGGCAGTCTGTCTGATGCCTGCCTTTTTCTGCCATGGATGCATAGGAGAGGGAGGTGGGAGGAGAAGGAGAGATGGGAATGGAGGGGTGGGATGAGAGGACGGGGAAGGAAAAAAATCACAAAAAAAACAGGCGGAGGATGAAAGCAGACGCAGAGCAACACCAATTAAGAACGACAGCCGCCGGAGAACCAGACAGGGCACACAGAGAGAAAGAAGAGAGAGAGAGACTGTGCTGGGAAAGAATCCTCACTGGAGAAATGGAGGAGTTGGGGAGGGGGGGCAGAACATCGCACTATTGAGGCTGGCAGACGAAGAGAGATGGGAGGGGTGGGGGGGGAGCGAGAAAGAGGTGCACCGAAATATCCGTGTGCCTTGATCGCTAGTATCTGGAGATGCAGAAAAAGCGAGGGGGTGATGGGAAAACCATGCAAGGGTGATAGAAAAATAGAATAGAAGGGCTAAGGGGGGGGGGGGGGGGGGGGGTGTAGTAGAAGAGCTGCGCTCGTGTGACGACGGAGCGAGACAAAAGGAGAGGGAGAGACAAACCGGGAGAGAACTAAAAAAAAGGGGGGGGGTTGAAGGAAACCATGTAGCTTCACGTGTTCAGATTCAGGCTGTCAGATCAACCGCAGACACAACTCCAATCACAAAAGGACGGGATGGGACGGGGGGGACGAGGGGGGACGGGGTTTATGGTCCGGTCCGTCGGCCGCAGAATGCGGTGAATCCCACTCTCCGCCAACATCACCATGGCAGCCCAGCCCGCCCCATTCCTGTGGCGTCAAGAGAAGCCACAGGGCTCTCCAGAGCCTTATTACATGGAACGTTATCATCCTTACCTGGGGAATAATTCCTCAAAAAAAACCTGCTACAGACCTCAACCGCTCCCCACAAATGTCTGTGGCTGTGCCATTCGAGTTTACTCGACCTGAACGGCTTGGGGGGGGGGGGGGGGGGGGGGGGGGGGTTAAGTGAGCAATAACAATGTCGTTTGTGTGCTTTTCCATGCCGCGGTCACGCCAACAGCATCGCCCGGCCGCTTTGGTTTGCGAGCGTTCGGCGCATACCAGCTACGCTTTCAGCAGGTGGAGAGCCTCGTGGAGACATAATAATACGGCACACGGTGTTGCTACTAGGCCGGATCTGCTCAATGAACTGTGGGCAGAAATATTCTTGGGCTTGTTGGAATCCGGAAGCGAGGGGAAGCCGATCGAGGGGGCGAACGGGTGGGTGGAGAGCGGCGATGAAGGGGCGACTCTCGATGGGAGAGAGAGAGAGAGAGAGAGAGAGAGAGAGAGAGAGAGAGCGTCAAAGAATCCGATGGCGAGAGAGGCAGAGACCTGCGTTATAAATAACAGCTTTGAGGGTTCGCCTCCAGAAAATTTGCTCCCAGTGTCTTGCCTGCTTCCTCTGCCAAGTCGGTATGAAACTTTAACGCGATGGCAGCCTCATTAAATAGGAAAAAAAACAGCACAATGCACGAGCAGGCCGGCTCCCTGCCAGCGCCGCAGCCAAAGCTTATTGAATTCAAGGAGAAGCTGTCGAGCCGAGTGCGTCGGCGTGTGTGTGTGTGTGTGTGTGTGCGCGTTGGTCTTTACTCGCGACTGCTTTGTGTTTACGAGAAGAAGTAAAATGTGGCCTGCATATGGCTGCAGCTTTTTGCGTATTTGTTTTTTTTTTAATCTGTGTAGTCGCCTGGCAAGCGAGGTGACTCCCTGTCAAAATATAAATAAAAAAAGGTCTGGATAATTATGGAGGTTCTATTAGCGTCGATACAACGATTACCCTTAAGTTCCTCTCAATTTCTTACTGAAGACCAAAACTGAGCACCTCTAAAATGTACACTCACTCATTGAGCTTCATAATCGCGACCGCCGAGAGGGTCCGGTGTTTGTGACTCAAACTGCAGTTTGATCAACATTCAGCCTTCAGGATGCAGCAAACCACATTAGGCCCATATCAATGTCAGTCAACAAATCCCTGGCTGGTCAACAGCGGAAGCAATAAAAACAGACTCTCATATAGCCTCGGAAGGACAGAGGTGAGAACGTTAAAGAGCAGGGAGACAGATGGAAGCGTCAGCCCCCGTCTGGAGAGCTGCAGGGATGACGGTGGAGATGTAGAGATACCCAGGGAACGCTGGCGTGGACATGTCCTCCATCTGGAGCAACTATACTGAGAATGGGCATCCCGAGATCTAATCCCTCAATAGCTTGTGTCCTGCAGCTGTGCATTAAAGCTCATGACACCGTTCTTTAAAAGACAGACGATACCTCCACAGCCTTTTTGGTGTCAAAACATTAGTAAAGAAGGTACACTGTGAAGTTGACAGCTTGACAAATTCTTTAGCGTCTTCAGATACTCAAGTGTCTTAATCAACATAAATTAGGCTGTGTTAACTGTTGTTAAAACGTCCTCTGCCTGCAATTTAACGAGGTCACAACTCATACATCACAAGATGTGTCTTGTTGGTCATTTCCAGCCAAGTCCCGAAAAATGTGCTCTAACAATCAAAATAGAAATTAAACATTCCCAAGACAGCAGATTTTTTTGATTTTTTTTAAATGAGCTGACGAGGCTGGCCATTGTCTCGTCACAGGGGCATGGGTCATGCTAGTGCCATTTACAGAGACGTAACAGAAGGCTTTGGGAGTGCTGTGGGGCCTAAGTCCTTTTACATAACGAGTTAGGCCGTCTAATGTCGGTTTGGAGCAGGAAAAAAGGGAACACTGTATTCCTGCATATTCGCAGTTATCCTCCGTGTGACGGGCCCCTCTCCTCTCCTCTCCACGTCCCTCCAATTAGCCGGCATAGAGCAGGGGGAGGGATGGGGGGGATGGGGGGCCCGAACCTCGGGCACATTGAACATTCCCCTGGACCCCTGCCAAGACTCACAGGCAGCGGCTCGCCAGTTTCAGCTTGGCTTCCCCCCCCCACTCTGCTTCCATCCCGGGCCTGGCTTACCCTTGGTGGGCCCCCTTTAGCTCCAGTGGCACACACAAGTACACACATTGGACTCTGTGGATACAACTCTCCTATACCTCTTCCGCACAACAGCCATGTCTGTGACATAATGATGTACTGGAACAGGAGGTCAGCCCGAGTTGGTCTTTGTGCACAGGCCTACTGGTCACTACCATATCCCTGGGGGTATCACATGGGACTGAAACTACACTTTATACCTTCCTCTGAAGAATGATGCATTATTTTTTAACAACATATATATATATTTTTAAGTGAGTGCAGCTCTCACACTGACACACTTGGAGGTGTCGACTGTAGAAGAGGAGATTATGACTATCATAACACGACATCGCCGTCTCATTCCAAAGCAGATTAGTGTCAGAACCCAGGTTTGCGTAAACCGTGTAGACCCGGTCCCTAATGGCATACATGCAAAAAAAACTAAACAAAGCACCCTCTCACAGAAAATGTCAGTCTGGGCACGTGGAATTATTAATGACAGATTGGTACTGTTTGCTTTCAGGGTGATTACCATCCACCTAACATTACTACGACTATTTCTGTCTTCCTGGCTACATTTGGTTACTCCTGCCAGCACCACAGTCCACATACACTTCCCCCATCATTTATTACAACAGCTACACCAACACAACTGGCTGGCAAGTCTTTATATCCACCTCCACCCCCCTCCCTGACTTCAAAATAGCCATCCACAGAGCAGAGGAAGAACGTAACAGCTTTTGGCAGTCTCCCAGTGAATCCAGCTGATTCTACTGTCAACACCCCCCACTGCAGCAGCACCCTGCGGCAGTGTTAAGCGCGTTATCCATCAGGACTGTGCCAGTTGTTTGAAAAGCCACATAATCACCAGCTCAGTGACTACAGACAGACCTGGGCTTGGGTCAATGACAGGGAAAAGTGATAGAAAGCACAAGCCACTTTTCCAAAGCACAACTAAGTGGGATTTACCAGAGCAAACGGACATATTATGTCCAGGCGATGGACATAAATTTGTTTATTTGATATTGCAGGCCCCGGGGCATATAGCCTAACTACTGTGAAGACATTACAATTCAAAACAGGAGAACCAACACGATTAATGGGTGATACTGGGACGTGAGACAACCAGGACTCATTCCAGTTAGATTTAGACCTGTAGGGGAAACCAGGCCGATGACCGCAACATGAGGACCAGGCTGGCCATGTTTTGGCTGTGAAGGGTCAGACGAGCCGGCTTTCAGTTCCCTTTCAACCAAATGACCGCGCCTCCTCCCCCGGTGATAAGGAGCTGCGAGCGGAGGGTTTGTCCTCATGGCTTTGTAGTAATACACTCTAATCAAAACAATGTCTAGATGCCAACAGCCTACAGCACCGCCTGGATCCAGAGCCAACGTGGGTTATGGGTTTTCCCGCCAGTGCGCTGCCAAAATAGCAAAAGTAGTAATGAAATTCATTGAGTCTGGAGCTCCGGTGAGAGACTGAATTTCTCATTTTGGGGTCTTGATACACTGAGAAAGAACCAATTAGAGATGGAGATAATTTATAGAGTTCTGTGCAATTTATCTGCGCGTGGATTTGCAGATGCCAAAACCTTTTATACTACTATGTGGACAAAACGTTTGTAAGGAGGTTCCAAAAGAGTAGCACTGCCGGCATCTTCATTGAAAAACACAACACGCCGTGCCTCGGGGGCAACCCCCAGTGCCTGTGACCCCCCGCCCCCCCCACACACACACACACACACACACCATTTAACCTAGTGCCCTCCAGATAAGCCACCTGCTGTGGCTGCAGTGGTAGCTATGGTGCTGAAGCAGCAGCGTCTGGGAACGGGGAGCCTGACTGGATGGCATTTCAGAAACCTAGCAGACTCCTTCCTCCCCTTTTCACCAGGCTATAGGCTCTTTTCTCCCTATTCACTCATTTTACATACAGGGGCCCCTGCGACATCTTTTCGCAGCCACCCCCCCCCCCCCCCCCCCCCCCCCGACTGCGTGCTCTTCAGCCTTTTTGGACAGACGGGTGTGCGCATGGAAGGGAGGAGGACCTCTGACCCTGGATAAGAACAGGGCTCTGTGTGTGTGTGTGTGTGTCTGAGAGTCAGCTGGGTACTTAGGGTATGCAGGAGGCGGCTCACAACTTGAGCAGCTGCAGGGCATTGACCAACGGCGGCTGGCCACAAGCTTGACATTTGAATGGTCATGCACTTCCATGGCAAGAGCAACGGGCATTCCACGTGTTTGTTGTGTCTTCGTTGGCTGATTCGGACACAAACATACAACACTTGCGACTACATTCCAAGGCACGCACACACACACACACACACACACACACACACACACACACACACCCACACACACACACACACACACACCAATATGTGACCCAACAGTCTCCTGAGCTGACTGGAAATCTATGTGCTGCCGCCGCCGCCGCTTGCACGCATTTTTCATTTCATCATCTCACCCCTCGTGTGACGATAGAGATAAGACCGTGGTGACAGAGATGTCAGAGAGGGAGGAGGGGTGTGGTGTGAAAAGGGGGTTCGAAATTGAACGGGAAATTATGTACTTCAATTAAGACACGCGGAGGAGATATTAAAAGCTATACTCCAGTGCCTGGGGACAGGATGCAGGAAGAAGGGTGGGGGGAATGCAATGGAAGACGACAGTTCAATCAGTATCTCCAGCTTGTGTGTGTGTGTGTGTGTGTGTGTGTGTGTGTGTTCTCCCAGAACAGCGATGTTTAATATTGTACTTGGAATTAGTATAGTGGAATGTACAATAGTGTGCAAGATCCAGGGTGCGATAACGCTACACAATGAACCAAAGAGACTGTAGAGGACTGACAACAGGACCGATGGGGTGAAATTGTGTCACACTGAGGAAAGACACACTGCAGCCTCTACGAAACAAAACCGTCCTGCTGACATAATACAGTCCTTCTCTGTCAACGATCATGCTATAGATAATAGTGTGGGATCAAAAACAACAACAAGACATCACCTGATTACTACGGAAACATGGGGGCAATGCAATTCTCCCAGTTGGCTGGAGAAACCATCACATGTACCCTGTGTGTGCCAACCATGAACGGGCTGTGATATAACAGAAAAGTTCCCCAAACATGTTCACGTCGAGCCACCATTCGAGTAAACACAAACTACTACTTCCAGTCAGCGACCATAGCCAATGTGGGAGAACACCTCGGATCAATCAATCAATCGATCGGTTGGTCCTGTGGGGTTTTCTCATCGATCCAACATAAAAACCAGCGTTCCTCATTTTCGCATGAGGAACAGGAACAACAACAACAACATAAAACCCATTAAAAACACACGAACCTGCCTCACATCCACACACTGAGTTAAACGCTACGTTCTGGGGACAAACAACACGAAGAAGAAGCATGAATACATAAAAAAGGGTGTTTTAACATTGATCGCTGCAGCCTTAACGTCGTAAAGTGTCTGTAACCGGAATGAATGGAGACGGGTTATGGGTTCAACAATGCGATGAGAAACAACAACAACAACAACGTTGCAATATGATATTAGTTTGCTCGAGGTTATATATGGGACATTGCGTCGGGACAATCGCTTTAAAAAAACACGGATCAGTATCAGCGCCATGCATCAAGTCGTCACACGAGAGGAAAAAGCCGTTGATTTGAGACTTACCTCGCGTTAGCCGCAGGTTTTTTTTAGCAGCTTTCGGTGTGGAGTCGGTTCATGGCAGAAGAAGAAGCATCCTCCACTGTCTCTTCTTAAAGTTACCCGTGAAAGAGATGGAGCAGAGATTCAGTCGCACTTGGCAGATGAGCCGACTGGTGACGAGAGAGCGAGGTAAACAACGGCCACTCAGCCAGAGAGACAGAGTACGCTGATTTAGGCTTTGAACACAACTAAAGCCCCCCCAAAAAACTAAATATGCCGCGAAATTACACTCGAAAAAACAGTTTGTCAAAAACGTCACGGATGTAATGGGAGGAGGGGAAAGGGGGCGGGGAGGCGAGCGAAACGCCACTGACAACAAAAACACAAATAAAAAATAAAAACACGAATAAAATGACTTCCAACAGCAGCTAAATTGGTGCACGCGACCGCCGGTTGACGTTGTAACTCGTCGCGAGGTTTTGCAAAGCTGAGAAAAAAAATCAGGCGGTTTTCGTAAAAAAAAAATAAAAAAAAAAGAAGAAAAAAAAATCACCGATGACTTCTCGCGTAAAAGAGCAAAGCCGACGGCCAACTTGCTTTAAAGTGCAAAATCAATTCGTTTTGTTTGTTTTGTTTGTTTGTTTAGGTCGCCAGTTGGACGACTAGCGACGGGCTGACTACCGCGGATGCAAAGTGAGAAACGAGTCCGGGGAAATACATTCTGTGTGGATCCAGACAGCGGAGCGGACAGTCATGGTAGGCGTTCAGTGAGCTCTCGTTGACAGTGGTCTCGCAGCCATTTTGTTCAAACTAACAACACCGCAGTCTCGCTCTCCTCCTCCCAGAGCAGACAGACCAGGAAGTGGCTCCCGATACGTCACCCCCGACCAATCAGAACAGCGGACCCCGACTCCGCCCCCAGTCGCCCCGCCCCCTTTCCCTCCCCCGGTTTGCCAGACCTCCAAACGTCCACAGAGGATGGACAGACAGGCGGCTCATATTTCCAAGGTAATTGCTGAAGCATGCAGCGAATACTGTGAGCTTAAAAAGAAAACAAATGTGACGCTGTTATGGATTTTGGCAGGAGGATGTTATAGGGATAGAAATAATAGTTACATATCCCTGAAACAAATGTTACTTTTTAACACTTTCTCTTATAGACACAAAATACTTTATAGTATAGAAATATGACGCCATACTGCACGACCCAAACAGTGCAAAAGAGACACAGAAACAGACAAGTTATCAAAGTCTACGAGCAGTTCAAAACTTCAACATCATACACTTTACTTTGCAGACTCGACTGTCTCTTAAAGGGCCCACGCCACATTTTCTCTACCCAAGATGACCTTTGTCAAGAATCTCTTGATCACACGATGTCCAGAAAACATGTGGCGATCATTCCAGGCTATTCACAACATGATGAATGAGGTCGCCCTCGCACGAATCCCCCTGAACTGCGTCTGCAGCCGTCTCGGAGAAAGAAAATGCGGGCTCTGTCCATTCTCTGCGCTCTTTTCTTATGGAAATGTCGGGCCCTGCGCACAGACAACACACACTCACGCACACAGTGTGAGGTGGGGTCAAGGCTGCAGTCCACAAAGGGGAAGGCTGACCAGTGAGAACTCTCTCAGCAAAGCTCTGGGCTACTATACATCACTGGGAGAGACTGCTAATGAGAAAGCCAGGGGCCCCGGCCCAAAACTTTTTCTTCTCTTTCTCTCTCTCTCTCTCTCTCTCTCGCTCTCTTTCTCTCTCTTGCTCTCTCTCCTTTTCAAGGCGAGATGCCCAGAGCTATTAAAATAGCAAGCTCCAAATGAATGGAGAAAGCAGATGTTCCATACTCAGGGTTAAAAGAGGTGAGAGGAGAGGGGAATGCCTTCAGAATCGCCTGAAGGGATCTGTAGTTCACTGCAGATCACAGACTATTAAATGGTATGCAGATATTTGCTGTTCATTCATGCCACCTAAATTAATTGTGTTCCACGTGGGTCTCGAACGAACGTGCATTACGCGAGGCATCAAGCGAAAGTACCCTACACTTACTCGTGGCTTAAATCTCCTTCATGTAGACTCGCATGAGTTATCAAAGATGAAGATGGAAATCTGTGCGACCGCAAAGGACAACTGAGACTTGAAACGGCACGTGGTTTGACATGATCTTAGCCTTCAAAGGCGGAGCACTCCTCAGGTGCGTGTGTGTTAATGTTGATGAGGAAGAAAGAAAGGAAAAAAAGGCAGGGAGAGCATGTGTGAGAGAGAGAGTGTGCAGCAGACATGTATGTGTGTATGAGTATGCATGCGCACACACACACACACACACACACACACACACACACACACACACACACACACACACACACACACACACACACACACACACACACACACACACACACACACACACGATTTCTTCTGCACATCCACTCTTCGGCTCCTCACAGCTCATTCTGAGATGTTTCTTTGACTCTACCAATTTCCCCAATTGCTTTCACATTTAAGCATCCTGCTGACAGAAGCGAGCCAATGGGAACGTTCCGCTCTGACATTCTGAGAGGAAGCAGCAGCCCAGACACAAACCGAGAGGACTGCAGCAGAGGGAACCGCTCACTCCTTCCCCTCTCAGACAATACACTCCTCCTCCTCCTCCTCCTCCTCCTCCTCCTCCTCCTCCTCCTTCTGCTCCGGCTCCTTTTCTCACCATTCTCTCTTTCTCCTCTCTCCTCCTCCTCCTCCTCCTCCTCCTCCTCTTTTCCCTTTTTCTCCTCCTTTCAGTGCGCTCCTCTGCCTTTTGTTTTAATTCCAGTCCAATCACCAGCCGCGTTACGCATAAGGTTTTAATTTCAAGCCTGCCGCTGGAGTCTGCCAGACGGACACGCACACATGCACAAATGCACACAAGAACGCATGTGCATACCCCAAACCGCAGATTCTTATGCAAAGCGCGCACACACACACACACACACACACACACACACACACACACACACACACACACACACACACACACACACACACCGGCACTCGCACACTTGTGCGTTTACGTATGCATATTTGATGCATATGCTCCGTGGCTACAATTTATCATTTAAACATGTTTCCCATGAGAGAAAGTAAGTCCATCCAGAAACATTAATAATCACACACATTCACAAAAGGCAGACACGTCATCAGACAAATTACATAAAAAGAATCCCAACCGGCTGTGTTTTTTCTTTTTTTTTGTTGTTGCTTCAGCAGTCAAAATATATTCCATAGTATAAGACAGACACAATTTATGGGATCATCAAATGGATGTGTAGTACTTTCTTTGCCTTCTACTCTTAAATACAAAGCCCCCTCTCCAAATGCTTAACATTTAATCTTGTGGAATTAACCAGACAAACGTGATCTGAGGAGGAGCCAAACATTTCATGACAGCACTGAATCCAAAAGCAGATCTTGCTTCAAATCCTCATTCCCCAGGGACTGCATTCAAGAAGAAGAAGAAGAAGAAGAAGAAGAAGAAGAAGAAGAAGAAGAAGACATTCATAGTTTGCTGTGTGATGCCGAATGACTGATGGGTCGGAGGAGGGGTGGTCTCAGTATTTTAGTATTGATTATGAATAAGCAGCCCTCCCCCACAGTCTGGACTTAATGCATGTGAGTAATCGAAATGCAGACAGCGAGCTGCTGCCGCCTCGCTCAAAGTGACATTTGCAAAGGCATGACTTGACATATGCAAAAGGACCGTCATGATGAGGATGATGACGATTCTGACAGAGGAAGGATTCAAATGAAACTATCTCCAAACGGCACTCCCGCCACTTCAAGGCGAAATAGCAAGTTGTAGCTGTGTGCGCTTGAGCTGAAACGCTTCATTGTGAGTTTTCCTCACTCTGATTAGCGACGTGATTGAGGCGCCACCGCCATTCAATAACAGCAAAGAGTGGCCAAACACCCTGCTGAGCTGCTCATCTCCAAGGTCTGCAGCGTTGCACCGAGAGATAAGGACCGACTGCGAATATATATATGGCTGAAGGCACGGTAGTTTCCCTGAACAGAAGAGGTCCGACACATAGAAGCCAATAGGCAGGGACATGAATGCACACATGCCCAGACTCTTGCATACAAATCCAGAGCAGACCTCGGCAACAACATGCTTCTAATCCTGCATATACTGCCGTGCCTCTGTGTAGTGCATAATATATTGCGGGGGGAGGACAATAGCATAGCAAGAAGGAACAGTGAGCACACGTCCACAGTTTGTACGTGTGTCCATTTGTGTGTGCTGTGGAGGGAGGCAGGGCAGAGCGGAGCGTTGCAGTGCAGTAGGACAGCGTTTCTGAGCTGTGCTAATTTCCCCCGAGGCGAGTGAGCAGGTAAAAGGCCAGCGAGAGAGAGAGAGAGAGGGATGAAGGGAGGGAGAGAGAGAGAGGGATAGAAGGAGACTGGAATAGAAGGAGGAAGGCAGAGAGGCAGCGAGCGAATGTGTCAGAGAATAATGAGGAACGATACAGCGGTGACTTGGAAGAAGAAGAAAAAAAGAAGAAGAGAGGCCGGCAGATTCGGCCAATCAAACGCGCAGACACTCTGCATTCACAGCATCCCAAGGTTGATCGTATGGCCGCTCTCATTGTCAACACATTAAGGTTTCTGTTTTCTGTTTCAAAAGGCCTTATCTTGTTAATGAGTGTGTTTTTTTTTTGACTGAGTCATTGTTTTTGTAATGAATTCATCTATTAATTACAGCTGCGCCTGTTTCTGATGACCTTGCTTTATTTTGTTACAAGCTGCAGACCTTAATATTAGCATACATTAAGCCCTGCTTATCTTTCATCCCCAAATGCTAATACGTCAAATTATCACCCGAGAAAAAAATGGAAAAACACAATAGTGGTTTGTGTGTGTGTGTGTTTGTGGGTGAGCACCCATTCTTATTAACCCCCTCCCCCCTCCCCACTTGCAAACTCATTACTAGGGTATAAGACCTGCGTGGATTTTATGGTGTTTTGGGAACTGACTGGTTAATCAGATTTATTGCACACTTAAGCTTAATTGATTGCCTTTATGGATTCAAATGAATAATTAAGTGCTAACAAGCCTATAGTTTCTGTTTCATCGTTCTGAAATGATGATAATGACCCACAGAGAGGGACGGTAGTAGAGGTGTCAATCAAAAAGTGCTAACATCACAGGAACCACTGTGATGCCTCGGCCCTGTTTGCTATATAGAGCCTGCTTATAATAAAGCCGTGCACAAATTGTTCTACTTCCCCATCACCCAAAACGCACGCACACATTGTCCCCCTGAACGTTATACTCTACAACCCAAAGCTGGAGATTTATTTTTCTCTGTCTGTCTGCTCTTTATGACCCGCCCCCCTACCCCCCACTGTTATATTTGATGTTTCTATTAGAAATGAAGTAGTGTATGCCTGTCATATACCGGCAGTGAAAGGACAGACGGTGCATTAGGATCAAGGCGGTCCAAACAGAGGCGACAGATCCTGACCTTCAGATGATCTTCACCGGATCAATACTATCATCAGCGCAGACGAGCAGTCACAGATTCACCCGGCCTCCTTCAACAACCCCCAACCCAAACACACTCCCTCTCTCTCCCTCTCACACACCTGATTCAGTAAAGGCCCTGGGTGTATCGATTGGTTTGTATTGACTGACACACAGACCTACCACGTGTACGCGCTTGCTTGTTGACTTTATTTTTCTCTGGCTGGCCGGCTGGCATTGCACAGTGGGGAGGGGGACGGGTTAAAGCTGTATATATTTGGGGCCGAGGAAGTCCTATTGTAGCTGGATGGATGCTCAACTAAGTAGGCTTTATCTTCAGCAATTGTTTGAAAACGAGTTACTTCTCTACCAACATCTGACTCAAGGTCAAAACTGTGCAACGCTGTGAAAATAATGATTGGCTTTGCATTTACATACGTGTTTGACATTAGAAAAAGGCCATGATAAAGGCCATATCTTAGGTCTGCCTTCGCCCCCCCCCCCCCCCATATCTCTGCACATTCATTACATGCGCATGTGCATTCAGACAATCATGACAATCTGACTCCCCCACCGGCCATTTCCGCCAAGATATGCACAACAAGAAAATCGATGTCTACGAGTTTGCGAGTGGCCCGGGAGGCAACCGGCTCAATCCCACGTCCAATGTAAATGTTGGTGGCATATCCACGGGCACTGGCTGGTATTTAGAAGTCCATTAACACAGGGTGGAGATGGGTTAATTCACTGTTTGTAGTCAGAGATCCGGAGAGGGTTCAGGGCACGCAGAGAGGCGGGGAGGAGAAAAAAAAGAGAGGCGGAAAGAATGAGAAAAAAAGAGGGTGATGTGTGAAAAGCAAGACAACAGAGAGACACACAAAAAAACACAAGAGGGTCGAGGAAGAATGCAAATACATGTGGTTTGCTGGTGTTGATGTGTGGGTGAGTGTTTGGTGGTGGCGGTGGGGTTTGTTGTGAGCATTGCTGCTCTCGTCCGCCTCAGCCTGGGCGTCAGTTTGATTAATGCTGCTTCCCTCCGACTGACCTCCAAGGTCACCGGAATAGTGGGTACTCAGCCTCTCCCATTCTCTGCCGCACCGGAGGGGGGTAACGGCCGTATAATACGCTCCCCCAGAGGCTCTTCCTCTCCATTCTTTTCCTTTTCTTTTCTTTTCCGTTTCCCCTCTCCTCTCCGTCTGTCTCTCATTTAAACTCTCTCCCTCATCCGCCCCGTCCGTCTCCCCTTGATCTGCCCTTCCCTCTCTTCCACCACGCTCTGCATCTCTCTCATCCTCGTCCGTCCCTTTCCCTCGGCCATCATTTCTCCCCCTCTCCCCTCCCCGTCCCTCTGACTCTTCTGCTCTCCTTCCCACCAGCGCTCTCTAATCTGAAATGCAATCAAAAGCGGCAATAATGTAATGTGTTTGAAGATGCTGGGGAGAGAAAAGGGGGGAACAGGCCTGCGAGGGGCTTTTAGAGAAACCCGGAGCGGTTTAGATAAACACATACACATGACAAACGCACACGCTCTCACAGCCGCCACCGCCACCGCTCCTCCCCCTCCTCCCCCTCCTCCTCTCCCTTTGTTCGCAGACAGACAGCCAAGGTGAAGGCACATGAATGGAGTTGTCCTACACCAATAGATACTTGGCAATGACACACTTCCTCTGGCTGGGCAGGCATGTAGCAAAGTCTTGTGCCAGCCGGTCACTCCTGGCATGGGCCTGGTGAGAAGGGAGTTACATACAGAGAGAGAGAGAGAGAGAGAGAGAGTGCCAACCTCCTTTAATCTATCACTTAGAGTTGTGCACTGCATTGATGACCAACAACCTTTCCTGACCACAAACCATTTTGTGAAGACAGTGTTACATTTGCTGTGGCATCGAACCGACAGGGGCCTTTAGTGTTGACATCTCCTGTGCATCGCCAACAATGAAATGCTTGCATCTGTCGGAGGCAACACAGCACAGGAAGGAGTCGGTGGATGGTAATTGGCGGCACAAGAGGCTATTTAGGGAGAGGGACACAGAGTATTTGTGTTGTGTATCACTAGCCGTGTCCAGACCGATATAACTGCATTAAAAGAAAACATACACACACACACAGTCCGCCTCATTTATGTCGGTGAGTCGGCGCGGTGGGGGGTGCCGTTCATAGCTTCATAAACCGCTTGTGTAGTGTTCTGGTGTCTCGATAAGATGCATCACTCAAGCGGAACCTCTGAATTGTATCTCGTCTCAGCAGTACCTGGAGCAATACGCCCACACCAACGCAGCAGCCTCTTGCAGTTTGGATCCCGGTGCTATTTTTGAGTCTGAACGCCCACTCGGTTCTCTGGAAAGTAACTCCAGGTTGGGCTGACACAGGTTTGCGTATTTGCACTGCGTGGCGTGTTCGGCGGAACCGAGATCTGAATTTCAATGAGCCTCATCCACAAATTTAAAAACACACAAATCTGGTATTAATAATGAGTTGGTTCTTACTCTGCAAACAAATTTAGAATTGCCTTAAAGCGATAGGCCCAGCTGACTGACTTCATGTCAACACACACCTATAAACTGAATGCACTTCATGGTAAAACTGCATTCATTAAAAAAGGCCCTAATAGACATTAGACGGTTATTGTTAATTCAAATGCATTATATATTTCAAAGCATGTAATGAGGTTTTTGGGAATGAATCTTGGAATGTCTGTCATTCAGCTTTTCGACCGCAGTGAACATTATGTTTTTGAAAGGATTAACGCCACTAAATATGGATTGAAGCAGGTTATTTTGTTGTATAAAAACCTGTTGTGAACTCTATTCGGTACAGCCCTAATACAATTATGAAATAAATGAGCTCTAGGTGAAAGTCCTTGCTCAATGTTATTTCTTGGACATAGCCCACTTATGAATGTTTGTCCAATAGTCTCTCATCTCGGGGGCCGACAAATCAGATCGTACTTGTCCTTCTCAGCCCCCTGCTCTTTCTGGGCTGTCATTCCTTTTTTAGCCCAAACGTTAATATTAAAGTATTTCGTTTTTATTTGAGCCACATTCCGTATCTCAGGGGACGCAACATTCACCGCCTCGGTTATTGCAGCCCTAGGCCTCATCACTACTGTGGAGGCACTTCGGTAAAACATGCCTTTTCCTGGCCTCTACCGCGGACACTATCCTTTTTGTATGTTTTTTTTGTGTTGCTTTTGGGACCACGTTTCTCTTTTAAAAACAACCTAACCACTTTCAACTTTGAGTAAGACATATTTCTTGAGTGGCAGTACGCTGATAGCCAGTTGCGGACACGCGCCTGTCAAATTTATTAATTCAAAATGACCTCGAGACCATTAATCTCCAAAACGTTAAGACTTCAGTTTATCTGAAACATTCAGACACTTTTTTGCAATTGGTCATCTCTAGGCCGAACCAAGATGGCGTCTGAAAGTATGTGCAAAAGAAAAAGCCAGTAGTATAATCGCAGCCTGGAGAGTTAGCACTGCTGTGCGCCGTTAATTTGTCTCACACTCTGTACCCCCCTCCCTTTCCTTTTCTTTCTGTCTCTCTCTGTTCCCTTTTTCCAGTCAGTGCCTGAGCATGATACACACACACACATACACACACACACACACACACACAATCCCGAGCATCATGAATCTTTCATGCGAGCGGGCTGTATAATCCCTGAGGCGTGCTCTCTGAGACCCACACACACCCGCCTCCATCACCTTGCACCAGGAGAGAGAGAGCGAGAGACAGGCAGAAGGGAGAGAGAGAGAGAGGGGGGGGGAGAGAGAGAGAGAGAGAGAGAGAGAGAGAGGGGGAGAGCGAGTGACAGGCAGAGAGATGGATGGAGAGAGGGAGACATGCAAAAGGAGGTGGAGGGGGAGGCGGCAAAAAGACAAATTGAAGGTGTGAAGTAGGGCCTGGCTTCTTTTGACCAGCGAGGGAGGGATGAAAGAGGGTGGAAGACGAGATAACAATGGAGAGGTTTGTTCTTTTTCTTCGTGGCTGCTGAAGGCTGCAGTGGAAAGTCAATTGGCTTCTCATTATTGGACCTTGTCTGATGGAAGCCTTTTGACCTGGCTTCAGGTTTCTTTAAATGATCCACGTGGTATAAAGGTAAATGGTATGTTCCACCCATCTGTTTTTATGAGCACACTCAATTGACACAGAAGAAAACCTGAATATATATAAAGGTTGGCTGAGGTCAAATTAAGGAATATAAAAAGAGAACGTGAAAAAGATCACAAAATCACTTATTCACCCCATACTCACTATTCAGGGATGTAAAGGACAACGTAGATGACTGTATAGTGAGCACACACAAATCGGGTAATTTTCTCTGCACTGTTAATTACGTCACTGCTGCCGCACAATTAAAACGTACCATAACGTCGGCTGGTGGACCATCCAACTACCAACATACATTGTTTTAAATAAATGCGTATTGTAAGCTATTTGGTTGCGTTGCCGCTTAGGTAAGGGCTCTGAAAGAATTTAGGTTCCCCCTGGTGAGCAGTGAGTTATGCGGTATATGCTGCCATTGAGTGTGTGTGTGTGTGTGGGGGGGCAATAAGCGCATTTTGTAGCCGTTTGTGTTATGATGCAATAATCCAAATTCCAATGGAAAAATCCCATTGGCTTTTTGTCGAAGGAACCATTGTGACTTTTTTTTCAGTTCATTAATTAGCTTTATTTGTATGCAGTTTTTGTGTCTCTTTTATTTTTAATAGTTTTTCATCAAATGTTTCAAATCTTTTTCTTTATAAATAAGGACTCAATTAGTTGCATGGCACTAAGTTCTGGTTTCTTTTTCCTTTTAGGCTGCTGTTTTCTTTTTGCCAGCAGATGAAAAGTGACAAGGAGGCACCTTGACACAATACAAAGTCAACGAAGAGCGATAAATTGTTTTCCCCTCCGGTGTGGGCGGGACGCAGTGGCGTTCTGGCTCTACAAAAGCGTGACAAACAACAGCGAGTGTGTGCGATTTGTTTACCTCAACAAACGGGATGATGGACAGTTCACGTATTCTGCCTTTGCATCAACCTGCTCTTATCGCGGTGATTCATGAGGGGGGACTTCTTGTTGCTTCTCACCCTCCTCCCTCGGAGGTATTCGGTTAAACACCACAAAATAGTTCCTCCCGACGCAGTTGATTAGCGCCATACTGACGGGCTGTCCAGGTTAGCTGCTAATGGAGTGACAATGGAGTCACAGGGGGGGACTGGACGACCACAGTTGTGGCTTCTGCTTCAATTACCTGAGACCAGTCAACCCAGCAGCAGAGAGAACCTTCTCACTGGCCAGATGAGCTTATTATGCCACCCAACCTCACACCCCAGGCCTCTGATTTACTATGACACTGATTAACAAGGCTGTCTGTGAGGATAAAGGTGGGAGTGGGAGTGGGAGAGTGCGTTCGAGTGTGCAGACACCTTTTGAAGATATGACATGTGTCTGTGGATGTGTCTGAAATCATACAGTCAGTATAAATGCATGTGAGGTGCAAAAATACTATTAGTATTTTCATCGTGCGGTCCAGACTGCGCAAAAAGCAGGTATGGAGGAGAAGGGCCACAATAACTCTTTCATGCACACGTCCATTCACGCACGACTACTAATGTATGCACATGTACACAAAATGGGCAAGTGCTCTATGTGTGTGCGTTACTGTGCTTCTGTCCATGTGCCACCCGTACACTGTGCACCTTTATGTGAGTGTGTGTGTGTCCAGCATAAATGCATAATGTGTGTTTTCAGGGGCCAGTAGGTCGGCCGTTCCCCTCCTTCCAGTGTCCTGCCCTCACTCCCATTACTGCTCTCTCGCGGTCCCAGCTACATTTCACCATGCACTCTACGTCTGAGCACCACCTACGAAACACAATTAAGGTGAGTTATGACCACTCTATAGGAGGGGGCAAGCAGGGAGGTTGGGTTGATAGTGTGTGTGTGTGTGTGTGTGTGTGTGTGTGTGTGTGTGTGTGTGTGTGTGTGTGTGTGTGCGCGCCCGTCAACGAAGAGATGCATGCAAGGGGAGGGAGCAAGAGAATGCATCGCTTGGGCATGGTGAGCAGATGTGTCATATGTGGCTTACTGGGGTGCAGACTCACTCACACACACGCACACGCACACATGGAGCGTGGTCCCTGTCCTCGGTGGAACGGAGCGGAGGGGGCAAGCAGGCGGTAGATTGAGGGGGATGGAGGGGGGCTGTGGGTTGTGGACGGTGCATTGCCAATTTCACGCCTCCGCTCATCTCTGCCTCTTCCAGCTGCACGCTGCATGCTCTCCTCTTCTCCCTGGATCTCCGTCCAACTAAGCTTAACACACACACACACACACACACACACACACACACACACACACACACACACACACACACACACACACACACACACACACACACACACACACACACACACACACACACCCAATGACTGTACCCCCCACCCCATCCATCCCTCCTCGCCCCTCCCATCCTCCATCCATAGGTTGGAGTGTGACAGCACAGTGGCACCGGAGATCCGTCTCCAAATAACAACCCAGAGCACATAATAAACCACATCGGAGCTGCGTTGGAAAGAAAGAAGAAAAGAAGAGAGACAAAGAGACAAAATAAGCAACTCAGCAGCAGCAGCAGCAGCAGCAGCGCGTGAGAGAAAAACCTTGTGTCCCCGTTCGATCCTTGAGCACCCACATCCAGCTCAAGATGGATGCCTCGCTCCTTACGCTCGGCGGCGCGAGGACAAAAAAGAGGGCACAGGGAAGAAAAGAAAGAAGAAAAAAAACTGCAGCCTCATTTGCATTCGTAAAGGTAACATTTGTTTATGGCGCGTGCAACACCTCTCTTAACGACCCCGCCGCTGATTGAAGCAAGCTTCCTAATTAAGCATTAATTACCCAACAATAGAAGTGCGACGCAACGCCGACATGTTCCCACCTGGGCGAATGTCAACACAGCATTATTACCATCACCGCCTGCTGTGGTTATGGCTATCTAAGCAGCCATAAACGTCAGCTCCGGCATATTGTACCACAGTTGCTATACCACTGAGCAATATGTTTTGCCTCTCTCTCTCTCTCCCTCTTCTCTACTGTAAACACCAGCAGACTGCCCTGCTCGTGTTAATTGGCGAACGCAGTGGGATTTACACAGGCGGGTGGGAAGGTAGTGCGGGTTTTCCCTTTTTGGTGGCACCTTGTTTACAGCCTTGCTGCAGCGCCGGGGCCCGGGGTTCGCGGCCGCGTGGACGGCGCCTTTGTTTGCGTTGCATCACACAGAGGCCGAAAGAAAAGCCCTTCTGCCTTTCACGTCACCCACAGATGCACGAGGATACACCAAAATCACACCGACAGATGTACAAGCACACCTGACGGAGAGAGAAGGGGGATTAGAGAGCGAGTGGTGGACAGATGGGATCTCAAATGTGTGTGTGTGTGTGTGTGTGTGTGTGTTTGTGGCGAGGGTGCGTGTGGAGGATCGGTTGTCCTAGGAGACATGAGATGAAGTCAGTCTTGTGTGGACATCTCATTTGGAGGTATAGGGTGTACGGGTTCGTGACCACAGCGGATCAGAGAGGCGAAAGATTAACAACAGTGGAGGAGAAGATGGTCAACTGGAGTGCGAGCACATCAATTTGGAGACACAGGTGGTCGGGCCGAGATTAGAGATGTGAGAGAGGAAGGGCGGGTCATCGAGGAGGGGGGAAAGAATCCCACGAGTTGTGAAGTTCAGCGGGTTTTCAAAACAAAAGCAAGTATCAGCACACAGCGCCTGTTTAACTTCCACCATTAGTATGCTAATGCATACTAATGGTGGAAAATGGTGGTTTAAATTGTACTTTCATTTAGAGTGTGCTGGGTTCGTTCCATTTAAATTACAGATGCCGTTCCCTCCTGTTCTGCTCCACTGGATGTGTGAACGTCTCCCCGAGTCATGAACTGCATTAAAAGCCCCCGTTCGGATGTAAAAATAACCAGAGAACAAACATGGGAAATGGGATGCAGTAATAACCCACAAACCCACAGCGAAAGCTCTAAAATATCTGGCGAGATTGTATCCTGTACACCTGAAGGGTAACTGAACTCTGTCTATCTTCGGGATGGGGATTTCACACATGAACAAACTTTGCTTCTTTTGTTCCTCGTCCCCTTGTGCCTCCCCTTGTGCCTGTGGGCGAACTAACCGATGGGAGAATCATCCCACTCCCGATCCGCCGTTCCCTTTGGCCCATTTCCCCCACCCACCCTCCCACCCACGTCCCTTAAATTAGTGAAATTTTCACAAAGCGGGAATACATTAGGGAGGGATCAGGGGAAAATGGCACATTATGAACACTGTCAGAAGTGGCCTATTAAAGAGGAATCAGACATTATCGACGCCTACGTATCTGGAGAACAATCTCGGTTAAGTTAATAATGTGCAATTAATCATAGGTCACTTAGCGCAGTATGGGGCATAACATACCGCAGTGGAAGCCGGCCTAATCTTCTGTCAGTCCGTCCTGCAGGACGAGCGAGATGGATGGAGGCAGGCTGGCAAACTGTAATCGAGACGGGATGCTGGCTTTGGTTTCTGACAGCTCGCCAGATATGGAATGGCTGAGGCAAACCACTTGTCACTAGCTCACAGCTTTACTCAGCGGGCCCTTGGAGTACTTCCCATTACATTTTTTTAGGAGTACAGATAAGCATTTTTCATGAAATTTGTATTTTTTTCTCTATTGGGTGTCATGGGGTGAGAAGCAGCATTGTTTCCTCACAGACGGAAGGATCAAATGTGAATGGGGCCTCTCCTGTGGTCCTGGTTTCAAAACATGTCGGGTATTGGCGACGCTCCTGCCATTGCCTTTAAGCGCCAGGGGCAGTGACCTCACGGCCCTTGACGCTGACTCGTGACCCGCTGTTCCTCAATCAAATGTGTCAAAAGCACAAAAGACTCTTCCCCCCCCCCCCGAAAAGGTACGGTACAACCTGCAGGAATTTACTGACAATTCTTTGGATGGGCTACTTCAACATTCTGAGAGAGAGACCTGGTTATTGTCATTCTTGTCTGAAGCACTCACTCTCAGAGGGAAAAAAAGGAGGAGAGAGTTCTGGAGGGACTTTTATTACCCAGGCGGTGCCCTCTAATGGAGCTGAGCTGATGGATTTCACGCAGAATGGCAGTTCAATATGGATGCAGAAACATGTAACCGCCAAGAGGCTCCAGTCCCAGACACATCCATATTTCATGTGTTTGGAACCAATAGTGTTGTGATCAGTATGCCAGCTTATGATGGAGTTGCATGTATGTATTTATGTGTGTATGCCAGACTCATTCACCTATTCAGGAATAACATTAGATGAAAACGAAGCTGCTGAAATCTCAGTATTTTGGAGAGAACCTTGTTATATTTCCAGTATCTTACAGACTTTTTGCATTCTGTTTTGTAACACCTGATATTGTCCATTCTTATGATAAAAAAAAGCATATTACCACAAGACAATCAACACATCAAACCCGATTAAAAAAAAAGAAATGTGTGACTGTATTTTCCAAAGAAATCAATTTGTGAAAAAGTGTTAAAATAAAGTGCTTTTGATCAAACTTCTAATCATTCTGGCCAGTTATTGTTATCCGTCCCAAAGTATTTGATGGACAGATGGATGATCCAACCACTGGACTAACCATCTGACCTGACCATCTATACCTTTAAACAATGTGCAACATACTGTATCTGGATACAACTCGGTCCTTCCTTTTACAAAAGGCTTGAACTATAAAAGCCGGGGGGGTAGTTTGATGGAGAGGCGTGTGGACCCTGAGAAGACAGACGGGCACCACCGACGGAGAATCAGAGAGTTTTATCTGACACCACAACAGCATAAAGGAAATGGGAGTATAATCCATTGCTCGGAGGGGGTGTGAGGGACAGAGGAGACGAGGGAGAAAGTGCATGAGAGAGGTGGCGGAAGAGAGGGGGGAGTGCGGGGAGACATACACGCAGGGGAAAAATTCACTTCCACAGTTGGCTGATCTAGGAAATCCTGCAATCTCGCAGCGGCTAAAAAGCAGCAGCAGATGAGCCATGTCTCTCCATCCCTCATCCCCTCTCTCCATCCATCTTCCTCCCTTCTTTTTCCTCTCTCCCTCATTCGCCAGATGAGTTGGCCTCTATGTCTTTTTTTTCTTCTTCTTTTTTCCTCCCCTCCTTTCTCCTTCACTCCTTTGTTCTCTCTCCTCTCACTCACAATCTTTTATATATATCGTCCGTTTCTTTCTTTCTCCTCCACCTCACTGCACTACCCCCCCTCTCTCCATCTCTATCCCTCACTCATGATGTCCGAAGCTGTTTGACTAGTGCTCAAGCCAGACTATAGCCCCCAGTGGGCTCATTTCACACCCCCAGGCCCGTTGCAGCCAGTCGGGCGGCGCGCGGTGTTACAACTGACAGACATGCAGCCCTCGGCTCCCTGCTGGCCCTGATTAGGATGCACACGGTGGACTGGAAGGAAGACCGGGGAGGTAAAAGGAAACGCTGATGTGTGGCAGCTTCATTTTGTTCCTTCCCCCCGTTTAGATGAGACGAGTTTGGGTAGAGAGGTGATGGTGGGGGGCATTATAGTTTTGGGGCAGTGCATGCTTGTGTGCGTGCGTCTGCATTTAAACTGTGTGTCCATGCTGATAGTGGGCTACATGAGGTGTCTGTACATTTCAGTGTGTGCCACGCGCGCGTTGCGTCACAGAATACCAATTGCCAGCGATACAGCCGAAGCCTTCAGGCTCCCTCTTTGTACTTCACAGCAACCCCCCCCCCCATAACCGGTGAAAGCCCACTTCCCTCTCCATAAAAAACAATAAAGCAAACTCTCCATGCTCGCGGAATAATAACTGAAGGGGTGGTGTCACATATTACACAGCAGGTCAAGTATGGATGAGCGTGTGCATTGTATAATGGCAGAAGTAAACGGCGCACAACAAGGACAAATTGAGACGCTCTAACAAAGCAATTACATCTTCTAATAAAGCTGTAATTGTGTTTCATTATGGCGAGACGACATCTATTTGCATCATCTTTTATTCCCTCGCTCGTCGAGCGGTGCCTGCTCGCTAACCTCTGACTGGCTCAAACAATGCTTATTATGCTTACGGCGGTGATCACACACAAACAAATGAGTATACGCACTCACACGCGCACACACCGCACACACACACACACACACACACACACACACACACACACACACACACACACACACACACGTGAACGCGCACAGAGCCAGACAATGAAATGAGGGAAGCCTCTAGCGTCACAGAGGAGATCTCTCCATTGAGAACCGGTAATTATAGACCCTGTCTCATGATAAATCAATTAACGCCAACATATAGCTTTTAATTTAATCCGGAGCTAATTAGAGTGAGGAGACAAGCGGGATGGGTTGTGGTGGTGGAGGTGGAGGAGGAGGAGGTACGAGGAGATGCGTGTATCCGTGGAGGCTGGGGGATTGTCTCATTCCCCGGGTTCAAGCGCGCACGGGCGGAGATGATTGAAATGAATTCCGCTGGCAGTTTGAGTTCGGTGGGATCGCTGATGTTGGCCCAACAGTACAAAACATCACCTGGAGCTGTCTGACTGACAGGTGACACTTTAATTGAAATATTTAGCGGAGCTCATTAAGGGAGTAAGACCTGGGCCTTGATGTATGTGGGGGAGCGGGAGCGAGAAGAGTGAAAACAGGGCCACAGACAAAGAGAGTAATGGAGCAATTTACCTGGAAGGAGCCTTTTTTCTCTCTCAGTGCCCTACAGATGCAAGGAAAAAGTGCCACAGTGCTGACAGAGCGTCTTATTACACAGGGCGGGAGAGGAGAAAGGCATTCAGAGCTGCCCTCCCCATGCCAACGGCCTATTTGTGGGATTGCGTTACACGGGGACCAAATAGATGCATTTTTAATGACAAGACCGACTGGATGTGTGTGAGACGAGTCTGATAAGGACTGCGTGTGAGACGGGAGAACGGGCATATCTCATCCATCTCCTCCCTTATCGTGGCTACACAATCCTATATGAAGCGCAGCGGAGACGGGAATCGCAGCGGCCTTCACTTTAGCCAGTGCTGCCGTTTACGAGACGACGCTCGGGCCCCCGCTGATTATCTACGGACAATCAAGACTTGTGTGTGTGTGTGTGTGTGTGTGTGTGTGTGTGTGTGTGTGTGTGTGTGTCAGAGATGTTTAAAACTCAAACGTTGCAAGTCCAAGTTAAGTGTTTGTGTTAGTCCCCATAATGGTGCAGACTCTATCTTTGTTCAGACCGTAGAGATAGAATAGTAGAACTGACTGGTTATTTGACTATAGGTCAAAAGGAAATGGGGATTATTGTTAAGCCTATTGACCACATTAATCCGGCGTTTACCTTTTGTCTGTCTCCTGCTGATGCTCATCATCCTCAAAATCCTCTCCAGCAGCAAGGCAATAATGCTCAAAAGACGCCTGTCAAGACGCCTCTCAGCAACTCCACTGCTCGTTTGCAAAACTGCAAGAAGTCGGTTTGTGTAAAAGTTAGCCGGCTACAGAGGTTGCAATGGCACATTTTTATGATTTTGTCGCCTCGGGCCGGCTTCACCGAGGCGACTCAACTATAAACTACGCTTGAGCCATCCCGACTGCTGCACAGCGACAGGTTCTACTGCGTTCATGTGTCCGGTAATCCTTGACAGTGAGCAGGCGTGCACTATAGCAGGACCCTGAAACTGAAGCCATATCAGCCATTTACATATTGTATTAATGATTATATACCAATCATCGTGCTATTTTTAGCTCAAAGATATCCTTCATCCAGTCATTTGCCGAACAGCTTAACCCGTACAGGGTTCCAGGGGCCTGAAGCACGGACTTGAAACTACAGTACAGACAATGCACAGCAGTGGCGGGCCGTCAGGGCCTGCTAAGCCTTCTCTGCTGGCCTAAACAGAATCACAAAGTTATAGCTATATCCACTGAAGGCCCAGGTAGAAAATCCACGGCCCGCCACTGATTTACAGCATGCAGTTCCTCTCACGTCTTTGGCCTGTGAGAGGAAAACAGATGAAGGGAGAACATGCAAACTCATGAAACCAACGCATATACTACACCTACCATTGCAATGACTTGGATCAGCTTTCAAGAAACACTTTCTCCTTCACAAGTTCTAATCTTGTTGAATAACAACAATGGATTTGGATTCACGAGGCGGGAGTACCACCCGTCAATCGACCGCTGAAATGTATTGCGACTTAACAAACTCCTGTTGGAGCGATAACTTTGTGTTGCCATTAAGTTACTTGATTGGCCGAAACACTCGCTACAAAAATGACAAGTTGGTCTCAGCACCCGTGTTTGTGGACAGTGGTTCACCAGCAGCACTAGTCAGCCTTGAGATGAAAGGCGGATAACCCACATCACCACATACACTGCTATGAGTAAGCTACACTTCACCACCATAATGAATGTAGTACGTTACGTTTGTTTACTCTGAATATAGACTAGTGCTTCTGTCCAGGTCGTCAGTGTGTAGTTATCTTGGTGTCAGAGGTGGCGGGTGGGGGAAGGCAAGTTGAGATTGGAATGAATCACTACAAAAGAACAGTTTGCCACTGCAATTGGGACTTTTATTCTCTTCTTTTTTTAAACTTGTGAACAGGTTACAGTTTGGAAAGTCATCCTTTCTGCAAGTTTGCCTCAGTAGTACACTGCAAAACTTTTTCCACGAGTTACCATTTCAGAAAAAACAACATGCATCAAACTGTCGACGGGACACCTCAAATGGCGGTAATGGTGGTTCACACAATGTGCAATCAAACCGAGAAGAGATGACAGCTTTTTCTTTGTTATTGTGCTTTTTGGTGTTTTTGCGCGCCATATTGAAACACACAAACAAAGTTCTCTCCTCATAATATATCCCCCGATTACGAGCCTCTTCTTTTAATTGGAAAGGAAATGGGAATTCATATTATACATTCATTCGTAACCTTGAGATAGATCTGGAGTAAACTTAAACCTGTGCTCAATTTAAAATAAAATGATTAAAGTATAAATTAAAAAAAGGCCCGGCATGAACCAAAAATAAGCAGAGACAAAATAACAAAATAATGAGTAAAAGAAAAAGAGAAGTATTGAACGACAGAGAGCGGTGACAGATCTCTCTACTATACTCTCTCATTACTTGGCCTCAGGGCGTACGGTGAGGTGACAGCACGTTGTTACACACACTCACAAGAACACAAATGTACAATAGCGCGTCTTATCCCACGCGGCTCACATTGATCTCCAGCTTTCTTCTGGGTTGTCTGCCATCACATTACTGCCATCACAAGACTTGGGGGGAACTTTCTGGCATTAATGGCTGGCAGATCATTAGGAAAAGAGACAGGGAGGGCAGGATTTTTGGTTGCGTTGTAAACGGATATTTTTTGTCATCAATTAAGGCAAACCTTTGACACTACTTTTGTTCCTTTGTCTACCATGTTATAGTTTCATTTTTATTTGTTTCATCTCATTTGGCAAACAGGAATTCCAGGCATTTCCATTTCCAGTAGCATGCAATTGGCGACTAATAAAAGGCAGACTCTACAGCCGAATCTCATGAATAAAATAAGTACAGAGGGAATCCTGGTAAGTGAGAGTTGTTCATCTTCATGTCTTTAAAATGATGCCCATGTATCATGTTGAAAATGACTGAAGCTGGAACGCGGCTGGAGGGAAGCACACTGAAGCATTGCCCAGTTATTTGGCTAACAGAGTTGCCTTTCCGACACACTGGGGTAATCACAGTCACAAATGAATTCAATGAGGACATCAGTCACGTTACATATTTGGGAGGAAAAAAGGAGAGATGAAGTGACACGTGAGAACTGAGAGGAAAAAAGACACAGACCAATCAAAAGATTGGACGATAAACCATCTGTCCATCTGGACACACATGCACACATCAACCAGCTACACTGCTCTTATGTTTCCAACAAAGACATGAAATGCCTATTATATTTAATCGCTCTTTATATCATAATCCATATGGACACAACATATTGGAGGATTATATGTGTGTACATAGAGCACATGGCCATTCTCGCCAACCCTTTCTGCCCTGGGGGATCATAAAATGCTCATTAATTCCTTAAATTAGCTTAAATGCCTTTATTGGACGGCACCTTCATGCTTTTCCTTTTGCTTATTAATTATTCCCTATGTGGGCTGCCGAGGGTCCTGTCAGGTCAAAGAAGTGTGTGTGTGTGTGTGTGTGTGTGTGTGTGTGTGTGTGTGTGTGTGTGTGTGTGTGTGTAAGTGTCAGGGGAGAGGAGAAGCCAGTGCAGAGGCAGACCTCTACCCCCTCTTCCTCCCCTTCCCCTCCTCCTCCTCCTCCTCCTCCCAGTGTTTCTCTCTCGCCAAGCACAGGGGCCTATCGCAGTTGCCTTGGTGACGCTGGCTGGCAGCCGATAGGGAGAGGCAAATGGAAAATGTCAATTACTGCTGAAGATATGTAGATCTGAGTGAGAGACTGCAGATAGAGAGAGGGAGAGAGCAGGGGAAGAGGATGAGGAGACGAGGGAAAAGAGGAAGAGGGATTGAAGGGGCGGGGGGGAACAAATAAAAAGAGATGGGGTGTCAGACTGCAGCGGGGAAGAGGGAGGGAAGGAGGGAGGGAGGGAGGTGGACAGCCAAATACAGCAAGAGGTTACAGAGGAAGCGGTGAGGTGTGTGTGTGTGTGTGTGTGTGTGTGTGTGTGTGTGTGTGTGGCACAAGGGTGTTAATGCAGGAGATGAGAGGCTGAATTGAGCTCAGGCTGCTGACAGAGAACGTCTGTCCACATCTATTATAACACCTTTCCCTTTCTGAGGCGGAGCGGAGCAGCTCGCTGGTGTTCATTATTCCTCTCTTTCTCTCTCTCTCTCTCTCTGTCTCACACACACACACAAACACACACAGACACAAACACACACTCTCTCTCTCTCTCTCTCTCTCTCTCTCTCTCTCTCTCTCTCTCTCCTGGGCTATCTCCCATCCACAACCTTCAGCAGCGGCCTCTACCTCTAACTGGCAATTTGATTAAGCCTGGGAGATAAGGTCGCACAGGAGAGCCGAGCCGAGCGCCGCACAGATTCTGGTGTAATCACGGCATTGATCTCCTAAGCATGTGGCCAGTGTAGATTATGGGACAGAGTTAGGTCCATCATGGGCTTTGGAGTCCCAGATAAGTGTGTCTATACGCGTGTGTGTGCGTCTGAATCCAGTGCAGTTAATCATGTATGCATATCCTGCGTGATGCACACGTGTCCACCCTATGTGTGTGTGTGTGTGTGTGTGTGTGTGTGTGTGCATATTTAGCCCTTTCTGGTTGCGCGGACGTGTTTGTGCGCACGCCGGCGTGCGAGCGCGTCACGTGGTGTATCACTCGACCTAAGTTGAATTAATGTGTCCCTACCCCCATTCCCATTTTCCATCAGGGGTCTCTTGACCCTCCCCACTCTGCAGACACGTAATGGTCCATTTGGGGTTTAGCAGCAGGCATTACCAGGGCGCACGAGAGACAGTGAGCTAGACTGTATTTCCATAAGACTGGGACACGGAGGCCCTTCTATACATATATTACCCCCTTTGTGTCTGAGAGGTCTCATGTGGTGCTCGTCTACGCCAATGCATGTGCAGAGGCGAAGCACACACGCAAACACACGCACACACACACACACACGCACACACACACAGGATGCATACGCAGCCCGACGTGAAAACACACACACATACTGTGTACTGTAAACACGCACTCCTATAGCAAATGTAATCAAACATACATAAGCACACATATACACACACACACACACACTCACACACACTGAGATATGACTGTATGATGGGAGCTACACAGCAGCCCGACTGTGATTGACACCGGTGAGCTGTGAAGGGAGACATCCCACCTCTGCTGTCACACCGTCGCTGTACAGTCTCACACAAACAGTCACGGTCTCTCATGCATTGGCTTGACTTGATCTGTCTCTCACAAACACACCTTGCAGGGGGAGGGGGGGGGGGAAGGAGCGTTTTCATCCATATGGAATTTTGGTATGTTGCTCCTTTTTCACAGCTTGAGACCGACTGTGATGTTTTTAGGTGAGCTCTAGTTCCTGGTATTGTGCATAGGGGCTGACTGGGACATCGCTAAAGGAATTAGTTTCACGTGTGCTTTTCCTGCTGTGACAAGCCAAAAATGTCTGTTTATTGAAAGCAAGTGGAAAGGGTTTTCAGGGTGAAAGATTCAATCCAAAAGCCCAATTTCTTTACGAGAATCATGCTCCCCGGTGTTCATTGTTCCGTATAACTTCACAATGATGAGCGATTACATCGGTAACTTTAGGGTCTCACAAATGGTCCACATTAGCGGCAATCAGAGTCATGTTTCAGCGCTAGACTCATTTTCATGCCAAAAATGTCTTTTGTAGTAAGAGGTGGACCTTCAGCTCGGTGCTTCAACGATGTATAATTTCCCTCGGTAGATGAAAAGGAAAAAAAGAAATCTGTTCAAGTGTCTTTCAATTCCATTGAAATCAAAGGTTTCATTTGTAACCGAGGGAGAGAAAAAAATGTTGGATTTGATTTAAGTTGTATATCTTCAGTTTTATGGAGTGCCTCTAATAGACACAAATTGTCAGTGAGAGCGTAAATTGCGATCAACTATTAAGGGCTGGACTGTTATCATCATATCATTTGATCATGAGTACGCGAGACCTTGAGAGCACCTTAATGAACACGGCGCCGGGCCTACTCACATCAAACACAATGTAAATCTCTCTCTCTCTGGCTCTCTCTCTCTCTCTCTCTCTCTCTCTCTCTCTCTCTCTCACACACACACACACACACACACACACACACACACACACACACACACACACACACACACACACACACACACATTCTCTCCCGCTACAAATAGCAGCAAACAGCTGACATTGCTCTCTGTTGACCCACTTCCGATGGTATCGTCTTCAAAGAGAGAGAGAGAGAGAGAGGGTGGGAGAGAAAGAAAAAAATGAAACAGGAAGGGGCGAGAAAGGGATTAAATTGGAGAAAAAGAGAGTAATTGACCAGTGTTTCTTTATCTGAGGGTGTGCGAGGCGCTGGTGATGTGTCGGTAGGTACAGGTTGGGTTGTCCCAGAGGCGGCAATGCTCCCCGTTCATTTACAATTTACAGGCTGCTGCTGTTTGAAGCCAGCAACTCATCTTCATTTGGGATTCACACACGCCTGCCCGTGGCAGATGGCTATTTCCTCATCATCACACACACACACACACACACACACACACACACACACACACACACACACACACACACACACACACACACACACACACACACACACACACACACACAAATACAGGGTAGCTGGCATGCTGATGAAGTAAGGTGGCATCACATGCGTGTTTATGTGTGCGTATTTGTGTGTGTGTGCGTGTCTGTGTGTGTGTGTGTGTTTGTGTGTGTGTGTGTGTGTGTGTGTGTGTGTGTGTGTGTGTGTGTGTGTGTGTGTGTGTGTGTGTGTGCTGGTGGTTGGGGGATTCCAAAGTATCATTATTTCAGCATAATTGGCTGACAGGAGCATTTGGAGTTAATTGGTTGGCTGACAGTGTAAACCCTAGGGCTTATGGGTATTGTAGTACGGATAATGCACACATTCTGCTCGGTCACACAGCCTGACGGAGACGATTATCTGAATGCTTGAACAAATTCATTAGTAGCTTTTTGTGAGTATGTGAATACAAAATTCTTTAAGATTTTGGACCCCTCATAGTCTCACTTTACAGTAAGAGAGTTAAAAAAAGAAAGACATATTATTTCCAGTATCTCTGCGGACAAAGCTGCAGGACATGTGAAATTCCCTGTCGTTTTTTTTTGCAAAATGTTATTGATTGAAAATCATCGGTGATGAATACCAATAATCAATGTTCTAAGTGTGTCAAACGGACTTGACAGCAAATCAGGACTAAGGATGAAAACATTATCCAAAATGGCACGTAGGTAGCGGCTGTGCCTTCATCATTCTTTTGGTGTCCGGATGACGTGCTGCGTAAAACGTAAAGTGTCAACAGGCGGAAAAAAAGGAGCGGAGGGAGACTGAGTGACTGCACAACTGATTCTGTGAAAGAAATCCCTATTAACTGAATTGCCCTCATGTTTCCCCAAGGCTCCAGTAATGGGCATGTGGGGGCAATCAACTGCAGTTATGACCTTAGGGAATCCAATGAAGGAATTATACCGTATTTCATATGCAAGTAAACATCATACTGGTTAATAATATAGTGAACGATTCATCTAGGATACCTGTGATTTCATAGAGGGCTTCTTTATAGCCGGCGTGGGCTGATGACCAGAGAGCACAAACACATTCAGAGGCTCATCCTTTCTGCCTCACCAACTGAATGCATACTGGTTCCTTTGGCAAACAAACTAACAAACAAAACATACTACTGTAGTTGCACCGCTTCGTTCCATCTGCCATTATATGTGTGGCTCAATAAGTTTGCATTTGTGACATATTCCGTCAGCTGAGAGACTGAGAATCAGGAAAAGCCAATGGATCTATTCAATCCCCAAACATCCTCCAATCTAAACTAAGTGCTTTTGTTGTCTAAACGGAACGTCCCGTGAAAACCTTTCTGCCAAAACTGGCGCTAAAGGGCTACGTGACGCGTGACATTAGCATCCATTCAAAAATCCTTTAAAAATTGTAATTGAATAAATATTCAATCAAATTTAAGTGTAAGTTCATAAACTGAATTGTATATATTCTATATTAAATCAGACCCTGGTGGCACAGTGATGTGTATTACATCTTTTTTTCAACCCAAAATGTTTTGTGCTGGTTAGGGGTACATCGCGCCAAAAAAGTTGAGAACCACTGATTTAGACTATAACTACTGACACACATTTTTGTTGTTCATGCTTGCATTACAGTTACTCCTCCCGAAGAAGTTCAGTCTTTTATCTTGTTTATCATCTGGAGATCTTTAAAGTGAGAGATCTATGATAGCGAAGCGCAGTAGGGTCTCGGTCAACAGCTGAGCGGCTCTGCTCTCAGAAATCAAAGTAAAGAGTGTCTTGATTTGAACTGTGCCCCTGAGGCAAACTTCAGCTCTAGCAGAGCGGCATAAGCTGCTGAGAGATGCTGCCACCTACAGCAGAAATGTACCACGCCTGTGACTGGTAATGAATTCAGCAACACACACACACACACACACACACACACACACACACACACACACACACACACGCACACGCACACGCACACGCACACACACACACACACACACACACACACACACACACACACACACACACACACAGCAGCAGAATAAAAAAAGAGCCTCCGGCAAATATGAACATAGGTTCCTAAATCTGCTGCAATAAACCTCAATCATACGCTACTTAGGCTGACTGACAGTCAGTCCAAACAGAGGCACGAGTCGTCGGAATAAAAGAGGGAGAAATGGAGTCGCAGAAGGTGAAATTGGCAGAGTCGCTTATTTAGTAGGTCGTTCCGCGTAAAATCCCAACAATCGTGAAAGTCCCATAACCTAACACAATTGTCCTGCAGGATTATGGCACTCCACAGAAGAGGCTGAACGAACTAATTCCGCCGTCTGCAGCAACGGGCCCGCGTTTTTTTTTTCTTTCTGATTTTATTTCAGAGAAGCGCTAATACATATTTATTTTCTCCACAGAACTTTCTTCTGTTCACACGCCTGCCAGCGTGTGTCTGTGTGCCTTTGAGACAAAGACAGTGGAAGAGAGATAGACTGACAGAAGTGCACTCGTTATGGGCGGTTGTGTGTGTGTTTGTGTGTGTGTGTGTGTGTGTGTGTGTGTGTCCAGCGTTAAGGGAGGCAGTAAATAAATCACCCAGCCGCCCGAATGTGAGATATTGCCTGGGGGCGAAACAAAAGGACAGAGCAGACACGCCGACCGGCATGAAAGGTCAAGGAGGAGAGGCTCTGGGAAAAGGTCGGCCGGCAAAAATGAGGTGGATGTGAGCAAAATAAAGTGGAACGGCGTTGTGTTCTCTAACCTCAGTGGGAAGGAGGGGTGCTGATGCCTGACGAACGGAACAATGGGCAGTGAGGTTTTAATGCACGCGTGTGGCCTCTTTTTTTAACGTCTGTATTTCCCCGTGTCTGTGTGCGAAAGAGAATTTAAAAAAAGAACGAGAGCGGCAGAGGAAATGGCCTATTTTCTACAAAAAAAAACACGAGCGACAGATAGATATTAAAACAGTGCTGAGACAGAGGAGCTGTAACTCACGAGGCAGTGTTACGATAATCCGACGGAAACACTCCGAGCTTCTAATGACATTAAATCATAAACACACCCTCAAATTAATCTATCACCTTCATGTTATTCCTAGCGCACACACAACAACTATTAAAGCGCTAACTCAGGAACACGATTTACATCATTATGATTATGACTGTCATAATTACGAGCGCCGTTATCACTCTCATTATTAATAGCAATGACACTATTATTAGCCTGTCTGCTGGCGTGCTACTTCGTCTGCAGGCTAATTACTGTGTGTGTGTGTGTCTGACTGTCCGGGGCCACGGTGCCGGTCCACAGCTCCAAGGTCAGAAAAACCTTCTCCCGGCTCTCGTGGAAGGCGCTCACACACATTTACTTAATTCTGCCACTCATAATCTCCTTTAATCTCGTAAATGATAGTGAAAAGCGCTAATTCCCTCCCGCGCAATTTATTAGCACGTGTTTGCGCTATACCGAGGCCCAGCAGTGCATTACTGTCAGGGACTAATCCAATTAGTGTGGATGTATCTAGCCGGGCCTACGGGCGGAAGGGGGTGAAGCAGGTAAGGTGTGAGTGTGTGTGTGTGTGTGTGTGTCTGTGTGTGTGCGGGGAGGAGACGGTGCTCCCCGCTGTGAGGAGAGCGCATTAGGGAGACTCCCCTCCTGCGCCCCGCTGTCGTTTTTATTATCACCGTTGTGATGGCCGGAAAATTGGTGTGTGGAGGAGAGAGTGAAATATGGAGCATCACTCGCGTGTGTGTTATTGTTATTGTTCATGTAGCCAAGGCGGTTCCATGATGAGGTCCTTATGGGGGCATTTCATTTTGATCATCTTCCCCACCCACATTGAGTGTTTGTTTTTGTCGTTACTGTTACAATCGGATGCCTGACATGGAGGCAAAGCTGTTTTTCAGTGAACGTGCTGTATTTGAGCAAAGAGACAAGAGCGCTACGCTGCATCCTTTCTGAACAGGAACTTGTCTTTATCCATTAGCGTTCAACTGAGTCTTAAAGAGACAGCTCACCCCAAAATCTAAAATACAAATTGTTCTTATCTATCAATCTAGATTTTCTTTTTTTTGGTGCTAGTTGCCAAGTTTTGGAGATATTGGCCCCAGAGATGTCTTCGCTCCAATATAAAGGGAATGTACGGCTGAGATGAAGCGGGTTGACCTGTCCCTTTAATGTGTTATGGCATGGAGATGAATTCTCCCTTTTATCCCACAGAATATCACTCCCTGAAAATGTCTTCTTATCGGACTATAACCATTTTTTTTTTTTTTAAGTAGAGTTTTGAAAAGGAGCGAATCTGTTGAAATTGATTTTCACATGGATTTTATGTCAACACACATCAAAAAGTTATTGCGTTTTCTGCCGCAAGGAAAGAGGGAGGCCCTCCTGCTGAAACTGCTTCCAGGGAAAGAAAGTGAACGGTAAAAGATGGAGCACAAGTTAGCTGCTGATTGTGCATCAGAATTTCCAAATCAATAAGCGTTTCAACTCCAGCATGTTTGTGCAGCACATTGTATCTTTGTTTGAATCCAAGTCCCACCCTTATATGATAAAAAATTTAGAAAACTAAAACAGAGAGTATTGTGCTTGCTGTGTTATGCAGCGCCCACACAGGGAACACACAACAGGCTTGCAGAAATTATATCCATGATCATCACTTTTCAAAATGGTATGATCTTCATTAGTGCAAACCAAAAATGGCTCCCATGAGCGTTGTGATCTTTGCAGGATGATTCACCAGGAATCCTGCAGTGGTTGTATAATCCACTGATTACTCGCATCAACACGGAGTGTTTGCAGCACTTGTGACACCAATTACAAGGGAGGCTTTAATTAAAGAAGGCAGGAATCATCCATTGGGGACAAAAACAACAGGCTGTCTGGCGGTAAATACCAAAATCATACATCTCTCATTTCCGTAATTATGACGTGACAGCACACTGACAAAATAGTACAATATGCTGAGTCTTGTCTCAGAGAAAATGTATGTTCATGTGGTTCAAAAGTTTAAATTTTTTAGTACTGAAGATTGAGATGAGTTGGAAATGGAAAGATGGGTGCAGAATTATTTTAATGTAGCTGCTGTTATTAAAATAATGTCTTCACTGCAGTTTACTTTTTTTCCTTAAGCCCATTTTACCCAGAAAGGCACATTGAAGAGGGTCCATAACGCACCGTCCATTCACACACAACTCATCAAAAGACATTCCCATTACCGCGAGGTGATGGCGGTGTTATTGCGGCAGTGATAAGTAACAGAAGAAGAGGATGCATTTAGTCAAGGATGTGGGATTCACGTGAGCTCTTCACTGTCCGCGTCTAATTTTGTATTAATCAGCGCTATTGTCCCCGCTCTCTTCAAAAACATCAGGACAGGGAGAACCCTTTGCGTGTGTGTGTGTGTGTGTGTGTGTGAGTTTAAGAGAGAGAGAGAGAGAGAGAGAGAGAGAGAGAGAGAGAGAGAGAGAGTGCATGTGAGGCTCGTGTGCTCGTGTGTATTTAATAGTGCTCCGGCAACTTGCACTTTTGAAGCAGCAATTATTTATTTTTTAATTAACAGTTCCTCAAAGCTACTGCAGAGCATTGAAAAGATAATGAGACTGGCATTTATAGAATCTTCCGCAATTTCCTTAAAAGCATAAATTACAATAAAATGAACAGTGGCGGTATGGTACCCTCGCTGAACTCTTATCATGATTATGAGGAAAGAAGGGAAATAGCTGTTTTTGTGTGTGTTTTTTTTGGGACAAGTACAATTTGTTTGTTTGATATGACAAACTTGTTGCAAGCAGTTGCGTATGTACCAATCCAGCAGTTACGTTAACATTATCATTCATTTGGAGTCGTGTTTCTGGCGAATGTTTGTCCAATATTCAGCTTCCTTCAGCTGTTTTTGGTTTCTATCAGCTCCTGAGGGAAGTATCTGTCTCCTCAGATGCTAAATGCTCCGCTATGTTGCCCAGCTTACTCCCTAACTGCTGTTTGGGGAGGAGCGGGTGGTGTACAGTGGGGCTTTTAGAGCTTTCTTTCTCTGAAAGCAGCTGCATGCAAAAACAACGCTTTGAAAGCGGCGAGAGTGAACCAAAGCAGTAAAGTTGCAGCTCAACAATAAGCTGAACTCACTATGAAGCTCCGCAAAGTCTAGGGGAGCAGATTCACGACTCTTTTCTAGATTCATCACTACGAGCCCTTTCACTTGGTTGCATTGTTCTCACGGTGCCATTCGTACATCGTTATTATGAGGATATCGACTACAACCTCTTTGAGTTATAAGATGCATTGTTCTTTGATTTCTGAATGGATTTATGTATTTTTATCTGTAATCTAGAATCTAGTGTGTCGCCTTTACCACAAACATGAGCTATACTTATTACTCAACTAATGATCTAATATATCTAAGATATTAGAGCCCACTCTCTAAACGGAAAACAACTTAAACTTTATTACAATCGTCACATAGATACAGTTGAAAGACAACCCGGTCGACCCACTGAGACACAACCGGGGCAATCATCCATACAAAAAATATGGAAAGTCCTGCAACAGCCAAATTGCAAAATGATGTTTAATTCAAGAGCCGGCATCACTGTTCTCAAGAGGCTTAAATCACAGAATGTAATTTTTTCAATATTCTCAGATTAATGGTAAGACTTTCTTTTCTCTTTCTTGCTGTAATTGTTATAACAACACAGATAGTCTAGCCATACTCAGGAAATGTGAAAGAATGCACAACGCACTTGGGCGGTTTCCTTCCTCGGATGATAAAAAGCAGAAGGAAAGAGGGGTCAAGCTGTTTCTTGGCAGACAAGAGCTTTTCAGAAAATCCATTAGTGACTCAATGCAGCATCATTATCGCTAGCTGCTTAAGCATACAATATCCAGGCTTTGACTTTTTTTGTCTTCTTGGCATTTTCCTCTGAGGTGCGTCTCAAAATACCACATGAAATAGGAAAAGTAGAGGAGGAAAGGTTCCTTTAATGGAGGAAGCGGGGGTGTGGTATTTTAAAAGCCATTTTTATGCTTCAGCTGAAAGGACACAAAGTCCTTCCATTAGCAATCATGTCGGCTTCGCGGCGGGACATATTTTGGACCTTGTAAGAGTATTATGACACAGAATAACGAATAAGCCACACACACACACACACACACACACACACACACACACACACACACACACACACACACACACACACACACACACACACACACACACACACACACACAATCAACCTCCTTATAACAGCTCTGATCCCGATCCTCATCTATTGTCTCTTTTACCCTCTGTTTGAATGCTTTCTCGAGTTACACCTCTTTTACGTATTTTGTGTGTAATTGTGCTATATAAATAAAATTGACTCGACTTGAGGCATGTATTAGGATTATAAACATCACAATCATTTTTGTTTTGCATTTTCCTAAACAGTTAAGACCTAACTAGCCTGTGGAGAAAACCGCTGAAGACCTTTTTTGTTAATTTTTCTTTCAAATGACTTCTTTTTTGAACGTCTATCAGGAATGATAAAAATGTATCGAATGAAAGTGATTTTATTACCAAATACAGGAATTGCCTTCATGGAGATATTGAACATGAATGGATACACTTTAATAAAAAAGAGCTTAAGCTGCATAATTGTTTCTGGAGCACCTGGAACAAGCTGTAAATAGAAAACTGACATATTGCCTTATGACAATTAAATTAGCATTCGTTCAGAGATCGTGTTCATGGCTACTTAATGGATGTAAGTTGAATACCGACTCCCTTTTAGCTCTGTTTTGATCTCCACCAGCGTCCAAGGAACATATTTGGCTCTGCGGCTGCTAAATGCTCATGCTGCATGCATGACCACGCTCATGCACTCCATAAAAAGGGACAGAGCAGACTCTTTCTGCTGAGGAGACTGAGGTCTTTTGGAGTGCAGGGAGCACTCCTGAAGCCCTTCTTTGACTCTGTGGTGGCATCAGCACAGCCATTTTTGATGGAGTGGTCTTCTGGAGCAGCAGCATCACGGCGGTTGACAGGAGGAGACTGGACAATAGTAGGGAAGGCCAGCAGTGAGCTGGGGCGTCCACTGGATACTGTGGAGGTGGTTGGAGACTGGAGGATGAGCTAAGCTCTCATCCCTGATGAACAACACCTCCCACCCCATGCAGGACACTCCTTCAGCTCCTTCAGCCACCGGCTGATTCATCCCCGGTGTGTGAAGGAGAGGTACCGCAAATCCTTCCTTCCTGCTGCTGTCAGGCTGCACAACCAGCTGAGCTCGCAGTAGACCACAAAAACACTTCAATCACTTTGGTCACTTTAACCCCTTCAACTGGTGCAATAGAAATACATTTTTAATACTTTTTTTATTCTGTATACTGCTATTGTTGATTCTTTACTGTTTTTAATTACTGTTTTTCTGTTAATTTATATGTATATTACTTGTTTTTATTTTATTTTTACTATGTGTCTCTTGTGTGCACTGCTGCTGTAATCCTGCAATTTCCCCACTGCGGGACTAATAAAGGATTATCTTATTTTATCTTATTTTATGTTAGCCTTGTTTGACAAACAATCATCATAAACGATCATTTTTACAAACCCTCATAACTATCCAAAGCTGTCCGTTTTGGATAGTTATGATCAGAGCGGCATTGTGGGCCTGAAAGCAAAAACTACGATAGAAAAATGCCTTAAAAAGCTCAGAGCATGGTGGGCTTATATATAACCTTTATATTCCTTTGCTAATGTAAAACAACCAAAATATGATTAGTGGCCCTTTAAGTGAAGTTTAATGTATCTAACTGTTCTCTGCATGATGCTAGTTTGATGGTTTTTGTGCTGCACACACACACACACACACAGACACACACACACATAGAGTCATACATGATCGGCCTGAGATGGCGCAGAGCCAGGCTGTGGGGGTTTGAACTGGTGTTCATGTATAATGGCTCGTGGTGGAGCTATTTGTTCTGTATGAGTAGAGGCTTATTAAAGGTGCACCAGACTCCCTCCGGATCGAGATCCGGCTCGCACAAAACCACAGAAGACACAGGCTTCTGATTCGCACATACAAAGGCACCATATCAAACACACACACACACTGAAACATGCAGACACACACAGCACCCTGTGGCAGCGTCTAATCAGCGCCTGTGTGTGTTTCTGTGTAGTTGTCTCAAAGGAGCCTCCATGCTGGGCTCACAGATCCCCGGTGAATGCCAACCCGGTGTGTGCACGAGTCTTGATCACAGCGGCGGGTTCTGTCACACAGAGGGATAGTTAGTGATCAAGAAGCTACAGGACGGGTCAGGTGAGGAGAGACAACTGTACAGGGAGAGGGGGATGTGGAGCGATGGGCAAAAAGAGAAGGGGGAGAAAAGTAAAGAGAAAGAAGAAGGGAATAAAACCCAAACAGTGGCGCTGGCTCCGGATTCATTATGATTGAGTTCAGACCGGATTAGAGAGAAGCGAAGCAATGGCGCGTCTGCATTCATCCCGTGGACTCTCTCTCCGTGGTCCGCTCTGCTACATGCAGACACACACACACACACACACACACACACACACACACACACACACACACACACACACACACACACACACACACACACACACACACACACACACACAGCCAGAAACAACCTCATTCCACTGCCCTCTGATAGAAAATGGGATTTCTGTGTTTGAGCAGAGGGGGTCCGGCTGCTACAGAGGGACACATCAAGAAGTGAGAGCTTTATAATCGCTGATACCAGATTGGATGTCAGCCGCAGCATAAGTGACGATCTATCACCAGCGAGCCGCTCGAGAAGAGGCCTCCTTATAGCGGCTTGACTACAGACGGCACAGGGAGAGAAAAAAAAGCCTCCTCTCTGCTGCCCACTGCAGCGCCCTGCAGGAGGGATTGCCACACACACACACACACACACACACACACACACACACACACGCACACACACACACACACACACACACACACACAGGCCTGCATAGATGCACAAAAGCAAGCAGATACACACACAGAGTCCACCCATACTGGCTGTAAACATTCAAACACACGCAGTGGCAGAGACACGTTTTGAACCCCCCTCCCCACACTCACACACACACACACGCACACACGCACACACACATCCTCATTTGCATTGCAACCCACACACACGAGGAGTCCTTCAGAAAACACATCACAGACGAAGCCTTGGGCCCCCTCCAAGCGCTCACACACACACACACAAACAAACACACACGCACACACACACACACACACACACACGTTGGGGTGTTCTGCTGGTGTGTAGCATCTTTGCTCACATTCACAGCAGCAGTACGGCCAGTGGCCATCAGTTCAGGGGAAGCTCAGGATGTGTGTATGACTTTTCAGTGATAATAATAAATGCTCCAATTCTTAATTTAAATGGTTATATTCAGTAGTTTGTTTCCCCCCCCCTTTGATCCACTATTTTATATAGAGTTGAAACTCTTGGGGGGGAAAAATGACTTTTACTTGACATGCAGGGTGTTTTCGTGTTGATGGATGTGCATGAGTTCGAGAGAGGTGACGAGCCGTGGAGGAAGTGTTCGGATGCTTTACTAAAAGTCCCGCACGGAATTTGATGAATTCAGACGACTTCGCCGGGAGGAGAGTGGGCGCTGTGCTGTGATTGTAATGCTAAACAGCAAGAAAAGTAAGAGGGCGTTAGCATTCTTTCATTTTGTGATGTAGATTTGTCCCAATGGGTGTTTCTGCTCTCACATTGGCTGATTTGAAGCAGTAGACGGCGTTTGGAGCCACTATAAACCATGAAATGGAGACTAAATTTGGTAAGAAATGTCAATATTAACACCAGCAGTTGACATTACAATTTCTAAGAATATGGATTTTTCATTCCTTGAACACAATATACGCAGATTCACAATCATAAGCTGGAACCATACAAAACATACAACTAATATGCTCTCCTCAAAGTCACCACTCAATCGCCCGCTGTCTCTCTCTGCCATCGCCGGCCTCCGAGCCATTACAGTTTTTGTCCGTTGCTTGAACACTAGAGACACATGCTTAAACCAAAGTAACATAACTTGAAGTTGTTGTTACTATACCTTAAACAAAGTGTAACCATACCTTAAACAAAAGCGCTGCTTTGCACTTTAGTTGCAATTCTGTAACACACTTGCTCCTTTCTGCAACACACTTGCTCCTAGACACTACACACTATTTCATATATAAGACACTTAGTTCAAAAATGAAATCTCAGGGTACCATTGGGAAAACACATCTATTCAAAATACAACACACATTGGTTAATTGAAAAGACATAGACACACACCTGAAAACACTTACTTACACAACTGAACACCAATCAGCCAGCTACAAAAAGGCCTCAGTTAAGCCATTTTGACAACTTTGCAAGCATGGAGGCAGGGAGAGCTAGAGGCAGAGGAAGAGGAAGAGGAAGAGGAAGACAGAGAGAGAGAGGAGGACGTGGTCAAAGAGGCCACGCAAGGTCCATTATTTCGGATGACATAAGAGCAACTTTGGTGGACCATGTCATAAACCATGGCCTGACTATGAGGGAAGCTGGGCAGAGAGTCCATCCTAATCTAAGCCGCTTCACAGTTTCATCCATAATAAGGACATTCCGACTGGCAAACAGGTATGTCTTCAACTCTCTACTCTACTCAGACTGTATCTAGAGTATTTACAGTACTGTACCATATCACGTTACTGTATCACATGTATTGTATTCCAGGGTGGCTAATGCTCCTTTTTCAACAAAAGTGGTAGTTTTGTGAAACATACCGTGATAACGTGTTGAGATGTTTCAGTACTGTGTATGGTAAATACAGTAAAGTTCAGAATACACAGTACTGTAAAAAAGAAGCAAACGAGAACAATTTGTGGTTGCATTTTTCTACAGAATGGCTAGAAGACCTACTGGGGGTGGACGCCAACGCCTGTTCACCAAACAGCAGGAACTTGCCATAGTGAACCTAGTCAGAGCAAACAATGCAATCCGTCTCCACCAGCTACAGCAACAAATACTTGCAGATGGGCAAGTATTCAACAACATAACTCGAGTAAGCATTACAACTATCGGACGGATCTTGGTAAAGCACAACATGACCATGAAGCAACTGTACAGGGTCCCATTTGAGAGGAACGGTGTCAGGGTCAAAGAACGTCGACATGAATATGTACAGGTAAGTGTTTCAGTCCTTTACATATACAATAAAGAATGGGTGCAGTCCAGTAACAGATGAATATGTACCACATAGATACATTCAGGTACCTGTGTGGTGGGGTGGGTCGGTTCTGTATATGTAGTAGTGTAAGTGTGTGCTTTGAGTAAAGCCATCCACAATATGTATTTTTTGTTACAGAGAATCTTGGACATGGATGGAGCTGCCCAGCCGCATGAATGTATTTACATTGACGAGGCTGGATTCAACCTTAGCAAAAACAGACGACGGGGACGTAATATAATTGGCCAAAGGGCAATTTTGCACGTCCCGGGGCAGCGCGGGGGAAACATCACATTGTGTGCTGCCATAAGTCTTCGAGGGCTACTGCACCATCATGCCAAACTGGGTCCCTATAATGCGCAACACATAATCACATTTCTAGATGCACTTCATGATGCAGTTGTACAGGATGGACCAGAGCAGCCCAGGTTTGTTGTTGTCTGGGATAATGTTAGTTTCCATCGGGCTGCTCTGGTCCAGAACTGGTTCACCAACCATGATCAATTTGAAGTTCTGTACTTGTCCCCTTACTCGCCATTTCTAAATCCTATAGAGGAATTCTTTTCCGCTTGGAGATGGCGCGTATATGACCGCCAACCACATGCCCGTATGCCTCTTCTGCAGGCAATGGAACAGGCCTGCGGAGACATCGAGGTGAGGTCAATCCAGGGATGGATTCGCCACACAAGGGGATATTTTCCCCGATGCTTAGCGAGAGAAGACATTGCTTGTGATGTTGATGAGATCCTGTGGCCAGACCCCAACAGACGGCAGGATCCATAAGCCCACTTGCGCACAATTGTGTTTTTCTGTGTTTACAGTAGTGTATTGTTTGTTTTATTTTTGATTTAACTGAATTTACTGTACTGTAAAATATACTAATGTAATGATTTTGAATTCAGTATTTCATTTTTTTGGTTGTTGTGAAAACATGCCCTCTATGGAACTGAATAAAAACATTGAAAACAAAAGACTGCAGTTTTTTGTATAAAGTAGACTAGTGTGTTGCTGCTGATCTGAAAGTGTATTCATATGATGCAAGTGGGTATCATTTTGTCATCAGAGTGACATATTGACAAAGGATTGTTAGGTTTTGATAGCAGAGTTTCAATTTGACATAGATGCGAATGGTTTATTTCCCAGTGTTGTGTCTTATTTGCTTGTGTGTAGAGTTTTGACACAATGAGCCAAATTTAGCAAAACGTGTGTAAGCAATAGGGAAAAACTGTAATAACTCGCCGAACAAGTCTGCCGCTGCGCGACAAAAGTCGCAGCAAACTTTCAAATTAGGCCTTGTAGATCTAATATGAGTGGAGATCTCCGTCTGTATGAATTCATGTCCCACTAAGGCACATTACTGACATGGCGTCTTCCCCGGCGCGCTCGTCGTTTCTCGCCTGGCAGGTTTCCATGGATGGTGTTTACCTGGATCTGCTGACACCCACTGCTACTGTCATTGTCATTAGTCACATTCTATTACTATTACCGATGCCATCGCTGCTTTTATCATCATGATTAGTATATTGTATCCACTGCTGCAGTCGTAATGTTTCTATCATTTTTCTCTGATTATATGAATCATGTCTGTCCTATGCATTGAATGTGCTGTAACTCTGTTATGTTGTTCATCCTGTACACATGACATCTATTGCACTTCTGTCCATCCGGGGAGAGGGAAGTTTTCTTGCTTTGTTTTCTCCCCATTAAAGTTATTTTGGGGGGAATTTATCCTGTACCGATGTGAGGGTCCCGGGACAGATGTCGTGTTATGTGTACAGATTGTAAAGCCCTCTGAGGCAAATTTGTGATTTTTGGCGATACAAAATTAATTGAATTGTATTGAATCCAGCAACTGATTGACACATTTCTGGACTAAAATATGTTCATGAACAGATTTTGGCGCACTGCTGAGGTGAAATAAGTGAACGTTTATAAAGATATTTCCCCTGTTTTCAAATCGGGGGACAGGAAATGCATCATGCGCATGGATGGGATTGTGGGTGTTTTTAGGAGTCCTTGATATCCCCTGAACCAAAGGGCTCGACCCTCGGTAGAAATCAAAGGATCCTCAACAGGATTCGGCGGGATTCAGTGACGGGACAACCTTAAAAATCTTCAGCTGTTGAAGGATCTTAAATGTCTTGATTTCAAAAAAGTGTTTGTTTCCGTCTCCAGGATCCTCAGCTAAACCATGCATGTACTTTGCTCCGCAGCCTCCATTAGTACATTTGTGTTTCTCTCTCTGTGTGTATGATCTGATCTGTCTGCCAGTGTCCACATATGTGTGTGTGTGTGTGTCCGCGCTCTTCGTTTTGCGGCGGCAGATGCTAATCTGTGCTGAGAGTCATTATCTGTGTTTCCTGGCCCATTAGACTAATGCTAAGGAATAACACAGAGAAGTAGATGAGACCTGACGCTAACAGGGGCTAATCATCGGGACCACCTCTCACTGCGAGTTCAGCTCTGACACTAAATATCCCTCCGAGGCAGGAACCTCAGGCACTGGCAATCAGATAATTGCAGGAGCCCGGAGCATTTTATTAATACAATTTCAATAAATTGTCTCAAATATTTGAACGAGCTGAGGTGTGTGTGATTTGATTTGACACTTGGATGGCCTCAGAAGTGCTAACAATCCCCTTTGTCACTATAATTAATTATTAATTTTCTCAAATACTGATAATTTCATCGTGGAGTAGTTGTTTTTTTTTCGCGTGCGAGGCTTTATTGGATTTGGGATGAATTTTCGGGAGTACCCCAAAAAACATGCCAAGTAAGTGATGCACAAAGCCAGCTGAAGGAAATACAGGTGTGTTTGTTGCAGCTGCCCTCACCGCCACGTCTCCCCTAGCAACAACCGTCCTGGCATGCGGTTCTCTTTGCCAGGCTTTGGCACAGCGTGGCAGCTTTCATCGGCACATCACCTGATCTGACCAATGAATCGCGTCCTGTTTAAATCATTCCGTTTGACCTAGCAACCGAAAAGCACCCGGCCAGCTTTCCGACTGGCGAACAGTAAAACAGAATACAAGAGTCAACCGCTGAGGAAAGAGCTAACGAGGCAGCTTCCCGGAGACCTTTTCTTTTTTTCTTTTACTTTTTAATGAGCCGCTACCCAATGAGTGTTGACCCCAGCGGCTTCACATTGCACCAGGACTACTGAATGCAGCCCCCCGGATTCATCAAGGCTACAACTCAGTATTAAACAGTCACAGGTCCATATTTACCCAGGGTTAATTCACTGCCTTTGCCCTTGAGAAATAAACTGCTTCGCTTACAAAATAAAATAAAAATCTGGAGTGTTGTGTGTGTGTGTGTGTGTGTGTGTGTGTGTGTGTGTGTGTGTGTGTGTGTGTGTGTGTGTGTGTGCGTGTGTGCCATCTCCTGCTTCAAACACAAATCTTTAAAAAGTCGATGAATACCCTGTCCTCTCTCGTCCCTGTGTCGCTGAGCTGCATTTCAAAGCCGACCTGGCTGCCTGAGGCCTGGCCACGGAGACGGAGAAGGAGAAGGAGAAGGAGAAGGAGAAGGAGAAGGAGAAGGCGAGGTTGAAGAGAGGCTGGAGAGAAAAAACACCGCGCACGCGCAAGGACGCACGCGCCTCTCTCTCTGCGTGGAGGGACAGTGGGGCTCCTGCCCACAGAGAGACCCCGCCGAGGCCGAGCCGACAAACAAGAGGTGGCCCTGGGCCGAGAGAGATGATTGAGCGGCGAGAAACTTCAAACAACCTTCAGGATGAAAAGATAAAGGGGGAGAGGAAAAGGAAGGACGAGCGAGAGGCCACAGCTCCTGTTTAGCATACGAGCCCTCTTCCTCAGACCTTGCAGGACAGGCTCGACGTAGGAGAGGAGAGGAGAGCAGAGGAAAGGAGAGGAGAGGTAGGACGGAGGGAGGGGCGCAGGAAAGGAGAGGGCCCCCTATTAGCGAGGGCCATCACCTTTTGGCCTGCCTGGATCTGCTCATCTCCATAATAGGCTGACCCCCTGTGTTTCAGGCTCATTAGAAAGGCAGACAGCGGGGCCGGGCAGACACACGCCTGTCACCCCTCTGCTCCCACCGGAGACCTGGATGAGACGGAGATAAAGGAAAGAGGAACGCAGAGATGGTCGAAGAGAGAGGGGGAAGGATGGGATGGAAGGTCGGGCCCCAGGTTTGATCAGGAGAAGAGAAGGAAACGAGAGGAGATGAACTGCTTCTTTGGTAAAGAGTTTTTTTATTTTTATTCAAAAATAAAAGGCTGAGGGGCGAGAGGGAACAGAGAGAGTGGTTGTGTGAAAATAAATCTGCCTGGAAACAGTAATTTGATAGGAGCAGGGAGCATGCAGGACAAATAGTCTGATGTGATTTGCCATTGTGAGCCAGGCACCCTGTTCCTGTCAGGTAAAGCATCCCCAAACACGGAAAACCCACCACTCATGCGTCTGTTCCACTTCTAAACGCCTACTTTAACCCCCATTTTGTTGCATCTTATTGTTTAAGCGCCAAAATCTAATCAAAGTTGATAAAAATGTTAATATACTAATTCTCACCTTCTACCATCTCTTTGCGCTCACAGCGATTAAACCTTTACCCGACGTGATGTCATAGAAATACGCAAACAAATGATCAAGACTTCTGAACAGTGGTCGTAATGTATCGAATGATGTGTCAATTCAAAGTGAGGTTTAGGCAACAAAACAAACGTTCGATTTAAGCAAGGAAACCACATAGTTAGGTTTTAAGAAAAACATCAATGTTGGGATTAAAATAGGAACGTAAACTTAGGTTTAGGCAACAAAATCACGTAGGGAGCGGAGGAAAAATGTCAAATAATTTCATAAATCTACAAAACCTTGGGACCTGAACACAGCGCTCTTCTGATTATAAAATCCTGTGTTTGTTTGACCCATCCACCATCCGTAGTCTTCCTCACTGCTAATACTCCTTCACGGTGGGGTTTGCCTAACCTCTTGGTTGAGGACTGTAGTCCTTTCTCATCTCTCTCTCTTTTGAGGTTCAAAATCTGATAAATGTTTAATCCAAATATCAGTATCAGGTCTCTTTTAGGCAAAGACAACGTGACATTTGATATTTCTTCTTCTTTTTTTGTGTTAATACTAACATTATATGTGATGAAACCAATTTCATCATAGTATTATAATTGCTAGATTTATAAATATGTATATGAAGGCATCTCCCTCTGGGCCTCTGACGTTATTGTGTCCTCACCCTTGGCTATGCAAATGGAGGATGAATAAATCAGAAACAATCCAAACATAAAACTAAAACTGATTCAAGGTCGAGATGAACTGGATCAGCTTATTCACTTGTCCTAACAGCGGTTTAAGTTGTAAAAATGATTAACTACTTCAAATGAAGTCATTAAAAAAACTCAAACAGCAAGAGGGAAACCACCATATCTGAGTTAATTCCCAAATCCCCTCTCATGCCACTGCTCATAAAAACAAACAAGGTCGTACAAAAAAAAAGAAGTGGTTGATTGACAGGCAATTCAGATTTCTGGTGGTTTATTTGAGACCTCCCTGGAGATCCCTTGTTTTATTACACGCCGACCCTGCTATTGATTAACCTCGGCGTCCCGACGCCAGACTCCCGCCGGACCCGACCCAGGGGTGAGCGGCGCGGGGGTCAAGGGTGACAGAGTCAATGACCTCACCCGGCCTTTTCGCCATCGGATGGCGATCAGTAACCTCTCGGCTGATTGACCGGTGGGTTAAGTCGATGCTGCGTCTCGCCCGCGGGGAAATCACGGCTGATTAAATCACAACTGTCGGGGGCGGGGGGGGATTTACAGACGGTTGATCCTGAAAGAGCTATATTTGGAATATGATAAGAGATTTTCCGAATATTTGAAAATGAAAAATGGAGTAGACATTTCCCCGATCCATATTAGAATGTATTCAGTGACCTCCACCTCCTCTGCTGGTTCCTCGTCGTCTCAAGAGAGTCTGGTTTAGATCACTCTATCCATCATCTCTCCATCCAGAAGTGTTTCCATGCCTCCACTCCTGACCCTTTACATTTCAACGTGTGTATTATTTAAATCTTCTGCCCTCCTCTCCGCATCCCTCCTGCTCCCTCTGTCGTTCTCTTTCATTGCCTCTCATTTACTCCCCATACCGCCCCTCTCCGTGTGCTGTGTGTGCATTTGCTCGCCGCACACAAACACACAGAGGCAGGCCTCCAGCCCGGCTGTGCAGAGTATCGATTGGCTTTGAAAGGTGTGTCGTTTGGCTTTTCCTTGGACGTGTGGACAGGAGACTTCCAACAGAGACTCCGCCAAAATAAAAGGTAACATTGAGGTTAAGCTTTATTAACTGTAAGGTAAGAGGGGTGTTCGGTTAACTCAGTACATGTATTCAAGTATTGAACGTTTAGATTCCACTTCACTTCAGAGGCAAATATTATACTTTTGGCTCCACTTTTTTAGATTTGAGCATGCACACACACACACACACACACACACACACACACACACACACACACACACACACACACACACAAACACACACACAAACAACCATCCGTTATGAACACATTATATTGTATTATAAACGGTATAGATTAAACTCCCCCAAAATAAAGTAGCCCCACCTCAACCGGTGTTGTTTACATGTTAAAGCATCAATGAATACGTTGCGATAATCATTCAATATGACAATGTCAATAACAGCGACGGCTGGCATTCTGCATAATGTGATAAACCACGCTCTTCCTCTCATTCCCAAACGCAAACACGCGCTGAACTTTGTGCATAATTAGGTGCACACTTAGGGCACGCAAGACATGCACAGTAACCAAATACAATATAGCCTTTAGGATGGAACAACAATCATTATCTACACACACATCAATTCAAACGCCTCGCTCTCTCCCCCTCACACACACACACACACACACACACACACACACACATACACGCACACACACAAACACACCCGCACACACACTCACCCTCCGAAGCAATGCACACGCAGAGCTAATTGAGCGGATTTCAGATTTTTCAGACTTCCCCACAACTAATACACTGGAGATCCCTAAACAAATTTATCCAGCTTTTACACAAAGCTCTCCCCGGCGTCTTAGAACCCCCCCCCCCTCACACACACACACACACACCACACTTACACCTCTCTCTGTCGGTTGAAAACCCCTGGCTCTTGTGGGGCTCGGCCGTTTACACTGGCTGGCCCCACCTGTCACAGAGCCGTTGATGGAGATGGAGAGAGCTGAGGGAAAGGAAGAGTCAGAGAGAGGTATGATTGCATGTGTGAGTACGACCCCCCCCCCCCCTCTACAACGACAACCCTGTCCACTCTCCTCCCCTCTCCACCGCCGCCCGCCTCAGTCTGTTGTTTGCTTTAATTTGCCCTGCCGGGCGCGACTGCGAGCTCATAGTTTATTCAGATAAATTGAGCGGGGAAGACCCGCTAATAAATCAGGGCCCGTGATGAAGAAAAGCCTTAAATAGGATATTAAGATTTATATCAGAGACTCTGGTCGTACGCTGACAAGTACACAATTGCTCCCTCTTCTCCCCGTCTTTCTTTCTCTCCAACACTCTCTCTCTCTCTCTCTCTTTCTCTCTCTCTCTCTCTCTTTCAAGTCAAGCTGTCCCTTGCTTCTTTCATGGCATTGACAGGACGATTCCTTATCAGGGCTCGGAAAGGTGGGAGTGAGGCGAGAAAAAAAAAAAAAGAAGTGAAATAGTAAGAGGGTAGGAGAAGAAGGAGCTGGAGAAGGAGGGAGGGAGGTGGGGGTGTTCTCTGTTGCAGCCTTTGTGTTATTGGCTCAGTGGTCGAGCGTGAATGCAACACACAGAGCTTCATTACTGGAGCACAGGGGCTATCTGTGTGTGACGGGATGGGGAGTGCATGTGTGTGTGTGTGCGTGCGTGTGTGTGTGTGTGTGTGCGTGCGTGCGTGTGCGTGCGTGCGTGTGTGTGTGTGTGTGTGTTCTGCATTTGTAGCAAGATGCCAAATTGAATTTGTGTGCCTGTGCCTGCTCCTTGGGAGTATGTGCATAAGTGTGTGTATGTTTGCATGCGCATGCATGTGTGGCTTCCTTAGATCTGCGACGTGAGCACACACTCTCCCAGTGACTTATTTACTCCGGAGGCGAGGCTCTAACCCCAGGTACAGAGCCCTGCACAGAATAATTGCTTTTCTTCTTTTCTTCCTCTTCTCATCCCCCTGCATCACGTCGCCTCTTTGTTCCTAACCGCTCACACGCAAGAAGTGACATTTATTTGTGAGTGAGTGTGTGTCCGCATGCATATGAATAAATAAGTCTGTCTGTCCGCGGGTACGTGCGTCTACGTGGACTTGAGAACCAGAGTGCTTTGAAAGCAATAGTCACAACAGTTAACGCCTACCGCTGCAAATTCAATTAGCCCGCGACAATATTAATTTCATCTGGGTGCGATTAATTTGCGACGTGTTTAGCCTAGCTTAGCACGACGACGAGAAGCAGAGGGGAAGCGGCTCGTCGTCTACCTTCTGTACTGAGAGGGATGAAATTGATGATATGAATCTCATCTAACTCTCTGTGATGCGTAATAAGCTAATTTGCCAAATTGTTGGAGTATTCCTTCGAGCCGCATCGGCGGCGCCTTTGTTTTCAAACATCCTCTCTGAAAGATGCGGCTATGCAAATCAGCAAACCACGGCCGTGAGCAATTACCAGTTCCGCATTCGACCATCATTTCATTGCGTTTCAGAGAAAACAGCTCCGGTATCTGGTCTATTAGACTGTTGAGTAATGCTTTTAACTCTGTTCCCATAATTAAACCCAGTGTACAATTGAACACTCAAAGGCGGGATAGTTGCGTTGCGTAATGATTGCAATTAAGGGTCGCACACAAAGCTGGCGCTGCTTTCGGAGTCGCCGTGCGTGACCCCGGCAATTAATTGAAAATGCAAATACACAAGCTGATGAATGAGAGGAGTACTGGGTCTGCACTGTGCGAAAAAGACTATCCGCCACACTTCAGAAGGCAGGAGGGAGGGAGGATGCACCTTGTATTCCTTCAGAGAGGAAATTAAACCAATTGGATATGAAGCACAGCCGAGCCGCTGGGGAACGCGTGCTGTTTGCTGAGACAGTGCGATACGCCAGACTCCAGGCGCCGACACAATGAGACGCTGATTGGACGACAACAGGGTCATGAAATGCTCTTTGAGTTTACATCCGCAAGTCGGAGGAAAAGGAAGCTCATATTTCCTATTTATATAAGTATCAGCATAAGCCCCCCAAAACTATTTAACCAGTTTATCAGTCAGACGCAGCCTCGCCGTGATCCGTCACGCCGGTGCGGCTGCCAAACTGCAACCACATATCGCTCTCGGATATGTGAAGAGTACCGGCCACATGAAAAAGCAGGCAGACAGGCAAATGGACGGCAGAGCCGCTGTGCGTGGTTGTCTTGACAACAGAACAAGAGCAGCACCCTGGACTCCGAGTGAGGATGGAGAACGAGACATGAGAAGGGGTGGAAAAAAGAAGAAGCAATGTGTAAACCCAAATAAATCCATGCAGCACTCACTCTCTTCCCAGCAGGCGAAAAACATGAAGCGATGGAGACGGGCTATTTTGCCTTAAAAACTGCTCTTACAGCCCATTTCGTTATCTACAAGGACTTCACCCCAGCCGCCTTTCCCAGAATGCTTAATGAGCTCTGGGCAATGCACCAAAAAGATATCCTTCCCTGCCGTTGTATCCCGTTAAGACTACCGACATGGTACCTTGACACCAGTCTGAACTGCAGTCCAGACTGGTGTCAGCCTTGTTGTGCAGCAGTGATTCTTGGTATCACTGCAGTGTTTGTGTGTGTGTCTGATTTACACATCTAGACATACCCGACTCCATGTCATGGCACACCAGCAGTGTGACAGTCATGGTGAGAGGTTTGTATCGGTGCCAGCTGCCAGTGTTCGCCATTAGCTGCTGCTGGTTAACCCATGTGGGCCGTGGCATTACGCAGCTGGCCCAGCTGGCAGAGCGATCTGGGGTTGTAGAAGGAGGACGGGCGATGATGGAAATATAATATATATACATATCAACACCACCCTCCAGTAGGAGGATTTAACTATTGCTGGTACTGGAATGCGGCATGTCAACGTTTTCTAACTTTGATAAAAGAATCCATCCTGCACCCAGGACCGGTGGTCGTATCAGAAATCCAAGCACTTGAACTTTCAACTTCTTCCACCCTCCACTTGTTCGACTTCTTGCATTTTTGCGTGATAACGTTTGTTCTCCATCAACAATACTTTCGCCAGCCAGGTGGTTTTAGTTCAATCATTTCTTCTGTGCATTCAGGGTGTGCGGTGATTGGCAGCGTCCATCTGGCTGAACCTGGCGGGGAGAAGAAGATAAACACCTGGCCGCTATACGCTTGTTTAACTCGGTGACTGCAGAATGACGCTGACATCTCTAAGGACTTTTCATACTGCTCATGGTTCGAGTATTACAGAAAATCAAACTCGAAAACCAAACAAAGAGAAACACTTTCAAGAAATGGTCCGCCCTTCCTCAGCGTGGCGCGGCGCGGCTGGGCCTGGCACAGAGCGCCATGCCACCTGGCTGATGCCAACAGTGACGTATGGCAGGGACCCCCCCGCTCGAGGGCACCGGGAGGGTACCACCAGTCTCACGAACAAAAGGCACTTAACTTCATTGCACTCCATCAACATCTCTGTTCACCTCCTCTGTGCAGGAGGGGTGGACCCCGTCGTATGCTGTGTGGCACACACATACAAAGGTACATGTCTGTGTGTGTGTGTGTGTGTGTGTGCCTGGTGACAGATGGGGGATGAAGTTGTCAGACACACGCTTGGCAGTGCTGTAGGCCCTTGTCGGCTGGCTGCTGCTCCTTAACGTGTTAATTAGCCTACTTGTTCCTCCTGTTTGGTAATTACAGTCAGCCCGGGCCAGGACACTCATCAAGGGCCACTGATCGCGAGACATGAGGGCAGGCAGGGTTAAAACGGGGACACATGGCTGAGGTGGTATGCGATGCATATACACTTATGGCTCATGGGGAGAGTGGCCGATCTGCGACTGCAAGGTTCGCGGTTCGATCCCTGGTCTCCCCATAGTTTGCATGTTGAAGTGTCCTTGAGCACAAGACACTGAACCCCCAGTTGCTCCCCGGGCGCCTCTCAGCAGCCCACTGCTCCTAAATTGCTATGGATGGGTTAAATGCAGAGACCAAATTTCATGTGTGTAATATGACTAGTTTAGAGAACTATCTAAACTAATGTGATCCCTCCCACTGCGTGGCACGGATCAACAGGTCTAGAACCGTTCTTTTTTGGTTTTCCATTGGCAAAAGTTGAGGATAGTACCGGGGAGTCTTTGGTACCTCAAGGTTTAACTGAGCTGAACCGATTCTAGAAGTTAGACCACTTAAAGAATCGTCACTAGTGCAGCACGGGAGATCCTGCCTGAATCCCAACTACACTGCAGTGGAAAAACTAAATTGAGAAAAAGCACTTTCCAAAAGTACCAAAAGTGAGTCGTGTAGAGAACATGAGGCATGACTGGAGATCCAAGATGAGACTTAACTCGATGCAATTTGAAGGACCATACCTGCATGTGTGTGTTCTTTATCACAGATTCACATTGTTAAACACTCCCTGGAAGCTGGCGGGTAGAACCACAGCCTGATCTGGTGGCCACTGCAGCTCCTCTGTCGGTGGTTTTGGGGCCTTGCTCAAGGGCTAATGGGGGTAATTGTGTAATGAAGAAGGGGCGGGCGATGCTCCATCACAACCTAATCCTCCCACCCCACCACCACCACCCAGATCAAACATCGATGTCATTCCGGTCAAATGCATTAGATTATTTAATGTGTTTTTCCTGCATTTGAAGAAAGCCATTGGCTTCCATTAGGGAGAACATCCAGTCTGCAATAATTCATGTCAATGTTTCATTATTATTGAGTGGTACTGCAGTTTCAGCATACATTCATTTAAAAAGTCACGACTGCATTACATCGCTACAATAATATGTACCAGAAGGAACAACATTAGTGTGCTGACGTATTTTAGATGGGAATGAATGGAAACAATGAAGTATACGGTAAGTTGGAAAGTATTTTTTCTCTATTTCTAGTAAATTGACTAAAACAAGCAAAACCACTAAGAGGTTTCTTTAAGGAAATTGAATTGTGACAGCTAATTGACAATGGGTAGATATTCAGAATGTTAAAGAAATAGCAAAAGAGGCATACAAACAAAACAAACAGTCAATTTATACACTTACATTCACAACAATGAAAGTAGTTGGCGGAATATGTGAATTGGGAAGTATGAGAACATACTTTTTATTATTAAAGCATTTCGAGAAAAGAATATTGCACTGAAAGAGCAACACATAAAAGCCTTAATATGTTTTTCACCGTTGCTGTTTACCTTAAAGAAGGTAAACAGGGGGAATAAATGAGGTGACAAAGACAGAGATAATGTGTGTAGAAAAACATGGCGAATGTAAATACAATGAACACGCTGAGCCGAAAAAAGCAGGGAAGAATGGATAAAACGTTTTTTCTTCTTCCTTTTTTTCAAGCACCTTGAATGGGTGTCAGATAAGTGCGAGGAGAGGTGGAGCGGCGGTGGCGGCGGGGCGCTTCCGTCTCTTGCCGTTATCTCTCCTCCCTCCAGGAAGCAGCCTGTTCATTTGCCTATGAGTGTCTGACAGAGGCGATTAAGAGCAGTTTGTTTTATGGACGTGGGCTAATTGAGTTGGCTAGATTGCCGTCACTCGGCTCTCTCCCTCTATATTGAAGATTACATATTTCCTCTTCATATCTCGGCGCTGCAGCCGCCCGAGCCATCTATCTCCATTCCTCCATTCTTCCATTCCCCCTCTACCGCCATGTAAAGTGAGAAGGGGGCTCTGGTCCTACGTCTAATTAGTGCTCCTCTCCATCACGCCTCTCCATCACTCTGCCCCTGCCTTGTTCCCTCCCGTATCCTCACCCCAGAGACCCCGGGCTCGCCTCTCCTCTCTCCGTCTCTGACCCCTCCCTCTCATTATCTCCTCCTTTTTCTCCCTTCTTCCTCCTCGTCTTCCTCTTTTGCACCACTCCATCTTTCACCCTCTCTCACCTTCATCGTCATTATTACCCCTCGCCTCCGTCCCTCTCTTCCTTCTCTTCCTCCTCCTCCTCCTCCTCTCCCTTGCTCTCTCCTTCTCAATGAGTTAATTAGGCTCATCTCTGGCACCCTCTTGCCGAATCCTGTGCCCACAGGGCCAGTCGCGGCACTCCTCTGATGATTGGTGGGGGGGGTAGGGGCTCTATTTTTAGAAGACAACAGAAAGAGGAGAAGCGGCGAGTGGGAGAGAGACAGCTGAAGGTCATTTGGTACTTTCACTTTGAGCCTATCTATAACAGAATGTGTGGATGTAACAGAGAGAGAGATGGAGAGTGAAGCAAAAGCCTCGCATGCGGACTCAATAATTTAAGACAATTATGTGTGCTCTTCTTGCAGTATAATGAACAGCGTTTTACAGGGGAAGTACAGAAAAGAAAGACGATTTAAGAGTTTACTTAAATGTAAAACAACAACAGCGAGGAACACGGCTTTGTGCACCCCTCGCTGCGCCGCATGTTGGAGCAACAGCCCGTTGTGTGTCGTCGTAAACTCATCTCTCTAATGAGCCTTTGAGAGCTCTGCACGCACACTTTAACTCCACAGATAATGTGGCACTGACATTCCCAGGTAAGCCGCCCGTACTGAAAATCCACATGTACACGTGAGGTGCTTTGTTCAATTGCCTGAGCAACCAAATGGGGCTCCATTGTTGTAGTTACTAAGAGCGTGACAGAAGCGTTTCAGCGGCTCCATCGGGGGCCGATTGCTGAAGCACATGATCGTTTCTGTTGGTGAAAATGCCTTGACCATGTTGGAAACAAGGACAGATCTCCATCCTGAGACTTATTATAATTTTTTTCATCATTCCAGGTTTATGCAACACACCCATGGTCTCCCACAATGCAATGCTGCTCGGACAAAATGAGTCATTTCTTATATAAAGGCTGGGAATATGGCAAGGTCTTACCCTTCTGTTATTCGACATATGTGAATAACACTGTGGGCAGAGAAAAGGAAGAAACTAAGTACGTGGGCTGATCACGGTATATATCATGTATTACTCATAGATAGTATAGGAAGTGGATGTATCGGCGTGAAATCACCCATTGATTTGTGGACCGCGGTTTTGAACCCCAGATTTTGGCAACTTGTATTTTGGACGTTGCTATCTTGTATTTTTGAAACCAGTGACCTGAAGTGACCATATTTGGACACAAAGACACCGTATACGGCTCTGGTAATGGTAGTGACCTGTCAATCACAAGGTAGCCCCGCCCTAAAGCATCCTCCACTTTATGGTCTATTTGACTCTAAATGGGACCATAACTTACTGACCGAACATCATGCTGTAAGACTTGAAACTAGCGATTGAGACCATAAACTCATGTTTACTGAAGTAATTAAGTGAAAAGTAGGGTCATTTTCTCAAAGACCTCGATACAATCAGACTTTATTTATCACCTTTAATAAACTTCTGCATTGGCTTTACTTTTACTATTACTGCACTATTGTACAGGTGTGCCCGCTGTAAAGGAATATGGAGTGTAACTGTATTACAGCCCACTGGACTGTATTCAGTGAGTATATGTTGTTTACCCCGAGAGGATACTGATCAAGTAGGTGATCCAACACACAATCTGACTGAACACCTGCTGCACAACCGCGCTTGCATCTTCCGTTTAGGCAATAACTGGAGGCGTACCTGAACGTGTTAGGAGGCAATGACAGCACACCACAGAGCCACAAATGTCCTCTACTTTGCCACACACTGTCAAGCCGACTGAGGTGACATTTTCTCACCGCTTAACAAACAGGACCACGAGGCGCACGCGTCTAATGACAAATACAGACACCGGGAGTAGCAGCGACGGTATGAGTCAAACCACCAGGCGTTAATTTGCCCCTCTCCCTCTAATAAACAAAGCAATCACTAACAGTCAGAGACACAATTATGAGGCAATTACGCAAAATAACAGATTTTCCCTCTCCACCTTCCACGCTTGTTTCACGGGGGGGTGGAGGGGTGGCTCCTCAGATTACAACGACTCCCATCAGCCCCTGCTCTCCTCTGCGACTGTTAACTCCCTGCACTCCCCGAACACGCACGCACACAAAAACAGAAGGCTCGCCGGTTTATGCAAAAGGTTACTCATGCGAGCGTGAACACTCAGAGCCCTGCCCCGCCCTCCCAGAGCTTGTCTTAATTAGCAGCCAAGTCGTCTCATGGCAACACACTCGTCAATCTCCCTCTATGTAGCCTTGCACTAATTAACCGATTTGAATGGGAGTGAGTAGCGGAGTGACACGGGGGTTCTAGTCCCCACTTTCCTCCCGAAAACCCCCCAACTAAACCCAATCAAAACCATCTCAATCTCACACTTCCTAACTTTCTCTCGATCATGCCATCTCTCCTTACCTCCTTTTCTTCTTCTTCTATCTCCCCTGCCCTCCAACACAACGGCTGACTTATTAGATTAAAGTCTTCGACCCAGGCAGCCTCCCCCCTCCCGGCAACTGGCAAGCCACCGTGCCCCCGTGCCACCGTGCCCCCGTGCCCACACGGCTCCTTGGCAGGGCTGCTCATTTCACAACATGGCCATTATCATGGGCAGCTCCACGGGGAGGGATTACGCTAAATATGTAAATGAGAGCAATGTTGAAAGTGTCATAGAGCAAGAATGAGGAAGAGGGTGTTAGGAGAGAGAGCCGTGTCCTGATGTCAAAGCGTCTGATGTTGGTAAAAGTGCAAAATTACAATTTGAAGAGTCTGGGGGACGTCTCGGCAGCCGACTGAGCCAACAGCCACGGGATAATGGGTAACTGGGAAAATGAAATCTCATTTCCATAAAATGAAATGTAGCCGAAATCTGTCTGAGTGACAATTTTTGTTTTATAGACAGTCCTGCCTCCAGCAGTTTATAGCACAGGCAGTTTCTTTGTTTTTGCAGGAAATGAATGAATCCCTTTTGGCTGCCACATATTTTGTGGAAATGAGGTGGAAATCGCAACTTTGCCCGCACCACTCACTGGCTAAATTTGATCAGATTGCTCCTACATATTTGACAGTAGAGAGTGGGGGGCCGCAATCCATACGTAATGCTGCAATGGGTCCCCGGTGGAGACGGATTTAGGAGCACTTGAAGGATAAATGAGGTCCAATTAATGCGAGATTGGAAAGTAGATTCCCCACAATTCTCTGTTTCAGTCCGTGATGCATTGTGGGAGGTCCACGGTCGGAGTCTTGCTGCTGGCTCTCGCAGGCTGCCCTGAGGGCCCGCTCCCTCTCTCTCCTTCTGCTCATTTACAGCCGGGGATGATAAAGCACCTCATATAGTAGTTGGGCTACGGAGCTGCAGGCTCCATGTCGGGCCCTCATTAATATTTCAGCTCCTTTCCTTTATACTGTATTTACCCTTATCTGTACGATGATAGGCCGCATCACACCTCCAACCTCCCTTCCCTCAGGCAGCGGGTCGTGTTAGGAAATGAGCTGTTACACCTGAATGAGGGCCACAGCGAAACTGCACAGATGGGGTTTCACTGGAAAGTATGTGTGTGTGTGTGTGTGTTGATGCGCTTTATGTGTTTAGGGGGAGACATGGCTACACTGTCTCAAACTGAGTCTGAATTTAGCGGCGTGTTTAAGTAAGTCCAATAAGTGAGGACAAGTCCATCTCTGGGGAGTTTTGCTGCTGAGCCACAAAAGAGACCCTCCGGCTGTCGTCTTTGGGTTCCATCAGCCCGGCTTGTTTCACAAGTACAAATCCTTTTCTTCTGCTCCTTCGTGTTCCCATTTCGGCTTATCGTTCCTCTTTCTCGGTTAAAGAATAATTCAAATTTATTCCAACTTGAGGCGCCTTTTTTCTTTTGTAGTTTCGGCCACCATCCTTGTCGGTAATAGTACAACTTTTAATTGCTGCAGTCGGAGGACTGGACAGGTTTTAAACAAACAACCAGGTTAGCCAGCCTCATTTGAAAGAGAAAATGAAGGCAAGCGGAAACATACCCACGCTAAACATCCATAAAAGACTACAAAGATGACATAGCTGATCTGTGCCATCCAAAAGCCCTGTGATTGGTTTAGTAACCTGTTGAAACTAAACACATTTCATGATGCAACAACACTATGGTCGGGGTTTGAGAACGATCATGGCTTGGTTAGGAAATCATTGTGGTTAGGGAAACAGTGTGTAGCATTTATGGGATCTACTGACAGAAATAGAACATCATAATAATAAGTATGTTTTCTTTAGTGTATAATTACCTGAAGATAAGTATCATTGTGTTTTTACCTTAGAATGAGCTCATCTTCACAGAGCTAGCAGCCGTGTTTCTATCGTAGCCCAGAAGGGACAAACCAAACAAGATGAAGGGACGCTGTAAAGCCATTTTTTTTTACAGCGATCCAATATTATCAGAACCCCCTCCCCAACCTGGAACCCCCTGGCTCTCTATCACGGCTCGCGGTGCCCGTTTTCCACAGCAGGTAGCTAATTCCACTTTTATCCCCGAGTAATATTGGCCTTATCGCTCACGCCGCTGCATCCAAGCCCAGACTCAGCGAGCCACGGGGAGGGGGCTGTGGTGGCGGCGCAGGGATGAAGAGAGGCGAGGCAGGTGCTGGAGGAATGTCAGCTTGGCGGAACTGATTGCGGCCACCGAGCTGTTACACACACACACACAAACACACACAAACATAAAGACCGAGAGAGAAGCGAACTCCCCAAGGTCCTGCTCACCCAAGCCCCTACTTAGACCACCAATATTGCCACTGATATTGCCTTGGTGTTACATCCTTCAAGTGTCAACCCGCACGCACACGCACACGCACACACACACACACACACACACACACACACACACACACACACACACACACACACACACACACACACACACACACACACACACACACACACACACCTCTGAACGTCCTGCATTCCCCTCAATGCGGCCACGGCTGTCACTTGCCATCCAGCCATATCAAGGCACCCACAACCTCTGCTCCAGCCACTAGGCAAGCCACACACACACACACACACACACACACACACACACACACACACACACACACACACACACAATGGAGTGGCAGGTAAAAACCATTACACATTTCGCCCCACCACCCTTTCTGCCTCTGTGACTATTTTCACTTTTCGCGTCCACATTTTCTCATTCCACTCTTCAATTACAAGTGAGACCTGGGGCTCCCCTTGCGCCCCCTTTCTCCTCCTCCTCCTCCTCCTCCTCCTCCTCCTCCTCCTCCTCCTCCTCCTCCTCCTCCTCCTCCCCTATCACCCCCACCCCGAGGGTCCCTCTCTCTAACTCAGTAAACAAGGTGCAGATGTCAGAGAAAACAGGAGCCTGTAATGTGCACCACTGCCGTGGCACCACACATCATCATGTACAGGTCTCTTGTTGTCACTAAGCCATGCAAGCGATCGCAAGCACACACACACACGCACACACACACACACACACACACACACACACACACACACACACACACACACACACACACACACACACACACACACACACACACACACACACAATACTGGAGAGACTTTGCAGTATTGAAAGCTAAATGCCACTAATAGGTTGATCGGGGACACACAATGGACTTAGATTGCCTGCTGTGCAGCACATGGAGCTTTTCACACTATGAGCATTCCCATCAAACCGGGGGCATTTTCCCCCGATGCCTATTTGTGCCATGTTAATGAAGATATATGGCGCAGGTGGAGAGATGACATTTTCACGGGCAGCAGGCAGCTCCCATCTGTCCCGAGGCGTCGGCTCACACCACGGCTGTCTGCGCGGTGACTCGGCAAGTCCATCGTTTTCGGACACCACGAGAAACAGGAAGTGAGGAGTTTAGGAAAATGAGCTGCCGTGTGCTGTCAGATGGAACGCTCCGCGTGTTGTGACAAGATGATTGTGAGAAGATGATTTCATGTTATTGTTTTCTGGCACTTAAGGATCGTGTGGCTGGAAAAACCTTCTTCTGATAAGTTATTGAAGAAGAATTCAGTTTGTTATAACTTGGGTCTTATTTTTGTAGTTTTGTCAATCGTGTTCGAAGAACACTGCTCACCAGAGTTAAGATACGTAAATAAAAGCAATGACCACAGTTTTGAAGCCTCGATTTCGGCATTTGGGCGTCGCCATCTTGGTTTTTGGCCGCCTGCCATCTTGTGTTATTTGTGTTGGTTTAAGTGACATGAGAGGGTGGCTAACGACACCTGGACACGGAGTAAGACATTTTCCCAGCTAACAAAAATATAACAACCACATTTTAACTAAAAGCATACAGTGAAAGGGTTAAAGTTGTAAGATGAAAACACAGACAACTTCCAGACCGGACAACGCAGTGGTACCGACCTGTCAATCACAAGGTAGCCCTGCCCTAAAGCACACCTTGCTTTATGGCTTATTTTTCTCTAAATTGGACCATAATTTTCTAAATGAACATCATGCTGTGTTGAAGACTATAAACTAGCAACTGAGACCATAAACTCATGTTTACTGAGGCATTTTCTCAAAGACTTCTATACAATCTGACTTATTTTTGCAACCAGAGGAGTCCCTCCCCCTGATGGCCGTTAGAGAGAATGCAAGTTTAAGGGGCTTCAACATTGGCTTCACTTTTCAGAACCGGATGTGACCGCCTGGTTCATACTTGTCCGTGCCTAAATTGCCATTGCTCTCCAACCCTATAGTGGGTACAGTAATAAAAAGGACTCGAAGAAGAAGAGAGCAAAGTTACAACTTTTACGACTGTATTTCGGCATGGTACAGCGTGCGTGTTGTTTTCGACTCAGACAACCACCTGGTTGTCAATGAGTCAATGTGTTTTTGAAGGAGATGAAGAAGAATCGATCGGGTGTCATCAACATGGAACAGTGCACAGATGGCGCGACCACAGACCACGCTTACGTTGTGATTGAGGACGCCTGCGTGGGTTCCAATGCAAACGGTCCCGGCGTGGAGGTAAAACAAAAAGAGAACGCAGCCACAGTGTTTGCCGACAGCATTGCACAGCAACTGTTGCCCGTTAGACTGAAGTTACGCCACAATAGTTATTTTGAGCAGCATCTTCAACCCGTTGTTAGGTAAGTTCACCATTCGTCTTTGTTTTTTCTTCCATGTCTTGCTTAACTTTATTCATTTAAAAACCTCTGAATGCCTCATCGGACTTTGTTTTAGCGTTACAGCGATCAAAGATTTCAGAAATAACCTGACGAGTCAAACGTTATAACAACAGGAACGATAGACAAGAGGAATACTGGACACAATATCCTGTTTCTTGTTTCTTCATTTCTACACCCTTTTACCCCATTCCTCACTACTCCCTCTCTCCCTCTCGCTCTCTCCCTCTCCCTCTCTCTCTCTCTCTCTCTCTAGGTAGTTGTAGCAGAGAGGGTTGGGGCGCTGGCTGGCTGATGGATGAGGCTGAGCACGTTGCCATGGTGCTACCTGCTGGGGAATATTCTGCAATGGGAGGCTGAAGCCAGCCGCCTGCCAATGGGAGAAGAGAGCGGAGGGTGGTGGTGTGTGTGTGTGTGTGTAGGGAGGAGGGGTTGTCTAATTTCACAAATACATACACACACCAGCTCAAACAAAACCTTGCATGCATCTAAGGAAGTGCACACACATTCTCTCACACAGACACACACACACACACACACACACACACACACACACACACACACACACACACACACACACACACACACTTTCCCTTCAGTAGAATTAAATCTCCCCGCTTCCAGAGTTGAATTATTTATGGCTGCCCGTCTCCGGGCCACGCCGTAATAAAGTTACGGCTGAGACTAATTTGCAGTTTGATGAGGTGGGCTTTTAGCAGTGGATCCTGGGCCAACATTAAGTACATATTGTTTTTAAAGATTTGATTACCTTTTTATTGTTATTGTTATTAATGCATGGGGTACGAGGGAGCGCACCCCTCCTCCTTTCGCTCTCGACGACACAAAAACCTGACCAGAGGAGAGAGACAAAACTGAATAAGCAGTGTGTGGGGAACCATTAGACATATACGGGATGTAATCTGCTCACTTTAAAAATCCAATAAAAGTGGCAGCTCAACACCTTTTATAGCAACCTGGAGGCAATCTGCTTCTAAATACATAAGCCTCAGACGTGAATCAGCTGCGAATTGGACCGGAGCCATCTGCCTGCTCGCACAAGCACACCTCCATACAAACACACACAAGCACACCTCCATACAAACACACACAAGCACACCTCCATACAAACACACACAAGCACACCTCCAAACAGGTCCTATAGAAAAGTATCAGGGCTGGTAAGCTGATGTTGGCACTCACATACAGTACATTAAGGCTAGGAGTGGGGAGCTTTACCATAATGGGATGAGAGTGTTTGGAATAACAGATTTTGATTTGTGATTTACCTGGGATAAACAAAATTCAATTTGACACAATTTTCATAGAAGCCCACTTTCCCCGTTAAAGACGGCACACTGTAAAAACCTGCGGATAATTTGATGGAGTGTTGCTGGGCTGTTAAAAAAGAAGAACTTTCACAAGCTAATAAAGGCTTAAAGCCAGTAAAAAATGTTATGGTGATTAAAACACACAGAGAAAAGTGGGATTACGTAACACCTCGTGGACGCTCTGCAACACCTCACACTGCTAAACAAGGACGAGACACATGTGCATTGGCCCTCCCACGGATACATGATAATCCTTTGATTAATGACACCCAGCATATATAATGCTTAATACGTAGAACGGGAACTGACAAGCCAAACAATTAGATCAATTAGCGGATGACAACCATGTTGTGTTGGGTTAATTACTGGAATTTTTCTGTGGCGGGACGCATCCATTTGAGGGCCAATGGCACGTAACAGAGCGCACATGCAAATGAGCTCACCTAACTACAGTCCAGGACGCCGCCACGCTGGAATATGTGATCTGTGTTATGGATGAGGTATCAGTATGCTGGCGTGTATGGGTATGCCGTTGCGTTTTTTTCTTCCAGGGTAATTTATTACCGAGCCATAGGTGCAAAGGTTGGGTTTTCTGGCCTGCGCTGTCCACGCGCGAATATATTGCCCCAAAGTAAATATTTATGGAGAGAAAAAAGGGAGTTGGAGAGATAATTTATGTTTGCATGCATTTGCCGTGGTAGTTTTATTAGTCTCTGGTGTGTAATGCTGCAAGCTGCACCAGGCGGAGAGGTCAGTCTCAGTCTGTCAGGGGGCTGCTGCCATTGGAAGTATATTAATGAATCAATACCAGGACACTTGAGCCGGTCAGAGCCGCTCCTCGGCCCTATCATGTCATCACACTTTCTCTCTCTCTCTCTCTCTCTGTACCCCTCACATACACACACACACACACACACACACACACACACACACACACACACACACACACACACACACACACACACACACACACAAACAAACACACCTTAACATCTTAACCACATCTTAACACACGCTCCTTTAACGCTGACGCACAGACAGAAACGTGACATATTCGTCCTTTTCTCACTTTTCTGTACGTTTGGAGAGTTTGCTGGGGGAGCAAAAAATAAAAAATGGCGGAGGTCATTTCCATATTCACTTAGCAGAATGTTGGCTCTCTCTCCTTTCTGCACTGGAGCGCTTTAATCAAAGCGGGCGGCGCTGCCACCGCTCCTAAATGGCCCTGGAGCGCCTTTGAGACACACTGACACCAGTGTCACGCTGAAAAGGACATGCTTTTTATCCCCTTAAATAGCTTGTAAAAAGGCTCCATTGACTACACAAGCAGCCGACACTTCCATGCCTCCTCGCTCTTGCCTCTATTGTACTACCGAGTGAATGCGTCGACGATACCGGACGAGCTTCAACAATATCCTGTGAGTTTTTTTTTTTTTTTTCAATGGGCCTGGAGCGTAAGTGTGTGGCGAATATTTATATTGACACCCGTGAGCGGGTCTTTTATGCCTCGGCTTTGATGCAAAAGTAAATATGAATGAATGGAGGGGAGAAACCTGATTACAAGGATGTGAAATTCAAGGACATTCATTTTCACAGTTTTCTTCTGAGAGTGGCTAGCGTTGACAGTAATGGCACATCCAAACCAGAACACACACAGCCGTGCACACTCAAACCTAATCACGCACGAACATGCGCATGTACCTCCCCCCCAGCACACACATCCTATAAGCACCGCAGCACAGTGTGAAGACTGTCATCCATCAGCAGGTATTGCCTGTCCTCGTTAGAAAGTCCTAATCCACTTGTTTCTGCAGTATATTCTCCTGGTAGTTGCCCTGCATGATACACTCTAATGGGCCCACAGAGCTCACTGCATACTCTTTCTCTCTCTCTCTCTGTGTGTGTGTGTGTGTGTGTGTGTGTGTGTGTGTGTGTGTGTGTGTGTGTGTGTGTGTGTGTGTGTGTGTGTGTGTGTGTGTGTGTGTGTGTGTGTGTGTGTGTGTGTGTCTCTCAGGCAAGGAACATGAGATATACCCAAACAGTTATTCTGTCATTTTTACACAGAACTGATTCAGTGTATAAACATTCTGTACTCAAAACAAATTGTTCCTACCGCTTGTGTAGTTTGTATACAAGAAATCAATAGGCTTCATTGTTTATTACCAGCAGGACATTTTATAAAGAAAGACTTGTGGCAAGGAACATGAATCAAACTGTGCCTTTGGAATGCCGCTGCCAGGTGAACTTCACAAACAGAAAGCTGAAATTACCTTTTGAAGATTGAATAGTAGCTCAAGTTTATTTCAATGTTACATGTTTCAATGTTCTCCAACTGCAGCAGAATCCCCATTTATTTTTGTTCAATTTTCCAATGTGAACATTTCCAAACTGCTAATATTTTTTGGCGGTTATTAGCATGAAATTGGGCCACACGGTCTTTTTCCTTCTCGTCCAGGTAACACCCTCATACGTGATGATTTAACTTGTCCGTGCAAACCAGAATCAAAGGACACAAAATATATCAATATATCTCTGAATCTACGCATGTTCCAGATCCACAACTCATTTCGGTGTGCTCTGTCATGTTCTGATGCAATAAGGAGGCAGCAGTCGTTTGCTCCATGGTGCAGTGAATCACCACCGCCTGTGTGATGCGAGCGCACGGCGAAGACTCCCATTTGGAGGAGAGCGTCAGGGACACAACAGACCGCTGCATCGACTATTGGCTTCACCGTTGCTCTCTGAGCGCCGAGAGGCCTCGCAGTGCTGCTCGATGAAGTGCAGCTGCCTCTTCATCAGATGTGATTGACGCGCGCCTGTGTGTGTGTGTGTGTGTTTGTGTGTTGAGACACATAACAGGGCATGTACAGTGTGCTCTATTACCAGTTTGTAATGCTTTCTTCACGCGGCTGCCTGTGTGTGTGTGTGTGTGTTGGTGTTTACCCGTGCGCGCGTGTGTGAGTGGATGTGTGCGTAATTGAGCTGGTGTGCCCTATCACTCCACTCTCTCTCTCTCTCTCTCTCTCTCTCTCTGTAGTCTCTCAATTAGGCGGAGCGCGGGCCCATGGGGAGCCATTGTTTGAGCAGCAGCGGAAGACAAACAAGACTGTCACCGCACGCAGGAGCTCCCTGGGCAACACTTGAGACTGCTGCAGTCACACACACACACACACACACACACACACACACACACACACACACACACAAACACACATGCAGCTCTACCTCTAAACCTTGCGTACATTTACTAACGCATATAGTCGCAAATACAAACATACGCGTACAGTATAGCGCTCGCCACCGAATTATGATGCAGATGCACACAAACACACACACACCACACACACACACACGCACGTTCGTGTAAGATTCACACACACGTAGCATAACCCGCATGCACACAAACAAACAGACACGGAGGATTATAGCGCAACCCTGCTTCTTGGTAAATGGACCAAAACCACAGATCCTAGGGGGACACACACACACACACACATGTTTACACACAAATTACACCCTGTGGGATAACTTAGCCCCGTTTCTACGACAAAAAGGGCCACACAGTGTTAGATGACAATGTGCACACCGGATATTCCCCTTACGCCGGTTTACTCACGCCTCAACAGCAGAGGAGTTCATCAGCAAATGTGTCCTCACTTACGGGAGGAGAGGAGCTACAGAGATGCCCCTTTGGCTTTCTTTCCATCTGTCTCCATTTCTCCATCATCCTTTCATCCTTCAATCTCTCTCCCGAGAGAGAGAGAGAAAGAGAGAGACAGAGGATTTTCAAGTCCTAAAAGTTTTATAGGAGCTGTAAAGGGTAAGCATGTACAGTCTGCCCCTCTGAACTCTCACTCCCGGCTCTTTATATCCATCGGAGGAGAGAGAGACCTAATAGCAAAGACCTTTCTTTTCAGCTCGCAGGTTTCTTTTTGTCCATCTTTCTGCGTTGGAGTTTACTGCCGCACTTCTTCAAGGCCTCTGATTTTGTGATGCCCTTCGTGTTGATTCCAAGGGCGTGTTTAGTGACTTGAAAGCAGCCTCACGCTCATGTTAGCGGCTCTGCTTTGGCGACGAAAGCTAAATAGATCAAAAAGAGTTTCACAACCGCCTCAAGTCGCAGTCGGGCACAGGTACGACTTCATAGAGTGCAAAGATGTACTCCCAGGCTTTCAGTGTCACATGAAAGCACAGTTATATTTATTGTTATGTGGGGATACACTGCACCATTTCTATTGTGTGCATCTCCATCCGTCTTTTCCCAACAAAATAAGGAAATGACTCCCGCATACACGACACGGCCTCGCAAATGGGCGACGACAGTTATTCAGCCGAACGAGGTGGCAGCCGGCTCTCTCCCCTCCCTAACCTATGCGGCACGCTGTAAAATAGCGAGCGAGCGAACAACAAGAGAAATAAATGACTTTCTGGACAAAGGCAGCGGCAAAGCAGAAAGCATTCCTCCTGAGGCTACGAGCGGGAACGAGAACGAGAGAGAGATGGAGAGATGGAGGAGGAGAGGGAGGGGGGATACATCACCTTGTGCAGCGCTCCATATCATTTGCATGGTTTATACTCTCCGAGGCCCCCGACATGCAAATGACTCATAAAGTAGAAATAGAGAGACTTTGGAGCCGGTGTCAGGAGTGAATTTATATATGATTGCCAGGCGGGCCCGGTGTCCTAAATCATTTTCAATTAGATGACACTTTCAATATCGAGCCGCTGATTTAGAGATATTAAAACTTCTTCTGCCTCATCCTCTACGGAGTTGAAAGCAAGCGAGCTTATCTGCCGCTCCACTCCACCCCTCCCCTCTCCTTCCTCTTCCTCCTTTCATGTTTTTTTCTCATCTTCCTCCTCTTAAAAGGTAAATGTCGGAAAGATCTTTCAGAGGTGCGAGCCCCCCCTGCATGCAAAATGAGGGCAATTTGCAATTCATTTTAAATTTACCATGTCATTGTCTGGGTGGGCATATGCAGCACTGAAACAAATGGGAAGATTTTGCCATTTGTGAGCGATTGTCTTTTGTCACAATTAGAATAGGGGGCGTGTAAGTCAAGGTGGCATCCATTTACTGAAGGTAGGGGGAAATAACACGCTTCAGAGTTACGATGACGTTCCACCGGCTTGCGTTTGCATTATTAAGTACGGAGAAGTTAACCGGCGCACACTTCCCAGGAAGCAGCTGGAACTTCCAACGCTTTCATCCTTGGAAACAACCTTTTGTTTTGTGCGCTCCGTCTCTGCACGCGCATCGTCAAGACAGGCATCGATCCCGAGTCTCTTTAAATAGCCCTCCCTCATTCGCATTCCGCTCATGCGGCCCTCTCGACCTTTCTCGCGGCTGCCTTTCAAGTAGTGCTCATTGTGCCCGCGCTTAACGACTCCGCCGCTTCTGTGTGGCGAGCCTCGGTTGTGAAAGGCACCTGCGTTTAACCAAGTGCCTCAACGCACTCCCGCTGCATCCCAACCTTTCTTTCCGGGGGGGCGATAAAGCTTGACAGAGTGGGCTCCATAATCGAAGGAAGCCTTCGCCCGCCGCGCCGCCACCTTATCTCGGCGACACTGCACCGAACGCTCGGCGACCTCAAATCATTCGGAAGCAATAAAATCGATATCTTAATGGACGTGCACTCACAGAGTGTCCCACGGTGATACAACCAAATGGCGGCCCCGTCCTTCGTCGTTACAGTCAACCCTCTCGCATTTTGCCTAACTTATGTCTCCCCGCCCCTCTCCACACCCTGAGCCGCCGTCGCCACCTCCACCTCCACCTCCAGGCTTTCAGGGACAATCAAACCAAAGGCTTCGATGGACATCTCCCATTTCTACACTTCCCTCAAAATGCTTCCCTCCACCTCATCTTCCTTTTCCTCCTCTCATCCTCTCGCTACCTGCCACTTCTCTATCTCCCTCTTCATCCCGGCACTCTCCCTCCTCCTCCTCCTATCTCTTGTACCCCACCTCCTCGATCTCTCGCTCCGTCCTATCAGCCCCCCTCCCCTCCCTTTTCTTTCTCCCGTGCTCCCCGGTGTGATTGTGTGCGGGGCAGGTCTTGCTGACAGGCCTGGGCCGGGCCGATAACGCCGGGAGCTGAACAATGGGGGGAATATTGTAAAGCTTAATGGAAAGGAGCTGGAGGTGGAAGGGGTTCAGAGACATAAATCAGCGGGCCTGGCACTGATGGGGCTTTTCAACAGCAATAAGGGAGGCAATACCTCTCAGAGCTTCATGGCGGAGGATGGGAGAGAGGGGGACCCGCATACTCCTCCCCTTGTCTCCGACTGACAGAAGACACATATGAAATGACCTGACAGCCTTATAAAAAACACATTTTCATGCATGCACAAACACACAAAAGTCTCTCACGGAAACATATCCATGGGCATCCAGTGCAAAATGCCTGCATGTGTAAACATCTCCCGGACAAACAATCCAGAAGCACTTTCTGAAGGGCTGTGTCAATCTGTGTGGGGATGGATGGAGGCGGGGTGAGGAGGAGGAGAGGGGAGGGGGCTTCCATAATACATTGAGAGTGATAACCAGTGGGGATGGATGAGTCACATTTTACCTTTATGGTGTTCTGCAATTCACTGTGTAAAGATAATGGACGGAGCCACTTAGTAATCAGAGGTAGAATTAAAGAGCTTCTCTCATCTCCATTCTGACTACAAAGCCTTTCTTATTCCATCACTTCTTATTCCTTTTTTTCTTTTTTTTTAAAGCTGCCATCATTTCTAATTATCTAGAAATAAATGAATTGCTTCTGGATTTGAAAGAAAGGGTGCTGTGTGTGCGGTTTTATCCAGCCACAATGTGAGCGCGGGCATCTACAGCACGCAGAGCGACGAGGATAAAAGGTTTCTTTGAGCTGACTGTCTACGGAGGGCTGCAAAAAAGGATATACACTGTTATTTCAACATTTGACAAACAGACAGGACTTGCAGTATAATGGTGTTTTTATTGTAGATTGGACCAATCTGTTGTTTCTATGGATCATTCTTATTCCGTGCCCCAGCTGACGTTTTAGCGATGTCTCCGTGTTCCCAGATCTCACTCCCTCCTGATTAAAATAACATTATTCTCAACAAGTCAATTGCTGAGTGAAATGAGGGATAAAATAACTATTAAGAAGTTAATTAATTTGATATGCAGTCTGCAAGAGGAAAAGGAAAAGGTTTGGCTGAAGGAGTGAAGAGCGAGTGAAGAGCGGCCTCCAGCTGAAGGTCTGGATGGACTTTCGATTAAACTACGATGGTCTTCAGGTAACGTAAAACCCTGAAAGAATCTTTTGAGAGATAGTGATTGGTTTGACCCTTCTGGGCTTCTGTTGCAACATGGTGATGCAACATGGGCATGTGAATTAAAGCACTACTATTATTTGTTTCAGGGGATTATACATTGATGAAAACATAGTTATGAATATTATGAATGAATGTTCCATGCCGTCTCTGCTTAAAGATCCCCCTAAATGCTAAACACTGGCCCTTTAATCCTTGAAATAAAAATAAAAAATGTGTTTGATCCAGTTTTTAAAATTCATGGCATACGGTAGAGAATACATAAATAACAGAGGGACTTGACCCTGGCACTGTAGAAAAGACTGGAAGAAAAGCTAATGTTTAATATAATCATTATCGTTGTCTGTTTCTGGACAAAGTGTGAACCGGATGTTGCTCTGTGAGGGGAAACACACTTTGGACAGTGGAAGACACCCAGCCGACAGAAATGTATACGGAGCCGGATTCACACACGCTTCTCTTTATCTCACCTCGGATCTTACAATATAAAATGAGTGTCACGGGCCCTCTCTGAGCATTCATCACTGTAATTGGCTACATAACAGCAGCGGCCCGGTCTGAAACTCAGTCCACAGCAGTCAGTTTTGTTTAAGGAGTGAGAAAGAGAGGGAGACGGAGGGAAGGAAAGAGAGAGAGAGGGAGTGATTAGACATCCTTCATAGGTCTTAAATCTTCATTAATCATTGCCCCTCTATTCACATCCCCGACTCTGACAGAGATAAGGGCTCGGTATAATAGAGGAAGTGGGGAAGACAGAAAGAGGGAGAAAAAAGAGCAAAGGAAAAGCGGGAGATCACAGATTTGTTAAAAATAATAAGCCATACGGAGCCATGTGGAGAGGCCCTGGCGAGATGGGAATTGCTGATTGAATTAAAGGCTCATTAATCAGCCCTTGACCATGACTCCCCTCGTTCCTCTTGTTCGGCTCATGCCACTGACTCCCTCCCCCCTTTTTTTTTCTCTCTCTCTCTCTCTTTTCTACCTCTCTTGCAAAAGAGAAGGGATCTCCTGCTGGAGGGTCAGGGCTGAGACTCAGCAGGAGTAGGGAGGGTGCCGGGAGAAAACCTGGCAACCTCGCTCCCGTGATTAGCCTGGAAAAATAGCAACCTGGCCTCCCACCTCCTCGAGTGGCTCCCGGTGAAGTGGATGCCAGTTTGGCAACACCAAAAATCCATCACTCTCTCTCTCTTAAAAAAAAAAATCCAAACCCAGCTCTTGGTAGCGGCCTGCCACGTTTCCGCTGTGATTTGGCTGCAGATCTGGCAGCAGCGCCGGTGATCTGTTGGGCTGACAGAGAGGAGCGAGGAGTGAATGAGCGATGGCCGTACTGTCGGCAGGAGTAGGCAACACTCTGGTGATGAAGTGGTTTTGAGAGCCTGTTTCATAACGGTGCCCCTTATGATGAGGTCATGAGAAACCTACGCATTACATCACGGATGCCACCGTCGAGGGGAAATCCCACCCTCCCCGGTTCACTTTAATGGAGAAAAATGTGTTTTCCCCTCATCACAAAAAACAATCAATTAGTCAGTCAGATGATCAATCAATCAGTAAATCCATCAGTTGGTCTGAAGGAAGATGATCCCTGCTCCCACTCTATACGGATCATGCATTATGGATGCTGTGCATCCTCTGATGCTCTTAGCGGAGAAAAAGCATCATGTCCTCATTATGCCTCAATCAATTAGCCAGTCAGACAATCCATCAATCAGTATGTGGTGTGTTTACAGTATGGGATGCACTCTACAGTAAGTGGCCTGGTGACATCTTCCTGTGTGTTTTTTAGTGATCCTATCCGCATGTAAATATCATTAATAACTTTTACATATACGCAGTAATACCATGTGAAAAGTATAATTATAAGTAATTCCAAACAACTTAAGGCAATAAATGTGGTACTTATTTGTCCATGCGATGTGCTTAAAAACACATTTTAGTGCTACAGGCAAAATATGCTAATTCTATCTAAAGTTAATAAATACATTATGCGGGCAGAATGGCCCCTATCGTTGATGTGTAAGCAGCATTTCAGCAGCTACACTTCCACTTTGTGGTAGTTTAATTTGAAACAAGGCAATGTATCACATTTTACAAGATGAGCGTATGTTTTTTGCTGACTGTCTGTATGCTGTTTGGTGCTGAGCAGGTAGTGTACCGGGGGTTTATCGGGGTTTTAGTACCCCCAAAGCTGTACCTCGACAGTCCAGTAGCTGCATGGCCGTGCTGCACAAGCTGAGAATAAAGGAAGGAACAGTTAGGAATAAAAAAAGAATATAAGAATAAATGGCACAGTGGAAACACCTTTACAACAAATCCCACCGCAGAATATAGAAATCCTCTCCATTATCGTCAGCTTGGCTGTGGCTGTCCAAAAAACGAGACTTTCTGCACCTCGCCCTGTGAGGTCCCCCCTCAGGATCACCGGATAAATTGAACAAGAGTCCTTGACACATCTGACAGCATCCTTTTCACTCCTCGGCATGCCCTATATCCCTCGCTCGCCCCGCCGTCGCCTGCTCCCTCCATCCGCCACAGAGCTGAGGGGGTGAGGGGGGGAGTAATGGGATCCGCGGGTTACCTGACCCCCCACATATGAAAACTGGCCGACGCACAAAGCAATACGGGAGCGGCCACTTAAAAAGGAAATGAAGTGAAGGTGGAGGAATAGAATAGGAAAGGAGGGAGAGCTGGAGGAAATCAGGGGAGGATGATGAGAGAGAGAGAGAGAGAGAGAGAGAGAGAGAGAGAGAGAGAAACAAGTACCCAGCCATGTGTGAAAGACATAATTGAAAACGTCAAAAGATGTAAGGAATGACAGCAATGAACTGGCTGAGCATGGCAGTGCAGTCTGTCAGTGAGCTACTACCTCCATCCTGAATACATCCTGCCTCTCTCCCGCTCCTCACCTACACACAGTGCATTCTGCCTGTGTGGCACACACACACACACACACACACACACACACACACACACACACACACACACACACACACACACACACACACACACACACACACACACACACTTCAATAATTTGATGTTCCCCTTCCCTCATTTGACTCCATCCATCTGCTTTTTGTCGCCGTGTGACTTAACCTCTCTCTGGCGGGTTTCCCGGGCCGTGCAGCGAGCGCCTCTTACATGTGTGCATGTGACCATATGCATATAGCTGGCTTTGAAAGGGAAATGTGATGCCAGATCAGCACTTGACCCTGGTGTCAGCTGTGCCGCTTATCCTCACTTCTGCACTTTGTTCTTTTCTCCACGAGTTCTCCTCATCTATTTCATCTCTGAAGATGAAGACGAGATTCGTCACCCACGTTGGCCGTAGATGATGAGTGGAGCGCGCGGCTTGTAATTCAGCGAATCTTCCTGCTGTCAAAGTATGTTCTATCTTACAATAGAGCAGGTTGGGGGGATCATATACAGTATGGTTCATTAAAATACACTACATCATCATAGCAATGTATAACATGCAATAATCAGGAGTCAAAACTTTCTTTATCAATCAGTCACAAAAATATTACATTTCTGGAGAGAGGAAAATATAAAAAAAATCCAACAAAATTGGATGTGGAATTGTATCATCATCATTAAAGGTAAATCAAATATGCTCATACAAAGTGTTTCCTCTTTGTGAAGATGAACAGAACATAATTCAGGTGGCTCTTGGCCATATTTTCTGTTAGAAATGACCAGTATATAAAAGTCATATTTTTAGGAGACAAGGTTGGTGCATTCCAGGTTTGAAAAGTGAAGCCAATGCTTTATTAAGTGCATTGAACTTGCATTCTCCCTACTGGCCATCAGGGGGCGACTCCTCTGGTTGCAAAAATAATTCTGAGTCTATGAGAAAATGATGGTCCCATTTACAGATAAATAGACCATAAAGCAGGTTATACTTTAGGGTGGGGTTACCTTGTGATTGGCAGGTTACTGTCTGGGCGTTGTCTGTGTTTTTTTTCTTACAATTTCAACCTTTCAGTGCGCTTTCAGTTCATGAAAACAGATTTTGGCCACCTAAAAATGTCTTATTAAGCGTTCGGTATTAATCCCTCAGTCACTTCCGGGAGCAATAAAGCAAGATGGCGACGACCAAAATGTCGAACTCAAGCTTAAAAACGTCAGTCCACAACCCAATGGGTGACGTCACGATGACTAGGTCCACTTCTTACATACAGTTTATAGTTTTTGTGCTGAATTTAGTTTGTCAATACATAAATGCAGATGACTGCATGGTTTTAATTTAAATGTTATGCTACAAATGGGCAAAGGTCTATCCAGTCTAATTTCAGTGCTGGCGTATCATCCCCCTTGAGGGTAAAATTGGCAGTGAATTCGCAACTTCAAGTATTTGCCGCCTTCCTTTTTACGACGATAAAGAGGTGTGACCATCTGATGGGGAATATGTATTTCCTGAAGTCATCAAGTCAAAACCATTCCACGATTATCCCTTCTCATTAATATCCGCACTGATTCTATCTGGAAGGAGCTAATTTTCCTCGGGAAGAAAAAAAAACATTTTCTCAGCGTCATTAATTAAGGAGAACGAGGGGGCGGTCTGGTTTTATGGAGATGAGAGGATGTCGTTTGCATAGCTTGATGACACGGGTGGAACTCACTACGATACATATACAGGCTTTCTGCACATTCATGAATATTCATCTCTTCAGAGTGCCACCAACGCAGCGCATCGCAAATAGATGTGCAGGCCAGAAAAAATGATCTTATCAGAAAATCCACGGGCGACATGCAGCATTCAGCTGCAGTCTCCCACCGTGGAGAATCTGCTCACTGATTTTAAGTTCATTGAGTTCAGAGTCTCGGTGTAAGCTGGTTTACACAGCCGTTTGATAAGCGCGCTCCACAATATCATGTAAGTCTTGTGTGAAAGATACCAGGACCCCCTGCTGCTGTAAATGGAGACTCTGAAAGACTTACTACACAACAACATACTGTAGCCCACCCTGAAAGGGAAGAGGCAAAATGTCACTGTGGCTTTGAGACGGAGACGGACTAAATCCTGCAGCGATGTCGAAGGTGAGCGAGGGAGCGGCGTTCCTCTTTGTTGCCCGTGGGAATCAGTTGTACTAATACTGTAATTCTGCCCTCCCAAAAGAGAGGGAAGGAGAAAGGTGGGAGGGAGCCAGTGCAGGAGGGAGAGGAGAGGAGGGTGGAGATGGTAAAAAATGGCTGCAGGGTCTAGGGAGTTTATTTAAGACTCAAATTAAACATCCAGAGAAAAGGCGGCAACAAAAATTAAACCTTTAATGACAAATGATTACCCCCATGTTAGCAACTCACAAAAGACACAGATGGAGGGGGGCTTGGGAGACGTTATACGTGTGTGTGTGTGTGTGTGTGTGTGTGTGTGTGTGTGTGTGTGTGTGTGTGTGTGTGTGTGTGTTTTTTTAAGGGAGATAATGTAGTCTGATCAGCTGTATTGCTTGTATGCCTCACCATTAACCTGAAACAAAAAAATAAATGTAATAGTGATAAATCTTTAAAGTGATCTGCCATGAGCCTTTTGTGTTCTTATCATCTCCGCCAGGAGGATCATGCGGTCGTGTGCGTGCGTGACCTCAGTATCTGTCCACGGCTAATTTCACATACTGCTGTAGCAAACTGCATAATATTGTTGGTGGCCGGTTATGGTGTGCATGCTCAAGGACCTCTCGTGGTTGCGGTGAGTCACACTTTCTCAAAACACATGTTATTGCCGGTTTTATACTGCCACTGCCACCTCACTCACTACTCTTAACCGGCCACTAGGGGCCGCTAGTGATAACACAGCTGAGTGCATCGCCGACCCCCGCTGCTAGCGGGGGGGATAACAGTTTGCTAACTTTGATTGTTTAGTATGGTGAGTTCGGCTAACAGCTAACGTAACTATTACACACACTGCTGAGTACATTGCAGCCACTCATTTTGTTTTCGGTAAGATCATATGGCGTGTCTTATACAACGACTTGAGCACGTTGCCTGCATACATCACCGCTTGTTTTGTAATGAAGGGTGTTATACAGACAGGGTGTGAGCCAATTGTAGGGTTTATTCATTCAGTCTGTCACACTGCAGCAGTGGTCTTTGCAGACACACCTGACAAAGATATGCTCTCTACTGAGTGCACCTTTCTTCCAGGAGTATTTACTTAAAAAGGGGAAATGAGAAGACAAATCATGACAAAGAAAACGTGGCAAAATCATGAATGTTTAAAACACAGACTGTACTGGTACACAGCCTACAGTTTAGCCAAAGTATGATGTCATTTTAACTATGGAAGCAACCATAATCACAAAAGACAAAAACCTTGACCAACTGAATAAATTGGACATTTTATTCTAACATTGTTTGTCTTTGGTTATTCCTCAACAGGTATAAACTGGAATGCACTGCAGAAAAGCTTAGATCTGTGACTGCTGTGCACATGCTGTGTGTTTGTCAAGAATATATGCATGTGTGCTGGCAAGCGTGTCCACACACACGTGCCTGTTGGCGGAGTTGTGTCGACTTCAGCTGCATCCAAACAACCTGTGAGTGCCTCAACGCACAGCACACTGGGAAATGAGCTGGCCAGCCAGCGGGGAAGAGTGCCGACACAGCAAAACAATGCGGCGACCGGGGACAGGCGGTAATGGGATAAGTGGCGGCTTGCAAATGTGTCAACTGGAGTGTGAACGCCATGTTAGGTATGCAAATGAGGAGGAGAACCTATTGGCTCGGCGTGCAGGGGCCATCTATCCGTCAGCCATGGTCTGTGGTGGTCGCAGCCAGTTTATACGATAAATTAGAGTTTATGGGTTATTGATTCCAACCTAAGGAAATGTCCTGCTTTCTGAATGCAAGCTGAATGCATGTTTTCAGAACGTTTTGCAGCATTAATTCCATAGGCCATAAAACACTAATGTCGACTTAATTTAGAATGAACATATCAATTAAATCATATTTGGCAGTTTGTCATGCAATATGCACAACTGAACATGCACTATATGTTGATATATATTATAGGTCTCTGACCACCTAAAGCAGGGCATCCTCAGTGTGTTTCAGGTGAATTTGTACCTCTGTTTGCAGCTACACCTTTGAATGGAGTGCAGTGGGTAAATGAGAGGTCTTTAACATCAACTATACTGCCTCACAACCTGAGGACACGTTATTCTTACACACTGTTCCACCCGTCAGCCCCCTTTTGCACTGGAGTTTGCAGATTTGGGCAACAATCAGTGCAACTTCTATCCCTGGTCTTGACAATCAGACAAGATCATCATTTTATTTTCACTCAAACGAAATGAGAGATGTGGGCGGCAGTTCAGAGGTCAGGAGCCAAGCTATCCTCACAGCTATTCCTGGCATTGTGCGACATGGTAGCATATCAGAATGCCTATAGTTGCTGTGTGAAGCGGCTGGTCGGTATCACAGAACAGATAACCCCCCCCCCCCCCCCCCCCCCGCCCTCGTCTTCCAGCAGCCTTATCTTTTTGATTTAGCGCCCTCACAGCCAGAGAGTTTGTTTTTCCTCTTTCTACATCAACAGATGAGAAAAGGCTGCTAGCGGTCTTAAATGTGCAGAGGAGGGGCAGACTGTGGTGAATGCAGAGGCAGAAACAAAGGCAAAAGAAAAGTGACCCACTTGCGCCCAATATACATGCTGCACGCCCAGAGCTCCTTTGAAGAAAAGTCAGGAGCCCTTAAGGTTCAGAGAGGAGGAAAACCTGATTTCACTTCTTTTGCATTTTTCTTTGTCCTTCCAGTCCTCCCTCCTCCTCCTCCTTCTCCTCCTCCCTCTTTTTCTAATTTTCCTGAGGACGGAGGTTGCTGCCTGCCTGCCTGCCTGGCACATGACATTGATTTCCATCAGCACTTGGAAATAACCTCGGAGCCGTTGCCAGGGCAACCTGCATCTACCTTTTTGCATATTGCCGCTGAGTTTTTCCTTTTTTTTCTTTTCTTCATTCTTTCTCCCGTCTCTCTTTTTTTCCATTTGCGTTGGCCGCGGCTCGCAGAGCGACGGGATGACAAATGCTCTCAGGTAGAGAGGCGATGGCAGGGGATGGAGAGAGGGGAGGAGGGGAGGAAGGAGGGGAGGGAGTGATGGAAGAGGAGGAGAGAGCAGCGGTTGGGTGGGTGGTGAGTTGAGGTGGGGGTTGCACAGAGAGATGGATGGCTGTGCCAGGCAGGAGCGGGCAGGGCCGTGGAAACTCAGGCACGTAGCTGTGTGTGTGTGTGTGTGTGTGTGTGTGTGTGTGTGTGTGTGTGTGTGTGTGTGTGTGTGTGTGTGTGTGTTGTGGGGGAGGGTTATTGATGTCACCTCGTTGGGGGCCGGAGGGGGGGCAATAAAACACCAAAGCACCACCATCGATGGACTCCTGCCTCCTAGTTAACTAAGGACAGGCCCTGAGATTGAGAGAGAGAGAGAGAGAGAGAGAGAGAGAGAGAGAGAGATGCATGCAGAGAAACAACAACAAAAAGAGATAAAACGAGAGGAGATCGAGGTGCAGTAAGACGCTTCCCTCTTTCTAACTTCAACCTTCGTCCGTTCACACGTCGCTCTGTGCTGCTGCAGGCCGATGCCGGCTCACCATGCCAGCCATTGAGTTACCTTCACTGACACACCACGTGTGCATGAGTGTGATGAGTCTGTTTATGTGCATTTGCAGCGGTGTGTGTGTGTGTGTGTGTGTGTGTGTGTGTGTGTGTGTGTGTGTGTGTGTGTGTGTGTGTGTGTGTGTGTGTGTGTGGTTTGTGTGGGTGTCACAAGTGGTCTTCTTGCTTTGGTCGCTTACAGCTCAGTGGCGTAGCGGAGGCATCCTTGTTATTGTGTGGGTCTCTGCAAATTTGTATGTGCACAGGAGCATGGGCCGTGTGAACGGGTGCGTGGGGGTGGGGGGTGGCTATCGATTCGCCTGAGTGCGTCATGATACATTTTGATGCACAGAGAGAGAGAGAGAGAGAGAGAGAGAGAGGGAGGGGCCAGGCTGCCCACGGCGTTCCTTCACCAACATTTGCCTCGTGGTTTCTCTTCCCCTTCCCTGTATCAACACACCAGTCAAAGTGCAGCCAGGGAGAAAATTAATTTCTTATTACCTGATTATATTATTAGGTTTCGCTTGGAGTGTCACTTGAATATTCCACATCAGCATTTCACGGAGCAGGGCATGAGCGGGGCGCACTTGTAAAGCACACAGGCCACGGGTTGAGCGGGGCAGGCCGGCGGCGTGAGCCTGAATCGGGGGGCTGTAATCGTCTGAGACGGGCCTCCCCATCCCGAGGAATAAAGACTGGCGCTGGCAATATGCTGGCAGAAAGCAATTTGCTCAAGGGATATTCTCACACACACACACACACACACACACACACACACACACACACCAAAGCAGTGCAATGCCCGGCCATTTGATTCACAACGGGTTTGGGAGTTGCACTCGGGTAAAGCACTCACCTGCACACACACACATTTTCTGTCTCGCTCTCACTCACACTTACAAGATGGGGGATTTTATTTATTTATTTTCAAATACGCACAAGCTCACTGCATTCACCCGGCCAGCCCTGAGATGTGGCTCTCAATCCCCCCTCTGCTCCAACACACAGAGGATTTAAGACATGGCTGATGCCTGAATGCACCCTGCAAAACCCCCTCCCCACATCTCTCAAACTGATAGAGGCCATCAGATGAAGAAAATGAAGAAAAAAAGAAGAAAAAAAGCACTGCGGCGGCATCAACCGAGGGTATATACAGAGTGAAAAAATAAATAAAGAAGAAAGAGACATCCCAAGTGTAAATCAATCTCAGGTTATATATCACAAGCTCAGAATGTCCTGATACGTCTTAGAGGAGGTACAGTAAACAAAATTGATCATTACAAAATTCATGAGGTCCAGAAATCCTAACTTGGGTTTCTTTCCTCCTTGAGGGCAATGTTATTATTTTTTCCCCCTCCACTATCCCTGCAACAAATCTACACACAAAGGGCAAATTTGCATACCTTCCATAAGGAAGCAAATCTGATCATATAAATGTAAATAAGGTGAGCTTACGTTATATATTTCCCTGAGAAAACAGAGAATTGATAACAGGAGTGAGCAGCGGGCGGAGGAGGCGAGGTGGATGGAGTGGAGAGGGCTCCAAGGGGGCTCGTGGATCAGTACACCGCGTTCCACATTATTATGCAAATTACACTTTGCTCAGATTTTCCTAAATAGTAATGCACAGTCAGTCAGTATCATTTTCAAGTCATCAACTGTTAGAGTATAAGTCAAATTCTATTGAACAAACCTCCTAATGATAACAGTATTTTTTTTTTAAATAAAAAACTCAAAATGCAGTGTTCCAAATTATTATGCAGAATTTCAGAATTTCAGAGTTTCAAGATATTTTATAGGTTGTAAAGAACAAAAAATTGTCATTTGTTGAATTTGCAGCATTAGGAGGTCATATTTACTGAAATCAAGAAAAGTTTGAATCAAAAACATCTTAACAGGTCAAGTTACATGTTAACATAGGACCCCTTCTTTGATATCAACTTCACAATTCTTGCATCCATTGAACTTGTGAGTTCTTTGATAGTTTCTGCTTTAATGTCTTTGCAGGATGCCATAATAGCCTCCCAGAGCACCTGCTTGGATGTGAACTGCCTTCCACCCACATAGATCTTTTGCTTGATGATGCTCCAAAGGTTCTCAATAGGGTTAAGGTCAGGGGAAGATGGGGGCCACACCATGAGTTTCTCTCCTTTTATGCCCATAGCAGCCAATGCCCCAGAGGTATTCTTTGCAGCATGACATGGTGCATTGTCATGCATGAATATGATTTTGCTACGGAAGGCACGGTTCTTCTTTTTGTACCACAGAAGAAAGTGGTCAGTCAGAAACTCTACATACTTTGCCGAGGTCATTTTCACACCGTCGGGGACCCTGAAGGGGCCTACCAGCTCTCTCCCCATGATTCCGGCCCAAAACATGACTCCGCCACCTCCTTGTTGACGTCTCAGCCTTGTTGGGACATGGTGGCCATTCACCAACCATCCACTACTCCATCCATCAGGACCATCAAGGGTTGCACGGCACTCATCCGTAAACAAAACAGTTTGAAAGTTAGTCTTCATGTAGTCCTGAGCCCACTGCAACCTTTTTTGCTTGTGAGCTTGGTTTAGGGGTGGCCGAATAATAGGTTTAAGGACACTTGCAAACCTCTTGAGCATCCTACATCTTGAAGTTCGCGAGACTCCAGAGGCACCAGCGGCTTCAAACACCTGTTTGCTGCTATTCAGTGGCATTTTAGTGGCTGCTCTCTTAACCCTACGCATTTGTTTGGCAGAAATCTTCCTTATTTTGCCTTTGTCTGAACGAACCCGTTTGTGCTGTGAATCGGTGACAAATTTCTTCACCGTCCGATGATCACGCGCAATTCTTTTGGAAATATCCAATGTTGTGATACCTTGACCAACGTATTGCACTATTTGCCGCTTTTCAGCAGGAGAGATATCCTTTTTCTTCCCCATTTTGCCTGAAACATGTAGCTTGCTTAATAATGTGGAACATCCTTCTTCAGTAGTTTTCCTTTGATTGGGCTCACCTGGCAAACTAATTATTATTATTACTATTTGGATGATTTCAATCATCCAAATAGCCCTGAGACACAATACCATCCATGAGTTTCATTGAAAAAACAAAAAATGAATGTTTATGACCCTTAAATACAATTTGCCTAATAATGTGGAACGCGGTGTATATGCATTAATGTCAGGGCCCGACAATTTTTCTCTTTCTTTCTTTTTTTGTGTTATGCCCATGCTGGCACCGGCTTTAATGTGTTACTGCTGCAGACAAACAGCAGGAGGCAGTGGTGCAGCGTCAGCAGCACAGAGGCAAACACATGCTTCTTCTGCTCACTGTCTGGTCCCATCTGCTGCCCGCCGTTACTTTTAATGATTTGTCGCTTCACAGTTTCTCCTCAATTTCTTAAACATTGTCGCAGACGTCGAGGGCAATCGCATTCTAACTCTGACACAGTAAGATATCTACTGTGTCACGTTGCCAGACGGTATTAAAGATCCCCACTGTCCACCTGTCTGGCTTGTACGTACCCTAATAGAGGATGCAAAATAGGAAACGCAAATAAAATGTGGCAAACACATTAATATAAATTGAAAAAATGGACACGGCCTGCAACACCTCACTGGCCGTTCAAAACGTTCTTCTCTACTGTATCCGATCACGGCAATCCATTCGACATTTGACCTCTTAGGTCACGTTATCAGTTCCTTTCATGCAACTATCAGGGTTACTCTAATTGTACTTCAGGAAGTGAGCAGTGGATTTGAGCGTCGGCACACAGCGCTGAGAAAAGAAACACACACGTGTTGTTGTTTTCCAGAAACTCATGATATAGATAGAAAGCTATAGCGCTGCACTTTTTCTACTGCAGAGGTACATGAATGAACGTCCTTGTCGAGTTCGGCGTTTGACTGCCTCGCTTTCGGCTAATGCGCTGCATGCATTTGGCTGCGAGGCACACGGGCTTCCAGCCAGAATGTAATTGTGACAGATAAAAGTTGGAGAAGATACAAGACAAGCGTTCTATTAGCCCACTCCGGGAGGCGCTGCTCTCCCGTACGGAGAAAAATGAAAGGACAGCATCTCTGGCTGTGCGCGCACTGCAGGTTTAAATCAGATTATTTCCCCCACCTATCGTGACTGAATTTGATCTTTTTCCTTTCTGTCAAAACAAACACTCAATCATGCTTTCCCCCCCCCCCCACACGTTTTGACGTACAACGAATACACCGGATACATGCCACAAAACCGTACAAGAGAAACAGAAGAATGACACAAATCGGGTTTCGAGGGAGCGGTTTAATTCTTCCTCAGAGCGGAGTAACGAAATGTGATTCACATTATCATGACCTCGGAGGGGAGGGTTCCATCGCAGTGTGGCTGCGAGGATGCCAACTCGGTCAATGGTGCATGAAACTGCCTTCTTTTATTGGCATGGCATTCAATCAGTTCCTCTTGGGTATATGTCCTTGGCTTGGCGGAGTGGGCCACCCATTACAGCGCTCCCCTGCACCTGCCCACGTCTCGCTGTACGCAATCCCTTTTAATGCCTCCCCCCCGCACCTCGCTCCCAACCCTGCATAAATACAATCAGCCCTGTCAAGGAAGGCAGAACCACTTCCTCTCATCCTCTATTGTTTCTGATTGATTATGCAGAGCGACCATCTCGCTCCGTCCTCCCGGGTCCCGCCCCACGACTTCCACTGGAGTTGGCTCAGCGCCAAGAGATCTACCCCCTCACCCCCATCCTTCCTATTGCTTAACCTCTGACCTGTACATGGCCCTCGTCCACCTCTGCCACCCTCAACCAGAAAAAAGACAGAAAAGAAGAAAAGCTTTTGAAATTCCCCAATTCACGCTAGAAACCGCACGTAAAAAAAAAAGAGATGATGATAGATTTGTACTTCTACCAAGGCAGAAAACGAGGTGTAAACTTTCAGAGAAGCAACTTATTTCACTGAGGAGGTGAAAATGTATCGGGGAAGCAACGTTTCTACCGTCCCCTGGGCCCCACATGGGAGCAGCCTATCTGCCAAGGAGTAAAAGATCGCCAGTCGGGAACCCATTTCGCATTTCATTACTCAGAAACAGCGGTTGCAGTGTTTTCCTCAGCAGCCTGGCAGTGGTGGGTCTCAAAGCAACTGCCTTGGCATGCCGAAGCACCTTGATGGCTGATGAGGAGTGTGTGTGTGTTGTTGTGTATGTGTGTCTGTGTTGTTGTGTATGTGTGTGTGGGGGGGGTATATATATTTCATTGTCAATTGCCGCGGTTATCATGCAACGCACATTCACTCACGCTCCGCATCAGTGTGAGCTTTAACTGATGTGCCACTGAGTCAGCCTCATTAAACCCCGAAGCAGTCCCCGGGCAGCCCTTTTGTCTTCGCTATTTGTTCCCCTCAGCAGCACTAAACAGCAACATTCACTCCAGCTAAACAACCTCTGCCTCCCCAGAGGTGTGCCTTCTCTTCTGCCACTCCGCCGGTGACTTTAATGAAATATGCAGCTGTCTTTTAATCAAAACAAGCCTAATTTGCATATGGATAGGAAGGGGCGCCAACCAGGCAGACGAGCACTCCTGATGTCAGAGCGGCAGGAAGGAGATGGAGAGGTGGCGGAGGAGGAGGATGCTGGGCGGATGGGGGCGAGGAGGAGGGAACGGTGGAGTAGGAGGGGCGGAAACATGTCTGCAAACAAGCAAAATCAAAATTAAGCACGAGAGCAGATGGATGTTTAGCATTAGCATATCAACAACAAACTGGCGCCTATGCTTCGCGTCCAGGAGAGAGAGCTGGCAGGGCTCAAGGGTAAACCGGGCAGAGGATTAGAGAGCACTGGTGGTCCGTGAGTGTATACACATATTAGCATTTGTGTAAATAAGTAAAAAAAAAAAAAAAAAAAGGTACTTATTATCCCAGAGGGAACGGGACGACACGGAACACAATCGTCGACATGCAGCTTTAATAAACGCATTAACGAATGGCGGTTAATTCCCAAATTACCTTGCCGTCGATTACTGTGCAGCGAGGCGGGGAGTGTGTGAGCTGGGCAACGGGTAGCGGTCTTTTGTTTTGGGTTTCGCTGCTGAGGAATAGGCAGAGATGAGTTCTGTGTGTGTGTGTGTGTGTGTGTGTGTGTGTTTTAGGACTGAGAGAAGCGAGACCACTAGCCACTGGTGCCACACCAGTACAGACAGGCGTTGGCTCGCTCCACGATAGGCTCGCCAGCCAGATGGCGAACTGGCCGACTGGAAGTCTCTCTGGTTGGCTTTGCCGGCTGTCTGGCTGGCCCGGTGGCTCATTGGCTGTCTGGACGGAGGAACTCTGCCTGGTAACGACGGAGCCAGTGAAGGAACAAGGAAAGCAGTGTTTTTCAACACTGTGAGGCTTCGTCTCTCTCTTTTCTTAAAACCTGATTCTGATCTTTCCTTTTGCACAGACAAATAGTAGGAATAATCCCTTATTAGTCCCAAAGTGGGGAAATGTATTCTCTGCATTTTGACCCATCTGTATTTCAAGGAGCAGTGGGCTGCCCCCAGTGAAGCGCCCGGGGAGCAATTTTGGGGTTAAGTGTCTTGCTCAGGGACACTTCGACGTGCGAGCTATGGGGAGACTGGGGATCGAACCGCTACCTTGTGGTTGCAGGAGGACCACTCATCCACCATGAGCTACAGCCGCCCCATCATACTGTTGCATGCATTGTATTCCACTGGCTTTATTCCTACAAACGCAAGGTGAATCACTGTTTCCCTGCCAGCAGACATTGGTAACGTGCCGCCGTGGAGCAATATGGTGCAGGGTGATGTGCGGTGATATACGAGGCGGTATGATCCAGCTGAGACACATAATGTACCTGCTGTTAGATCTGGCATGCATTTCTATATTTCTGATGCAGCTCTGTGGTGGAGGGAAGAGGCGAGCCGCCCTTTACGTCCTGAGGTTTAATCAGTACAGAGTTACAGTTTTTTTCATCCCATTGAAATAGCTATAGCCCCTGTGAATTATTATCAAGATCAACTCGGGGAAACAAACACCACACACACACACACACACACACACACACACACACACACACACACACACACACACACACACACACACCATGCCAATCTCCAACTTCCCCACCAATGCTGTCAATCCAGCAGACGCATCATCACAGAGCCCAGCCAGCCACCTGCAGACAGACGGCTCGCCATCTGAGAGAAAGGGATGAAAGACATTTTACCTCGCCGTTTGAAAGCTCGTCAGATCCACCTCGCTTGAGCTGATACAACGTTGACTCTCGCCGTGTAGCTGGGAGTTGATGAATGGCTAATTGATTCTGACCCCTGGTGTTTCGAAGTGTGCTGCTATGTGCTGCACGTAGTTGCATCTGCCAATAGTGGGGAATGCTGCTAAACATGTTTAAAGTCATGCCTGGGGAGGTTTCTCTCTTCTGTTCTTGTTGTGACTTCTATATTTGTAAACAATTAAAGGCTTTTATGAGTCAAAAGCTCTCACAGTCAGCCATCCCTTTAACTACTGTTGTTCAGAGGATTATAATAGAGGTCATTCTGAGCTAGCATCCAATGCCTGTTGCTTGTGTGATGGATGGGTGGATGGATGGATGACTGACTGAAGTGCTGACACCAGGTTTCAAGGAGAGTGCAGAATCTATTATTGAGCCCTCTGGGGATTTCCTTGCAAATCGACAAATCATGGTACTCATGTGATAATTCTCCTTCCTGATTATCATGACATTATAAATGCACTTGACTGAAGGAAGCTAGGCAGTCTGTTGGTGGCTAGATAATGGCTAAATAAGGAAGCTAGCCAGCCTGTTGGTGGCTAGCTAATGTTTTCAGATATTTATCCAGATCTTTCCAGAAGGTCACTTAGCGTTGTAAAGTTAACTGTCAGGCTTATAATTAAATGAAAGCGTGGTGAGTTCACAGTATCTATAGTACCAACAGGAATATTGTTAGTGCCTGTCAAAATGTAGACCACATTCCCCGTACGTCTAACATAATCTTTCCTTCTTTAATCAAAAGGATTTCTATTTGTCTCTTCTGAGGGGATTACACAGATCCACAGAAGATTTTTCTCCCACATTTGTTTCTATTTTTCCGCAATCTGCCACTTCAAGAGGAAGCTCTGAAAGCTCAGTCTGGCTCAGACAGTCTCTCCTTGTGCCAGAAGGTAATCCGTCTGGTTTCTGAACAAATCTGTCCTGGTGTCTCGTCCTGTAAAAGCTGTGTCGACTTTCTTGATCACACTCACAGATACTAATAGGTTTGAATGTTTGCAGCACATTTCACTGTCTCATTTATTGCACCATGACATGCATTTCCAATGGGCCAAGTCGTCAAATTAGATGAAGACATGCTGTATCAGTGGGAAAGTACAGCTGTCAGTTCATATGCAACACCAAATTGGTTTAGTACCTGTGCCAGCCAGTGGACCTGTCAGAGCAGTGTCACAGCTGTCATTATCACTCCCCTTCATGCTTCGGGCTGGCTGCCTTGGAAACAGTTTACAGAGAAGTGTCAACGTTAGGTGAGTGCTCGATACATACAGATTATTCTGTAACTTTCATTGTCTCTCACCTTCTAGTTTGTCATTTGTCACAGTCTTCGGCTTTCATACCGATGAGTCCGACACAGAGACGGCAGGAAAAGCCACAGCGGGAGCCCCAACGTGTGAAAGGCTGACAATGAGTCAATGACCTCCGACAAACAACACCGTCAACACATTAGGAGCAGCAGGGTAGTTGAGAAAGACTATGATGGGAGGTGTAAATGAGAAGCCCTATTACGCCAGGGCTGTGTGAGTGAGGTGTGATGCCACTGCAAAGCTGCAAATGCACATATCCTCTCAGTTGGGGTTGTATTGTGGATTTAGGCTGCCTGTTTATATATATATATATATATATATATATATATATATATATATATATATGTATGTGTTTATTTATGACCTGGGCTCAATTAAAGCTAAAAGTTGCTCTTAGTTATTGAGCAGGTGGCATCAAATTGAATATAATGTTCTCCAACAAATTCACAGCAGAGCTTATTGTTGACACAGAGAGCCTATACTGTAATATTTTCTATATATTTCTCGTCCAACAACTATTGCAATTCAACGACTACACCCCCTTTTGCCAGTTATTAGAATGCCTCCATAATGTACGAACATATGTCTGGTTCATTCTCGTGAAGGGGATATCTCATGAACGCCTGGGAATTTCCTCAAACTTCAGATGACCTGATTTGAGTTTGGACGTCACTGGTTGGCGAAGGCAGACAACCGTGAGGCGGGGATTCTAGTTTACTTTTCTTGAAGGAACATAGTCCAACATTTGCACTTTATTTCTTCCCACAAACAAGATTTGATAATGTGTTTATTTGGCTTATCCCTTAACTAGAGGGGGGCACTTCTATAAACATCCAAAGAGTACAAATCTGTTTCAAGTTATTGATGAAAAAAAGATTTGGGTCTGTCAATTATATCTGATGTGAAATCTAAAAGATTGCATTTTAAAACAGGATACACTTAAGAAATGTTAAACTAAATAAAACATGTTTTAAACTTAGTCGCCAAACTGATGAATATTGACATGTTTTTTCATTGGTTTGACATTTGGAGAATTGCTCTAATTAATTAAACTTTTGGGAATCGTCGGCATAGAAGAGCACCAGCTCTAAGTTGCCCGTCTTTCACTGAATTAAGTTTTGACAATCAAGACAACCAACTTTTAACAATAAAAATATCAATCTTTATTCTTTAAGATAGCATATCAAAGATAGAACCTTAATCTATGATACCATAACAAATTACACAAGAACTTTACAACAGTAAACAAGGTGTAACCCAATAACTTTCTCTGGATAAAAGACAATAGTTCTCTTGGTGTTTGAATGCATTCTCTCTTCTGTATATTTGTATGAAACATATTTTTGCTGTGACTTAGAGAGAAAACACACTCTTCATTATTTTTGTTAGAAAATGTTTCAAATTTAGATGTAGCCTCGATAAAAATATCGCATGAGTTTGTATCAATGTGCATATTTGTCCCAAATATTAACAAGAACTTTCTTGCTCTGTAATTTTATGGGCGTTAAAGAGTTTTTTGGCACAAATTCTTCCCCTCAGTGGTAGTAATATGTCCCCATGATCTTGCATTGTAAATATGACGGTTCTAACCGTTATCTAATGGCAGGATCGGTTTGTATTCAATGTACAAATATAGACAACTTCTGCACTCTGGTGCTAGTTATAGTGCAGCCGAGCCAACCGGCATAGTATGTGAATGTCCACTAAAAACAAACACGTCTAGAGCTAAAAGATAATCACTGGTAGAGACCTGCAACAAACCTCTGGAAGCCAACGGCTGGAATGAAAGTTGAATTAAACCGATTACACTTAACATACACATAAATATCTATTCATAAATCAACTCTATATAATGTATGTGCTTCTCTTTAGAACAGATAAAAAAAGACTTTTATTTGGTCAGGATAAAAATGGACAAAACGGCTGCGTGGGACAACAGATGCACAGATTCCTCCACAACTCCCATCGTATGCAATAACATTAGAACATGAACAACAGCAATAAAAATACAATATTAGATGTAAAATGCAAGGTATGGCTGTATTACACAACATTGGCATTATATAGAAAGACGGGATGGTGTGGCAAAAAGGGTTTTTAAAAACATCATAATACGACGGAAAAATTACAACAGGGACTAATTCTTCCAAAAGCTGCTCCACACTGCCACTGCTTTAGTTTTTTATTATTATTTTGCAGTGCAGGGGTGTCAACAATATCTTTTCTTTCTCCATGATACTATGAACCTAATCTAAATATCCCTACTCAACCTTAGTTTCTATACAAAACTTTACACCACAACACAAAGCAGAGCGGGCCAGTGGCACTAACAACTACAGGAACAGTAACGTCCTAGTTTAGAGCTAATGCGTCATCATCTGATATGCTGTACTTCATTTTGGACGCCATTGCTCCTCATCTGGAAAACCCTGAATGGCTAAAGCTATCATACCAAGATTATGCAACGGTATGTACACAACAGGCCTTCTTTTTCTCTTTTATGTGCACTCTTTTCCCATCATACTCATCAATTCTGATCAAAATCTTGTACATTGTGTCACTGACGATTTACTTTTATTTGACCTGCTGCAATCCAGCGACTGCTCTACAAATAAACCCATTGAAACATGTATAAATTTACTTTTGTTTATCCATTACCTGACACATTTCAGGGTTTATTCTTGTAAACAACTCTGAATGTAGTTTGTATTGTGCAGTCAGATGGATGGGGGAGGAAAGAGTCACCAATGTGAAGTGTAACTAAGGCAAACAAAACAAAATTGAGGGAAAATGGAGGGATTTACTCTGAATCTTGTCGTGGAACTTCCTGTGGTTAGGTAGATAGTCCTTCTAGGTAACAAAAAGATAGGCTTCACAGCATGAGTGTGTGTGTGTGTGTGTGTGTGTGTGTGTGTGTGTGTGTGTGTGTGTGTGTGTGTGTGTGTGTGTGTGTGTGTGTGTGTGTGTGTGTGTGTGTGTGTTCATGGAAGCAGAACACATGAGCGACTGTATGTTTCGTGCCCGGCTGTGTCCCGACATCGTATATATTGACTCTACATTTCGTGGGACTGGGCTTCGTGCTGAGCATCCACGCCATTGGCCTGCGGGGCGCCGTTGGCCTGTGGGGCGCCGTTGGCCTGCGCCTCCGGCTGACCGTTGGCCTTCGGCTGAGCAGCTGGATGGTCGGACGGGTGAGGGATGAAGTGGCCGTTGGACTCATTTAACCGGCGGACGCGATACGTCTCGTAGTGGATGCTGCCTGTGATGTCCTTGATGTTCTGCATGTGCGTCCTGAGAGACAGAAGACAGAGGTGCAACACCAGTAAGCATTTACAGGAAATGCCTACAAGTTAAATACATGCTCTTGAGTTATTCTATATGTTTTAGCCCCGGTGGTCGCCAAAGTGGGTGGCATGCCGCAAGCCAATCGTACTGCATGGTTTGTTCATTTTTATGCGGTAAATGTAAACTGCACTTAATTTGCCAGCAGCTTTTTGCGATTAAGGGACGCTAGCTGCCAGCTGTGTGTGTGTGGGTTGAAAAAACCTTTGAGACGCGAGTGGGTGACCAATGTCTTTGTGTTCATTTAAGTATTGAGAATAAACAGATACGAGTCAGGTTTTTTATATATAAAAATATTATGTCAGACTTCCACAGTCTACGGATGAGAGTCCTGTACTAACAAGCCCAAATCCTAACATTAAATGGACAACCTTTTGTAGACACGCCTGTTGTAACTGTTGAGGGAAGCACTCAAGCCATCGAAAACAATTTAGTTAGTATGGATTTCAGAAGGGAAGTGTAGCTCCGTAGAGTCTCGGTGCCATTTCCAATTCATTTCCACAAAGAAGAAGTGAGTTCCTTCCAATCGAGCAAGCGGCTCGGCCCATAACATTTCTTTAATATCAGTTTCCTACATATCTTTCAATTCGTTCAATCAGCCCTGGAGCGATTAAGGATGCTCACCTGATGAGGAGGTCTCGCAGGTAAGCAAACTCACAGTGTGCAATATTCTCAACTGCAGACAGAAGAAAAAAAGAAGACATTAGTTGAATCACATAACTTGAGAAACACTCACATAAATAATCTTGACTGTTAAGTTTCTTTTGTATACAGCAGTCGAGATGACTTTACGCGCACGGAAATAGTTTGAAGTAGCGTGATATCCCACTTGCCATTCCTCAAAAGCACCAAAAAACGGCAGTGTTGTTCACGAGTCGACCGAAGGGCGTCCTCTAACATGACATCTCCGGGAATTCTCTTAAGCCAAGATAACCCACTTTGAGTAGTGTAATACATCTCGGCTCTCCTCTATATTGGAGAACTTTAAGTGAGACGTTTTAACAAACTCCCCGTGACAAGCTGCCGGTGCCTCCGGTAGGGCTAACACATGTTTGAATTATAGATTATGTCAAGAGTGTAAATGAAAAAAGGAGGGTGCTATTTATGTAAAGCTTTGAAATCCATGGGCAGGAAATTAAAATATCTTTGAAAGGAGGAGAGTGGAATAACTGCTGGGTCTGGGAGCGCTGATTAGTGTCGTCGAGGGAAGGCGCTACTTACTTTGTAGCGCGCTGCACTACTGGTATCTCCGCTCTCTACTCGGCCCTATAAGACCCTATATACATGTACATTTAAATGCCTGACTCGACTCCTTTAATCTCTACTTGTCCCCCACAACCTCTGAAAGGTCTCCACTCCAGCAGCCTCTTCACTCCTCCTCTTCCTCGTTCCCTCTCTCCCACCGCCTGGCTTTACGAGAATGGAGCCATTGTTCTTTTTAGCCGGACAAGACCGTCGGTGTACTTCACCTTTTCTCGCCCTGCCGTTCTGCAGAGTTAATTTCATAATGCCTGCTGAGAGAGTAGTGTCGCCACCTCATAAAGGGCTCATGGTACCACCTCGGAAATGTCACCTTTTCAGCGAGTAAAAGTGCTTTGTTTTAGCTCGAACTAAATGCATGAGGCTTGAAGTAGGAACAATGTAATCATTCATTATAAGTAACATAATATACATATACATATATAAGTGTATGTTTATAATCTTTAAAATCTTGAATAGATTGCTTCCTGCGCACTTGTGATCCACTATTTTGTTTTAATCGGGTGAAAGAAGTAAAAAGTACAGAAGAACTTGACTGCATGGACTGTGTTACTTTACGCCACAATTTAAAAAGGAAACATATTATACTTATTTCCAGGTTTATACTTGTATTTAGGGTTTATACTAGACCATATTTACATGCTTTAATATTCAGAGAACACATTATTTTTCCTCATACCGTGTATTTAAATATACCTGTATTCACCTTCTGTCTGAAACGCTCCGTTTTAGCGCCCGTCTCTTTAATGGAGCGTTGGGATACTTTCACAGTATTTATATAGCAACTAGATTGCTTTATAATCAAAAAGAGATGGAGATCTCACTTTCTATAATATGGGACCTTTCAGAGTTTAAAAGTCCCTCAGCTAACTTTACACGGATACGCGTCTATGAAGGTCATATTCCCAGTGAATGCTGAGTCACAGATGAAATAGACGGGCAGCTTTCTGGATCCTACAGTCTGAATAATTTACAGGATATAAAAAATGGGTTATATTTTGTGAGATACTTAAGTTTTACAATGCATTCATAGCACGGCCAATAAACTATATAGCTCCGTATGCACTGCAGGAGAGTGTGCTGAAGTGCATCCTGGGAAGGAAACAGTGTTTATTTAACAGTAATAGTCCTACAATCATACTTTCTCACACACACACCATCCCACACACACGGGTGAGGTGAGGACATTCGCTTGCTAAAATCCTCTTTGGCAGTGTGAGTGTGCAGCACGGGCCAACAGAAACGTAAACTGTATCACAGTTGCTGTGTGCGTGCGAGCGAGCGAGGCAGTGTGTCCGCGTTATCCCAGAGGACACAGAAAGTCAGTGTAAATCTCTTCCTCCTGTCTCGTACGTGTCCCTATTTACAGACTCGCAGAGACGTATGTACACACAACGCCTGGTAGTCAAACAACAGATGGTTCAACCAGCTGGCCGGACTTTAAAAAGCTGCAGTTTGTTAATTCTCGCATGTTGAATATGCACCAAAAAAAAAAAAAGTCTGTTGTCTTTGCGAAGCCATCGTTGCTGGTGCGTTGTGTGGATGCCGCCCGCTGACCTGGTAGCGTGAATGTGATGATCTGTCAAAAAGGCCTTCGCGCTGTCAACTGAACACGTGGGAATCCAGGTGCGAGTTCAGTAAATGAGACGTTTTGTGTTTTAACGATTTCCACCGTGCAGATGGACATTATAATACATGATATGGCCAATCTACAATATATAAATGTACTTTTTTTTAACCTCAATCCATTTCAGCTTTAACTGATGCTGATCTGTGGTTGGTCAGCCTTCAGACCTCCAGTGAATCATTTTCTAATGTCTGTTTGACAGCATGAGTAACCGGCAGTGCAATGTTGTGTGTGTGTGTGTGTGTGTGTGTGTGTGTGTGTGTGTGTGTGTGTGTGTGTGTGTGTGTGTGTGTGTTTTTTACCCTCTATGGTGCCCCATTTTGTTTTCCTTCCCAGAATCCTCTTTCCGTTCACCTGGTACTCCTGGTCACTGCCCACAACAGCAAAAGGGATCATCTCCTGTTGAGTGCACACATGCAAAAAACACACACACACACGCACAGATGCACACAGTCATTGAAGCGACACCGCCGATTTGTTTTCAGGTCACGCTTCTGGTTGTTCACCGTTACTAGAACAACATGCTGTTATTGACTTTTTTTTCCCTTTTTTTTTTTGTGACAATCGTGAATATACAAAAAACAACGAGGAGTCAAAAATAAAGAAAAACAAATGACAAACTAATTTAATTAAACCTGCAGAATACACATTTGTGAGTGCCATGATGTCCGGAGCCACAGGAGGTTGCCCTCCACTGAACTCACCCTGATTTTGTCATTGATCATCCTGTCGTCTGCGTCCTCGTCGAACTCTTTCTGGGGGTAAACGTCGATGCCGTTGGCTCGCAGCTCTTCCCTAATCTGCACAGAGCCAAGCGCAGTGACATGAAATCAAATTGCCCGAATACACACAGGAACCGCACTCAAAGTTATCTTACACAGCATATAATTAACCGAGTCTTGGTAATCGCAATTGCATTGAATCATTACAGGATGCAAAACGGCCGTAATGTGAGCTGAAACCAAAAGGAAGGTTAGACTGGCGTACGAACCAAAACCGCCCCAAACCATTCATCCATCATCTCTCAATGCCAGGCCGACATGTGAAATCAATCAGTCGCCATGACATGCGAACACCACTTGATGCTTGGGCTGAATCCTGTTTACATACAGGTATTTAGGTCTGGGCCGGGGACGTGAATAGTAGCAGCTCTGAACCCACTCGGACCTAAATAAAGGATTGGTTATGTTATCCTGTCTGGTGTTGACATGAGCAGACGCCTAATATCCTCGACACGGAGGAGTTAACATGGAGGTTATCCGCTCTGAGGAAAACAATAAAAAAGGCAGCGGTATGGCGTATTGGAGGGCCTTCCCTTTCCTTTAGATGTCTTTATAATGACTTAAACAGAAAAATAAACAGACAAGCTTCTGGGAGAAACGTCCTTTTAATGAATGACTCTTCACTCCCACAATTACTACTCTGACAATTTCCACTTGGTCCTTGATCAAACACTTCATTGTTTATCCTTGGAAGCTTTTTCTCAGGCTCACATTATAGGACGCAAAAAGCCACATCAACTGTCGGTTAGAGAAATGCAAACAGACACTCACAGCTGGACACGCTGAGGCTGAACGTTTAATGGTGAAACCCCTCTTATCCTGTTTGCAAGTTGCTGCAGGGAAAGTGGAGGGGAAAAAAAGGAAAAGAAAAAAGAAACACTTGGCACGAGAGGCTTTTAGTCAATAATCTTCAGGGTCATATGGAGCATGTGCGGCCAAACAAAACAATCCAGCTACAAGCCCCGCGGCTTCCATTCTCTGCCAGGGCCTGGTCCAATCCCTGCTTTGTTCTTATTGGACGGTGTTGCGGGCATCAGGGGGGGAAACGGTAGCCAAGACACCCATCGTGCTCCTCTAAAATGAATAAAGCTTTTTAGGGAAGTCTGAAGGCTTGGAAGGAGGGATGGAGATTTAAAAGGAAATGGAGGAGGAAGGCAGGTGGCTGTCTGCCTCCTGTGGATTGTGAATTATCCAACAGAAAACACACTGAGGAAGCGATGCAGCGTTTAAGACTGAAGCCAGGTGGGGCGAGAATGTGTTGCAGCGGGGAAAGCCACGAAAAGGAAGCGAGGTTACAGTGGAGTCTCATTGTGTGTTAGACTACTGGAACAAACCAAGGCGGGCAATATCACATTTTCCCAGCCAAAAGAATTCACGACAGCGATATTATCGCAAAATCTATATAGAATAGGCAATTTGACAAATAAAATAGTAACAATAATAAGAGTACTGCCATCAGTCAAATGCATGTTCAACTTTGTGGTTGTGACATTATTGACAAACAAATTACACTCATATTACGAGTGCAGGAAGATGGAGAGTCTTGACTCAACTGTACAAAAGCGTGATTAATGGAACAGTGTGTTGCATTTAGGATAATCTATTTGTAGAAATGAAAGATAATATTGATAAGCATGTTTTCTTTAGTGTAAAATCACCTAAAAATAAGAATTGTTGTATTTTTTATTGGCCACCGTAGTTCCAGGTGGTTGCAATCTGAAAGCTCACCACTAGATGGTGCCAGATTGTACACACTAGTTCTTTAAGAGGCATTGGATAATTCACAGGATATCATCATGTGTGTATTATTAACATTAAATCAATATATTAAAAATCTCTTTAAATATTAGGGTTATTGTCAATACCAAATCAAAATAATCCCAGAGAGGAACAACAGATTACTAACTAGGCCTTATACTCAGAAACCTGCCTTTTAGATGAAAACCTTCATTGTTTTCCAATGTTTAGTCTGTAGACATTGGCTGACTTTGACCTTGTAGTTTAAAGTAAAGATAACCAAACTCTAAAGAGCTTTGACGATCACCAAAGTATCACAAACAGATAAATTACCTGGAATTACTAGTATAGGACCTTCTTGAATCTACTCATGGTTCATGTATTGTTTTCCTTCTTCATGCACCACAAGGTGGAGACCTCTCTGAACTTTCAGGCGTACGATCACCAAGGAATTCACTTGGTTTATGGAGGGCCTGCCTGCTCGGATGGCGACTGGGCAGAGAGGTTCGCCGTCTAAAAAAAGAGCCAGACTTAAGCGCTGCTCAGTAAATAAATGCCTCAAATAAAAAATAAAAAGACTTCTTAAACGTTTCCTTCTGGACTGAGCAGGACTTTCGCAGCGCTGCAGTCAGAGAGCTGATACGTCGGCCTAATCCCCAGGATGGGCACAATGTGGGCCAGATGGCTTTTGTTTGTGGTGCCTGGCAGCTCTTCACGTGTTACCGACCTGCGCTTGTGGATATGCATAAACACGTGCGGCTGTGAAGGGGAATCCGCCGACGGTTTAACCTACTCATCATCCGTGTATTTTGAGCTTAAAAAGACCCGCTACAGGTTATTGCAGGTGTGATGGGGAGGACGAGATGAACCAAAGCCACATGTGAAAAGCGGCCTCTCGTCTAAACACGCGTCTCACCGTCTGTTTAAAGTCGTCCCTCTCCTCCAGGGTGAGTGTGTCGGCCTTGGCGATGACGGGGACGATGTTGACCACCTTACTCAGGCGCCTCATGAACTCCACATCCAGAGGCCTCAGACTGAAAGGGAAGAGAGAGATGACAGCACAGCTTCATTACATGGTTGTAACTATGGGTTACACAGCGCTGCAGATTTGTGCAAACTGTTAATATTCCCCCTTTTTCTCTCTGTGGCACAAAGTAAAATAAACTACTACAGGAAAGTAACAGCATGTGAATTCTTCAACATTAAGGTAATGAACAACATTAACCACTAGAGGGCAATCATGGTCTACTCCATTACATTAGAGGACCCTGGTTGGTCATGTTTACTGACATGTTTCCTTCTTTTGCTCATCGGAACCATTTTCCTGTTACAATCAAGTGTGATTTCAGGAGACTGCAGAAGGATTAATGGGTAAAAACCGTCTGCTCTTGCTTTTCACAATAAAAATACATTCTCCTTTCAGGATATTTTTTGGCCGTTTTTAGTTGATTAAGCACTGATTAGCGCTGTCCTACACCACTAAACTGCTCTTCTGTTCCCGTGTGTTTCCCCCCTCTGTCTCAACACTGCCTCCATTTGCTCCTCCAGGCCGCCTCCCCTCACGCTGCCTGCTCTGCCCTCCAATTAGCCCCAGCCAAGCCAGGCCAGCCTGGTTCAAAGACCCCAGGGGCAGCCGGGGGAGAGGCCTGGCTCTCCACAGTGACTGACAAGCATGTCGCGCCGTAAAACATAGGAGGAAACATAGGGGGGGGGGGGCATGTGTCATGGAGCGAGAGAGGAAAGGAGAAGCAGGGCTGCACAAAAGGTGAAGAGAGATGACACAGCGAAGCGCATTCAACCAGACACCACTATTTTTAATGCCTTTTTTTTCATGCCGAGGGGGAAACTGGCACGCGTCGCATGCATGCAGAGAGGGAGGATAGCGAGAAAGATGCAAGGGGAGAAAAGAGGTTGATGATGTCTCCGTGTGAATGTTTAGCGAGTAGAATGTGTGCAGATGCAGGAACGTACAAATTGGCATGCGAGCCGCGTCACACGCATGACTGAGCAAACACGGACACTTTCGTTTGTACACATGTATCTTTGCACGTGAACATGTGGAGGACGCACAGACGCCCACTGAAATGCATGCGTGCGCAAATTCATGTCATGTTTAGGTGAATTGAGATCGGTAAGCTGAGGTCAAATGAGGAGTTGAGGAAACAGCCAACCACAAGTGCAGATACCGCTCCTTTGCTTCCTTTCTATAAACAGATCAGAAAGCAGCTCGGAGTCGATGAGTCAAAGTGCGGACCTTCCTTTTCCGCAGGAGGGCACGCTGAATGAGGTAACAACAAGATTGCCCAGAAGGGGAAACAGCATGGCCAACTCTGCCATTATCGGAAATGGCTGCCGGTGCCATGAGCGCGTTCCGCTTCAGCGAGCGCCGTTCATCTGTCGGAAACCCACAGAAGCAACTCGGGAGCAAATCGCTGACGCGCAAATAGCATTAGAGCCTCGATAAATACAAACTGCTGCTTAGGAAGCCTCGGAAAGAAAAAGGACAATCGAAAAAAAAGCTATCTCCAATGATAGAGGCCCCTGAGGGCGACGGGGGGGAGTTCCGTCATCGTTTTTCCTGCCCGCCATTCTTGGACTGTGGTCACATGGCAGAGGAGTCCAGAGGCTTCTGGCGCTGCGTCTGTGTAATTGGTTACAGGCGTAATTTAAAACTGCAACTGGCCTTACACTGAAGTAAAAAGATTTGTTCCAGCACAATTTTTCCGTTCATGAAACGGACAGAAATCTTGCACAAATCAAAGTTTTATTAAGGTTTGACCCCATTTTTGGGGACACGGAAAACGTGATTGGAAGTATGTGCCGTATGCCGCCTGTTCCAAGTGTCATGTAACATCTGACTACGTCTTTAACAAACATCCATCTCGATGCCCGGTCACACCAGTTGCCCCAACAGATGTCTCCTTCGTCCTACTGCCTCCAACTCTCTGGTTGGCTGCAAGGAAGACAGCACTTCCTGACAGATGTTTGTTGGTGGGTTTTTTCCATGAGTGCGTGTTGTCATGCATTCATGAACACGTTTCAGTGCATGGATGTTTACACGCACGTGGGTGGTGAGACTTTGAATACGGCGCAAATGAACAAGATAGTTTTGTGACCGAGCAGCTGTAACACACGCGTGTAGTTGCAGGTGTTAGCATGCCTGCTGCCCACTTGAGTCCACCACACACACACACACACACACACACACACACACACTTCTTTACATGAACAGGGACACACACACACATTCTCTAAAACTGCAGCTGTGGCGACGTGAGCAGATGATGAGGGGGTCTGTCAAACAACGGGACACACACACACACACACACACACACACACACACACACACGGAACGCTTAAGTGGGCAACTGTTTCTGGTGCACAGACGTATGAAGCCGTCGTGGTTGGTGCGCGTGGGTGTTTTGTGTGCTTTTAGCCGCATGTGTACAATACAACGGTCCTTTCAAGGTTCCTCCATCGCCTTTAAAACCCTCCGTGTGAGCACTGAGGCCCGCTGTGCTCCCTCCTTGACCCGCGGTGCGCATGAGGACAAACCAATCATCGCCGTCGAATGGAACAAATTACAGAGTGGACTTGGAGAAGAAGAGAAAAAAAAGACCCTAATCACTGACAAAGCAGCAGGAGAAATGTGGTTTTGCGTCATCTCTGCAGCTAAATAGTGCGTCGACACAAAGGCCCTCACCTGGTTGTTTTAAAAGAGACGTGTGCTCTGCCGAGGGCGGTTTTATTTCAGAAAAAAAAAAAACTCTGACTCCACATGGGATGGATCTGTGAACCACTTGGTGTCCCTTCTCTCTGTTTAACAACATTTCCAGAGGAATAATGAAGGCACTGAATCAATAATTAAATCATGCTGCTGCCCCTTTAAAAAAAAATATATAAATGCAGTAATAAACCCACTTTAAGGGGTAGTGATTCACTTGATTGAAAAGGTGTTTGTAATATTGCCTAAACCTCTACACTATCTCATACTCAACATCAGACACTTTTACGTCCTGATAATTGTTTCCCACGTCTCTCAACTATGAGAACTGGAGAGTCCAATTTCATTGTGAAACCGGACTCTTCAAGTGATATCCAGAGTTTCTGAGGAGGGAATGGGTTCCACATGTGGTCACTGAAGAGAGAGAGACGATAAAGAAAAGCTGGAGAGGGATGTGGTTGAAGAGCTGTGGCCAGACAATGGGGTCAGCGGGAGATTCCCAGAAGACCGAATTAGTCACCGCAGCTGTGGGAGAAATCTGTGGAATGAGGGGCACAGAGTGGGATCTTACCAGTGGCCTGTGGGCGGGATGAAGTATATGCAGCAGTGCACCCTGGAGTCCGGGATCCTCTTCTTCCTGTTGATGTGGATTTCCTCCTGCAGGTAGGCTTCATACTGGTCATTGATGAACTTCATAATGGGCTGCCAGCTGGCAAAGGAAACAGGAATGAGACTCTGCTGACCAAGCATTTCATATTCTATGTATTGAAATAGAAGGATAAAACTTTGGCTTTGATAACCGGGTCAGAATGAAGGAGTAACCTTCAGATGAAGTAACCTCAGCTCACCAGTTTTCATTGTTGATCTGATCCCCGAAGCCCGGAGTGTCAATTACCGTCAGCTTCATTCTCACTCCCTTCTCCTCGATGTCTAGACAAAAGAAAGGTTATTTATATTGCATTTCTTTTGGACACGCACACACAGGAAAAAAAAAGTATTATGATATATGACACCCGTTAATAATACTATTAATATTTTGGCTGTAGGCTACTGGACAGGAACATGGGCCAACCGTGACTGATGGATTTGATCTCGATGGTCTTGGGGATCCTCTCCTCCGGGTTCGGCTGCACCGACTTACGGCTCACCTTTGATTTGAACAGGGTGTTCATCAGAGTGGACTTCCCCAGGCCGCTTTGCCCTGATCAGAAGAAGAAAAAAAAAAAAAACACACCGTTAGAGAAACTGGGAACACATTCCCTAGTGGATTAACCTCGGACAGTCGCAAGGACAAGAGCCTCATTCAACTCAAGAGCTGTTTCCCTAAAAAATCCCCTTGAGATGAGAATGCACTTGACATCATCTCTAATGCATGGATCGTACAGTCAGAGTGTGAGTGTGTGTGTCTCAATAGACCCCGAGCATAGCAGGGCAGCTGCAGGGTCAGACAGGCAAGCTGTGGAGGCCAAGAGGACAGATGTATCGTATAGACCCCACACCCACAGGCCATTTTTTTGCATGACTACATTAAACAAGTAAAGAAGTCTGCAGGGTGTAAATTCCAAAAACCTTGACTTTAAAATGAGACTTAAAACATTCTGGACATGTTTTGTTTACGTACTACTAGAGGAAATATAGGGACAAACCTAAAGCCTTTTGCGTTTTTGGGGTGAACTTAAGTAACTGAAGTTACTTGAAGGCCAAAGTTCTTCTCCACGCTTGTGAAACTGCAGTAACGTTAGCAACAGAGTGCAACAACGTGAAACCACCAGCCGCTGTCAGTCTTCCGCTGCTGCTAAAAGTAGTGTTATTATGGTATGGCGAGCTGTGGGATCCACACCGCGCCTTTCGGAAACTAAAAAAAATGTGATTCTTTGTGACTGAATAATTATTGCATGTGCACACACACACACACACACACACACACACACCACATTTCTCCATCGCCCTCTGTTCACGGTCCCAATGGACATCCACCGTGGCGTGTGGAGCGTTGCCAAGCTGCCAGGGCCCTCTGTGACACCCAGGGCGGCCTTTTCCACCACCCTCTCTCTCTCTCTCCATCTGTGTCACACACACACAGTCTACTGAGTAGCTTGCATTCACACACACACACCTTGGCTGCCCTCTGCTTGGTGGAAAGCGTAAAGGTCAGCTGGCTATAGGGCGAGGATTAGGCAAATGCGTCTCACAGAGGAAACCACAGTGGACCACGGCTGCTGTAACCTTTCACGTCCTCGCTCGACACCAGAGGGACAACTTTATTAGACTCCGAAAGATGCCCTAGTTTTTTAGATTTCCATCCCGTTGTCCTGGCTCTCTTCGTTTTTAGTTCACTTGTACAAATCGCATGCAGCCCCACTGTGGCAAAGGAAAGTCAAACATCGGATAAACTGAAATGGATTGAGACATTTTTCTCAGGCACTAAAGGCAGGTCAATACTGGCCTGACAGTGAGCAATAGGAATCCGATAAGGTGTTAGTCAACTCTCTGCCAACGCATTACCCAGAAGAACTTGATACGTCGCTGTTGTGCTAAAAGTCAACGCTCCGGCCTGTCAATCCCTTCACGAGTGTGTGAACTCATCACTGTTCTTTTCTCCTACTCCGGGGGGCGAGGAGTGTGAGGGAATCGTTACACAACAGTGTTACATAATCTCACGACACGTCTCATTCATCCTCGAGGTGTCGGAGCACTACAAGTGGATACATGTCGGCGTGCTGTAGAAATGTGCACGATAAAGTGCGTGTCTTAGATCAGTCGGTCGTATCGCCCGCTTCCCCACGAAAACTCTCACGCTTTCACTTCAGTGGCGAACATCTAGACATCCACGCGCCTCTTTTGATGAACAGTATCAGTCCTCCTTGGAGTCGTGCCAATCATGCCGTCTGGCTGTGTGCACAAAACTCTGCCCCGCAGGGCCTGAAATCTGACTGACTGCATTCTATAACTACCACCATCCCAGTAGGATCCAAACATAAACACCAAAGGCTTATAACTCGTAGCTGATGCTTTTCAACATATATTCTTGTTGAGTGATCTCAGTGAGTGATAACACTCAGACATTCCTTTCTCTGACGGCAGCATGTGCAAAGGTTCGGTCCCGCCTACGTGCCTTAGAGACTGCATGGATATGAGGAGTCACCGTGACGTCACCCATTGGTTTTTGGCCATCTTGTTCTTTTGCAACCAGAAGTGACACGAGAGGGCGGAGTTAAGTACAACCGAACACTGATAGGGGGGGGGGGGGGGGGGGGGATGTTAAATGTATCACAATTGCACTGTTTCTTTGTGTACTTGCCTTAATAAAAAATAAAAAAAGTACAACCGAACACGGCATTTTTTTTTTTATTGACCAAAAATGTTGCAATTAACTTTCATGAACTGAAAACACACGGTGAAAGGGTTGAAGCTGTAAGACGAAAACAGACCGGACAACGCTGTGGTTGCGACCTGTCAATCACAAGGTAGGCCCGCCCTAAAGCCTACTCTGCTTGATGGTCTATTTGACTCTAAATGAGACCATAGTTCACTAAATGAACATCATGTTGTTTTGAAGAAGACTTGAAACCAGCGATTGAGACCATAAACTCATGTTTACGTGTGCACGGACTTGATGGTGGGATCTACAATAACTGGTTGCGTGCCGCTGCTGTCTAAGGAACCGTGAGCTTCAGCTTGGTCAGAGTAATCGCCATCATTGCGCCACTTTCTCAGCCTGACGGCACCCTTTTGTCCGCTCAAGCGCGTTTGTTTGTTACATCATTGACACACAAATAAAAGAGCTAATACGGGAAAGCACCATGACTCTTAACTGTGTAACTACAGTAAAACCACACACATGTTTTTGATTTCTTTTCTCTTGTTTTGGACTTCAGAGGACAGCTGAGGAGAAGCTTCTTGATGAATGTCATGCAGAAAAAGAATGGAACGATATGTTCCATGTGAGAGAATGTGCATAGTAAGCATGCAGTGTATGACATCCTGTTTTATGTGCTGTTCTGCATTTTGTGTCGCCGCTGCCAACGTTGTAAATATTGCAGATGGTAACCTTGTTTTCTTGTCGCTGAACTCGGTACCGAGTCAATAACTGTTGCAAACATGTGGAAGCAATTACAGCCTCAAGTTTTCTCAGATACATCTGGGTCAGTTTAGACTTTAAATCCAACATGAATCAAGCTCAAGGTCGGGCTGGATGAGAGCAGTTACACTAATCTTTACATCACACCACAGATATTCAGTCATATTCATACATTATGGTGACCCATCGTTTCTCAGAAAAAATATCTTTTATATGCAATTATTTAGCATTAACAGCACAGGTTTTCAAATTAAAGTGCATTACAACGAAAAGATAAATAATTGATTAGATTTTAAATAAACTGCAAATTAGCTGCATATGTATGTAATTTGAGGGAGACAAGGTCAGGGTTAAGGACACAACATGACACTACAAAGGTGGGAAAAGTCAAGGGGATTGAACGCCTTCTGAAGAGACTTCTTGAGATTTTCTATTTCCAAATTGGAACATGAGAGCAAATATCCTGCCCATATGGCTATTGCTCTGGACGGGTGATTTGTGTGTTTTGAGTGTTCTGCAAGTTGCAAGTCAAAACCTTTGGACTGTTTTTAGAGATTAAATCAATTTGTCTAACCCTTTTAGATCACATTCCCACTATTTAACAATGTATGCAACAATAAATATAATGTATTATTATATTAAAAAACCTTTTCTTTCTGTAAAACAAAATATAACAACGGCTTACATAAATTAGAATCAACCAATAATATCACGACCATCCATCAATCTACAACTTCCGACCTCAAGGGAGGGAGGGAGGTGTGTGTGTGTGTGTGTGTGTGTGTGTGTGTGTGTGTGTGTGTGTGTGTGTGTGTGTGTGTGTGTGTGTGTGCTGAAGACGCTCTAACTTCCGTCTCACTGGGACTTTTAAACGTTGAAATAGATGTGCGTGGGGTCAGACTCACCCACAACCATGATGTTGAGCTCGAAGCCCTTCTTCATGGCCTTCCTCCTCATCTGCTCCAGGATGGCATCGATGCCCACGTAGCTGAAATCGCTGCCGTGGGTCTTCTCCCCCTTGCCCTGTGGGTTGGGGTGGTGGGGCTTGGCGGACTCCGACATGTTGCTGTGGCTCAGACTGACCTCTGACCCTGAGGGATGCAGGTGAACAGAAAAGACAAGAAAAAATAGATTAATTTATGTCTTTGTAAAGATTTATATGGTATCTATACAAGATGCATTCATGCAGTGTGTGTTAAGCAGTGAAGTGCACAAATTAGTAATAAAAGCGACTGACAAAATCAACCGCATAACATACAACAAACGCATGTGAAATCATAACTGCAGAGCACACACAGTTAGGTGCGAGGATACTGATCGGAGCCGTTCATTTCCTGTGTGAAACCGGATACAGGCTTCACATTCATGAGAGACAACACTGAAAAGTTGTTAATCTGTCAATTGCAACTGTGAACTGCCAAAAACCCAATTTGTGCCATCGGGGAGACACATGTGCAGATGTGCAAACATAAACACATAAAACAAGATAAACTTTCCCATAACGCTCAAACTAAGAATCCTTTCCCCAGTGGTCCAGTGCAAACAGCCAACCCTAAAGCTCACCAGTAAATCACATGGGAACGGACACACATCTGCTCTCTAATGGTGCATACATTTTTCGATTATCAACTACCTCATCGTAGTAGCGCAGCCCTCGACAGTAATTCAGGCTTTTTTTTCCCTTTTAAAAAAAATACATGATGTAGAAGTTGTGACCAAATCGAAACAGAACATCTGTAAATTAGAAGTGGAGCTCTTAAAAGACTTAGTAAGTAATGAACAGACCTTGTTGGGAGAAAGCGCTGCCAACTAACAAATCTCGGCTTATGCCTCACGTTAAGGAGGAGATTGTTGTGTAGAAGACGAAGGCTGTGTGTGTGTGTGTGTGCTCAGGCACCGCTGCAACACAACTCCACTCTGCCAAATGGGCTAGTATGTGCTTGCAGCAGTGCACTCCCCTCAATGTAGGAGGAGACAGCACTTCCTGTGCTACGTTTCAGAAACTTGTGGTGTCGTCTGTGTGAGGTTTGCAGTCACAGATACTCCAAACTACAGACACACACACACCTGAAGTTGACAGCCCTCCTGTCCTGACTGTGTACTGCACGGTATACTGCAGCTGCGATGGATTCAGGCTCTGTTTTGGGTTGATTGCGTCTTCTCATATATCAGTGAGAGTTCAAGGCACCAGCATCTGTAAGCTTTTTGCTGAAGAACATAGGAGCCTTTGTGCTTTTGATTTGTCTGACGCGACGCAGAGCCTGTAATATGTTTTTGCAACATTGGTGATAAGAATTTGAATGCAGGACAGATGACAGTGGAACATTTTGCCTTCCTAGGCCCTCAGATAAGACGGGCAGTGTGAGATGGAGGTAGAGAGGCATGCGATCTCGAGAAGACATTTTCCAGCTTGTACTGCAGCTATGAAGCACAGGCTCTCCACAAGGAAAAGAAAAGACCCTCTTTGGCTCTCTGTGACTTTGTCCTGGGAAAGGTGCTGCTAATAATCACTGTAGGTGCTTTTAATTTGATTGGACAACTGGGACCACCTGTCTAACAGGAAGCAGAAACACACATTTACACCATGGGGAGGTTGGTGGTTGATGGTACATCTCAAAAGATTCAGTTTCAACCACCTCTTCATGAAACGATGTGAATGGGTGTAAACTGATCACAGCTTCACACGTCACACGTGTTGGAGTACAATCTCACCCTGTAACACCCTGTGCATTTAGCACACATTAAAAGGTGCTAAATGCCAGATTGGGAGCATTTCCACCGTCTCTCACCACAGTGACGGCTGAGCCGGCGGCTCACAGCTAACAGCTGCTAAACAGGGCTGGGCGATGATTCAGTATGATCATTTATCGTCTTTTAATGGAATCAAATCGTGATGAAATCCTATAATTTTGTTGTACACAGTGACAAAAACAAGCACCTACTGACAAATCGTAATATTTTTGCACTAAAGCTTTAATTAAATGAGAAAAGAAATTAAAACAAAAAACTATTTAGTTCACACACACACACACACACACACACAAGTATACAGTACCATGTGGTCATTTCATATAAACTATTTATTTATGGAAATACCAGAACACATGCTGTATTGTGATATACATCGTTACTGAGATATGAAAGGACCCATAGAGTGATGGAGGATTTTGGGCCACGTCGCCCCGGGCCCGGCCTAATGCTATTACATTAATGCTCTGGATCTTGTATATTGCATCTTTAAAGAAGAAGAAAAAAGCCATGGGAGTATTGATGAGTCAGCTGAACCTCTCTGAACTCAATACCCTTTTCTTCTTCTTCTCCAAGCTACAATTTTGGTCCATGAGGAGGGAACCACACCTTCAACAGATGAACTGTGATGCGAGGCCACATGTGGCTTGGCTAAAACTCAACAAATCCTTTCCAAAGAATCTTGGGGAAATAAGACCCAACCACCATCATTAAAAGAAAAAAACAACGATATGGTTCAATCCGTGCGGTAATGTGAACCTCCTGCTAATGCCTCGTCACGGTGGACTAAAGATAATCTGTGCTGCGTCGCCAATCCTCAAGAAACCCGACACAGAAAGGCAGCATCTTGGAAAGCGATACAATAATCCCCAGGTATTTGGATCAATTCATCTCTCGCCTGTCAGATGTTTGCAAGTGTTTGCATAGTGTCATTTGGCCAACCCTGCGATGAACTCTTATTACATTGAGCTCCGACTGCATCGGTAGCCGCTTGACTGACAGAATGCAGATTAGCTCTAATGACATACTTCCAGGTCTGCAGCCAAAAGGCCCTCCCGGGCACCGTGACAATGCCTGCCCTGGGCCATCTGCCGCTCTCTAAGAGTAGACAAGCAGTCACACTTGTAGCAGCAGCAACCGCACACAGGCGTAGTAACGAGAACAGGCGACACGCATGCAACGGGAAACGAAAGAACAAGATGGCAGTGCATGTCACTCAGCTAGACAACCACCATCGCTTTATCGCCCACTTCTCTTTTCTTGTGTAGTCCAGCTGAGCGTGTATACTTCCCAATGGTTTCATTCTCAGGGCTAAAGGGTGGGCCGGGCCATTCGCAATCGTTATTTATGCCCCTTGTGCATCAGAGCTACAGTTCTGCCATTTGCGTCCACAACAAAGTGCTTCTTCATGAGTCAGATCTGCGTTCGAGCGTTATGATGTTCCACAAAGACAAAGCCGATAACCTTTCGCCGCCGCGGCGAACAACATTTCGGGATGAGTAGCCTCATTACAGACGTACAGTGTGACTCAGATCAGTGGCCTCGAACGTTGGATCCCAACTCTTCTCAAACCAGATAGACCGGGCGCCTTAAAATAGGACAAGATACGTGAGACTTTGCTGGAATCAACTCCCTTTGAAGAGCGAACTGAAGCCTGGTGGGTCGGTTCAAATGAATGATGTGGGAATCGGACCTGCGCTGAGGACTAAAACAGGTGCATCGATAAACTTCAATCGACCCCTCACTGAGAAAACACATTTGACCCAAATGAAAATAACTATTAAACTGCCGACTGCGTGAAGATCGCTTTCTTTTGCCTCGTGACATGCAAAAGCGGTATTTTAGGATTAGAGAGCTTTGGTTAATGAATGGAGACAAGTTCAGGTTTATCCTTTGCATGAACGGATAGATCCCATCAAAGAGAGGACTGGAGCCGTTTATCTTCAAATGAGGGCACTTTCACTGGAATGAAGGCCGTTTCAAGTTTCATCATCACCATTAGTATATTCATCCTCACATGTTGGAGGATGACGCTGTGCTGTTTAATGGTGGTCTAAAGACAAGACCATTGGTGTTTGTCATGCGAGAAGTGCTTCCACTCAAACAGTAACTGTAAAAAATGTGTTTCTGTCGGGTGTTTTATCTGCATTATGGTAGTTTCCTGTCTGTCACCGAGGACTTCACAGCAGGCCAAACCACAGCATCTACATCCGCATCAGTCTGACTCACAGGATGTATACACTGTGCTTATAAGCCTGCCATTGCCCATTTCAGAGTGAATAATCCTCCCCTTCTGCTTTTTGCGCTATCTACCTTGCAAAGGCACCGTAACTGCATCTTAGAGACTTAGTGCCTCCCGAGACTATTGTGATTGGTTTAAAGAAATTCTAACAACCAAGAGTGGGGTTTTTTCACCGTCGTCCGGAATTTTGTTCCGACAGATCTATTTCAAGCGCTCTATCGGAGTGGATATCGGTCTGGCTATGAGAGACAACGTCCATATTAAAACGTTTGTTGCTGTAAAAAGGCGCAGTGTGTAGGATCTGCCACCATCTAACGGTGAGGTTACGGATTGCAACCAAGTGAAATTTCTCCCGTGGCCCCAGGACAACTATACGCAGAAAACGTCCGTGGCTCTACCAAGAGCCAGTGAAATCCAGAAAGCTTGCGTTACAAACTTGGGGCATGGAGTTTGATTTCATATAAAAATCCTATGAAGCTGCATAAAGCCAATTGTAGGATCCAAACCCCACACTGGGGACTAAAAGTCCAATATCTCCCCCTTAGCTGCTTTAATAAATAATAAAACTCTTGTGACCATTGCATATAGTCATGCATGTATATTGTAGGCAGGACCAAATTGATAAAGTGTACCGTCTTAAAGTCAGAGTGCTCAACAGATTCCTTAGAAAACATTACAGCCAGGACATTTTACTTCTTTTTTTTAATTTTTTTAATTTAATTTTTTATAATAATTTTATAATAAGTTGAGACCAGAAAACACAAAACTGCTCTCCGGCAGCATTCTTGTCTGACCTCAGCCTTCACAGAAAAGTAATACATCATGTTAATGCATCTAGAAGTATGCAACATGTAAATATTCAGCTGACGGATATCAATAACCACCAACCTGAAGCATCAAACCCACTTCCTTAAAACTGACCTGTAATGTAATCCTCCTGGAAAACCAACACGAAGCGTTCCCCTCCGATCAGATAGCGTTTTGCATTTTGCTGGAGCCGGGGATCCCCTTCCCACTCGGGAGTCACGCAGAACTCAACACTGCCTTCAAGCCTTTCATTAAAATCCCATCAGGCACATCACATCCAATTCTACATTTAATATTCGCAGAGTGAAACTTGAATGCGCCGATGCCCGGAACAAAGCCTTCATTGTCTTCGAGTGGCCTCTTAAAAAAAACCAAAGAAATTCACGTTCCTTTCCTTTCGAAGCACCACTTCACCACTTTTTAGCCCGGCTCTAGATCATATGAGAAAGTAGTTTTGTATATGTTATTGTTCTGACAATAAAACCCTGCAGAAAGGGAATGAGAGCGGAGGGGGTGAAGGAGACAAAATGTTAAATGATTCATGGCGTGCACAACATGTAATGAGAGTCAAACTGTTTAAATGAGTGTGGTTGATGACTGACGCTCTGCATACTACTTTATAGTTGACCATTTATTTTCAGTTCTGGATTCAAACAGATTTTGATGTTTTGCTGGACCTCTACGATAAAACATTTGGACAATCTCGCTGCTGTCATGCAGGATAAGAAATCCATGATAATTAGATAGTTTCTTGTGATCTCTGGCGCTGGAACATGGGATTTATCTTGTCTTGCATTGACACACTTCAGAATACAAAAATCAGGAACCAAACAGATTCTTTCTAATCTATAAAGGAAATCTACCAAACGTCACATTATGTCCAAGTCTGAAGGCAAAGTAAAAACATTGTTTTTCATGCACTGATCAATTTTGACTATTGCTTTCATAACATGTCTTCAGACTAGTAGAAAGAAAAAAAAACATGCGATACAAAGAGTTATCCAAACATTCCCTGACAAAAAAACCTGACTATTATATCAACAAACTGAAACAATAACTTTGAACCTGGCTTCATCCAATGTTCAGATTTCCGTATGAACATTTGCACATATTTAATACGTTATTGCAGCATTTGCATTTTTTTTTACATTAATTACAAATTAACAAAAAAAATATTGTCTTAATCGGAGTAATCAACATGGGAAGTGTCATGGTGATATCTACTAGTTAAAATGTGTGGGTCATGAGTTTTGTCGTACACCCAAATACCCACTTTGTACTTTACATTTTGTATTGTTGTTGATATATTGTACAAGTCCATTTTCCTTGCGAGGTACAAGGTACTTGTTCTCCCCTCCTCCCTGCCTTCAGTCTGTCTTAAGCATATGTTCAAAAGCTGTCCAGTCACTCCTCAGGGGGTTGCGCTTTGGGAGAAGACGGCATCATGTCTGCTCTTCTACTCACACACCGTTACGGACAGCTCTTAAACACCGTCTGCTCTTTGAAAGCTCTGTTATTTAAAAAACATGGCTCCCATGAGGAGAGTCTCTGCCCTGCCTGGTGCAGTTCAGCTGCATATTTCCTTTTCCTGCGTGTGTTTCTGTGCGTCCATGCAAGTATATTTCCCCCCCTCTCTTTTTCAAACCGGAGATGACTTTTCCACTGGTCCTCAGGTGACTCCCTCTAAAGAGGAAGAGATCGTTAAGTTTTATGCCTGCTGATATCCGGCTGAGCTGGATGGAAGGCCCAGAAAGAAGATGTATGCACCCGAGTTGACTGACAGTCATAAGTGTGTCACAGGAATAACATACGTATGCACAATTTAATATTTAAAACAAAATGCATCGAGTCGTCTTATGGGTACGGCCAGGTATGAAAACTACACCCTCTCATCTTGGGGCTCAAGCACTTTAAACACATTAATTTAAATTTAAAACACATCAGCAGCAGTTCCAGTCCTACTTTAATTGCTTATTTTCCTGATAATGAGTACTGACACTAACTAACTAATGAAACTTACCCCCAACTGTGACAGTCAGACACACAATCTGTTATGCAGAGCGAATAGATGGCTTAACCCCGCAGTGCATATCTAGCTGTAATCTGCTGAGACAAAAGGTTCAGATGGCAAAAGCAATACCTCTGTTTCACAGGAAGAGCTCTATTCAAAAGAGTGATATCAGCAAGTTTTATATTTTGATATAAAGGCTTGAAAGATTTGCAAAAAAGCCCTCATACTGAAGCTGTACTTGGGGGAGCACTAGTTCTGGATATCACTTGATACCTTTACGGTATTGTCCGAAATAACCCAGTATCAAGAAGAATAGAAACTTCTCCAGTCAAACAATACCTTCATTTGATCATGTTCTACCCAGATCTAGAAAAACATTTATATATTTGTATGGTTTTGGTCATACCTAACCCCCGCAAGCATTCTTTCGATTGTAATACAACGCATTAACCCACTACCGCGGCCGTTACAACCCACACAGCGGGGATGGCCTCCACACAGCTTAAGTGTACTGGGAATGGTTCTGGTATTGTCATTCTTTGAAACCACCTAGCTCTTGTAAACACTTGACAAAATAATGGAAAAGATTCATAGACAACCACTTTGAAGCAACCATGACTGCAAACACTGCTTCAGGCGGTCCATATTGGGTTCGCTACTGTAGAGACGTGGCAATCGCCCTTTGGTACACGCGTCTTCAGAGAAACACAAGACATGACTCATCTGGGGCCAAATCCGGTGATCAATCAGGTGCGTTAGTTAAAGAAGAGTGAAAGTATTCATGTTGAGGACTGCTGTCAAAACAATGACAGCAGAGAACACAGAGAACACAGGAATCTTAAACACATGATAGCATGTTGTGGCAGATTTACGGTGCTGGCTGAACGGTTCCTGTCTCCCTCAAGGAAGTGTTACTAGTATTTTGTCTACTTTAAGGAAATTGGGTGCGTTTCAAAAATCACAAGTCCCTCCATTTGCCAGTGGTTGCCTAGCGTGGCGACTTCAATGTCAAGTGTATGCACATTCTTAAATAAAAAGGTGCAGAGGCCACTCGCTTAATGCAGCTCTGCGTTCTGTTTGAGGGAGATAACGCGACGTGTTTACAGTCGCTATAGTGACGAGAGTGAGGTCGACAGAAGGGATGGGAGTATGGAGGAGGTTCACATGTCGTTCACATGCGAGAGGAAATCCCTCATCCGTACTTTGAAACCAGAGGACCGCTGCGGTTTTTAAAAAAAACGGCGAGTTTCTCCACGGCAACAACTCCCTGCCGTGTAAGACGATGAGGTTCGGTGAGGCCGATGATGGCTGCGGCCGACACAAACAGACATCGGCACTTTAACAAAAAAGCTCTGAAGAATGCTACCGGCCCACATCGTCTTTCAGCCTCGTCACGCGTCGGCCCACTGAGAATGTGACCCCTGGCCTCCACGCGGAGCGAAGCAGATGGTGCTTGCTCAGTGATGACATGCAGCTCTCTGCGCGGAAACTTCTGGTGGTGTCGATAACGACCGGTCCCATAGAGACTCCAAACAAGACCAAGAAAAAAAAAAAAAAAAAAAAGTGAGGAGGGGGGAGGGGAGAGAGAGAGAGATCTGTGGAGGTAGGGGTCATTGAGGTAAAGGGAATGTCCAGGGAGAGATGAGGTGAGATCAAATGCTACAAAAACAGTGACGGGCTAAAAATAAATACAGCACGAGGGAGCACGGTTTGGATTGATAGCTGAAAGCAGAGACTGAGGGAGCGAGAACGCAAAGCCCGACACGGCAGGAGCGAGAGTCTGCCGTTCAGGACAGCTCTCGGGACTGTAAGCTAACTTACCACACCTGTAACATTTCTGAGAAACGAGGATGGGGAAATGGGAGAGTCCAGCCGCTGACCCAACCACAGCTGCAGTAGAGGAACTGGTCCAGGGTACCAACTCAAACGCTTGGTGAAGCGAATCACGCAACATGTATGAAACGTGGGGGCCGGCTGGTTGGAATTTTACAGCGCGGTGGATGCCGCTCGACGAGAAGAAATGTGAAGTGTCGCTCTGTTCAGAGCCGAGTTGTGCTCTTGAGGTTGGTTCTTTTCCCCCTCACCGTCGCAGCCGCAAATTGTCCCCAAACGAGCCGCTAATTAGGTCTCTTTATCGGATCAAAGTAAATAAACGTGTTTGTGCAAGCCAGAGGACCGATTTCTGGAAATTCACGTCATCCTCCCAGAATCAAGAGACCCTGTGACGGACCACCCATAATGCCTTGCTTGAGGCCCGATGCTGCCACAGCACTGCAGTTGAGGACAGCGCAGACTGGCATTTATCACCGTCTCCCCTCCCCCACTGCTGGCAGGCCCACAACCTGTCACCTCTGACAGGATGTGACACGTCTGACTTCCTCCCCTCTGTGACATACATGTAGAACAGAAAACACGCTCCACTGGGGGCAGCGAGAGTGATGCACAGTGCCAGAGGTGCCTGACCAACTTTTGCATTTTGACCACACAAAAAAAGGACGTTTTCTAGTAATTTTCTACTTTACTGTGCTGATGAGGCAAACCAACACGAGCAACATGACATGAGAACTACATTCCTCCTCTTGCCGACGGAGCAGGAAGACAAGACCACATGAGATCACATACATGTGGACACAATCAGCCGGAGGACGAGGACGAGGAAGAATGTACTGTGATGTGGGGACCGATGTTTTCAGACAAACAGTCTGAATGTTTACTGTCAAACATGTTCACGCCTTACCTCCACTCAACTGCGCTTCCTTCAGGGCAAATACTTTGGGGGGGGGGGGGAAACATGTGACAAAAGTGTAGTGAGCAACAGGTTCAATCCATACAGGGATTTCTCTTTTGAAGAACCGGGGTGGAAAACACACAAAAAAAAGCTCTTTTTGGCATTCAAGATTTCCTGAAAATGACATCAGGTTTTGACTGATAGGATGTAAAGTATTAATTAAATGACAGCAAGAAGGAAAACAAATAATAATTCAGTGTGAATTTATTTTACGCCGCTGGTCCCAAACAATCCTGATGAAGTGTTTATCTTGCGGCGGGTGAATTACTCGTAATCAACGAGCTAATCTGATTAGCAACACGCAAACAATGGCAGAGTGGTTTTAACTGGCGCCTATTGTGAGCCATGCTGTAATAATGCTTTATGTAAATCAGATACGAGGCAGCATTAGTGAATGCTTCTGGTATCAAATGCATTGTGTGCTAAGCTCCAGCGCGCTGGCATTGCAGGGTGACTGCTGTCAGGGAAGGCAATCTTAATTCATTAATGCTCTGCAGGGACGTGAGGGAAGAACCAAAGTGAGTTTTGGAGATGCAATGTGGCTGGTGGGGGCAAAGCATCTCTGATCATGTTACATGAGCCAAGACTTCCGGGGGTTTTCTGACTGCAGCATCCAACAAAGCCACTATTCACTGTAATGCAACATGGGTAAAAGACGACCATGTGATGAAAACAAGGAAGATTAAAGCTAACCAACTAAATGCAAACCTAATTTTCTTCCCAGCAGAAGCAACTGACAGAGTTGAGAGCATGAGAGCGGTTCCTCTACTACTCCCCTGTGGGAGAGCAAGACTCAAACTGAAAACACGATTCCTCAACTCTCCTTGAACTTGGCATCAAACTCCCGCTTCGGAGCGGCAGACACAGGGGGATTGTCAAAACCGAAATCACGTCAAAACAGCTTGGCTCCGTCAGTGGCTGGCTAATCCACTGCACCGGATCAAAGTGAGGCTGGAGAACTCTTGTCTGAAGGAGAAAACATGGCCAGAGAAAGACCCTGAGGCCTTAAAGAGTGATGGCGGGCTCCCCTGATTGGTCAACTCTCCGTCCCATTATAGGCAGATTGATTATCCATGCATGCTCCAGAGCTGAAGACACAATGGGTAGGGGAGGGAGGAAGAAAAGGAGAGGGAGGGAGGAAGGTGCAGAGTAGTAGTGTGCTTACCCCCCACAAACTCTTCCCAACAGCTGAACAATGGGAAAGGAGAGAGAGAGAAAAGAAATGGCAAAGTGCAGGGCCTGCACGCTGAATTTAAGGTTTCCTACAGATCTCCTGCCAGAAACCCACTCAAACTCTCGGCCTCTAAAACTTCACACAGCATACACGAGACACCTGGCTAACTGGCTTTGACACCAACGGCCTCCGAGCACCAAACATCATTTCTGCTTCTCTACCCTCCCCACCTTCCCTCTTTTATCTCCCCCCTGGCAAACTCATTTGCGAAAAGCACACGGCAAACATGAAAACCAACAACTCACCCAACCCTTTTCCTCTCCTTCTCTTCTCTCTCTTTCTCTCCTGCACTCCCTTCCTCTCTCAATCACAGCTCCAGCTGGTGAGGCTGCATTGCTGCTGCTGCTCCTGGCCACGCCCCCTTTTGGCCACGCCCCCTCCCCCCATACAGCGTGACCGCCATCCCATGAGGCTGAGGAGCCACACCCCTCATTGAGGGAAAGTGAATGGAGAACGTTGTGGATACAGCAGACCACGTGCGATTAAGTAAACCCACTGGAGATACACGCTGTGTGTTTGTGTGTGCAGTTTAATCAAAATGAAAGACAGCGGGAGAGAGAGTGTGTGTGTGTGTCAGAATACAGGAACATTTATTTTCTTTATTTTCTCAGTGTGCGTGTGTGTGTGCACAAGACAAGAGGTAACATCCTTCTCACTTCCCAGTCCTTGTGTGTGTCCATCTGCACTCTCCCTCCCACTGCTTTGTTTCACAGAGGAGAGCATTTGATTGTGTGTGTGTGTGTGTGTGTGTGTGTGTGTGTGTGTGTGTGTGTGTGTGTGTGTGTGTGTGTGTGTGTGTGTGTGCGTGCACTGAAAGCATTTGGTCATCTCCCTCCTTCAGTCCTCCAGGGCTCTCTCTCTTTCTCTCTCTCTGACAAACACACAGAAGTCTCCAACCTTCAAAACTGTGTTGACTCATGAAACTAAAGCCATGACTAAAACAGAACATATCTATGTTTAGAAAAGAAAGAAAAACAATCTTTAAAAAGGTCTAAGTTTACTTTTTGGCACGAAGCTATAGCCAGCAGGCGACTAACTTAGCTTAGCTTAGCATGAAGTCTGGAGGGTAAATTGATGGCCTACTCACAACAACTTGAGCGAATCGAGCGTCACTGAGCTCAACATTGGCTGCAAAACAGATTAAAATTGTTCCAAAACCCCCAAATGTTCTCTGGAAGTATGTGTCGCTCTGGTCTGCTGCTTCCTGTGTCCCAGTTCAGCCTCAACAGAGAGATTCATAGTTATCACCGCCAACCCGCTGCCTGCAACACACTAATGCAGTCGACATGTTTAAGATGTTGTCTAAGAATAGTTTCATCATTCAACAAAGATTCTGGTTATAAAACGACTGGAAGGAGAGAGCGCTTTATTTGTGTCTCTGCTGAGGAACTTTGTTTTCCATCGGAGATTTTCACACAGCATTCAGCAGAACGTCTTCCTTCCTGTCAAAGCTGAAGCTGAATCTCACACTTTTTTTCACTCGCTTTGTTGTGAATGTAAAGGTAGGGAAGCAGGAATGCATGTGTTTGTGTCAGGTGTCACACTGGTGAAACACATTCAATGTTGTATTCAGTTGTCATGTGCTTTGATTTACCACGGAACAGTTTTATGAATTTAGAGTCATTTTACACAACTGACTCTTGGTTGAGAATAATTTCCCATATCCAGATTAATAAACTGAGCTCCTTACCCAGTAAATATATTCTGCTCTGCGAGACATTCATTTTTCATCCACAGCCTCGCGGCTTCATAAGTTAAACATCTTGATGGGCCTCGGTTCGGTTTCCATCACCGCTCCAGCTTGTCAATATTTCATCAGCTCGTAGGTTTATCGATAGACTCCCCGCAGAAAAGCAATAAAGTCGAGCAGTGGATGTTCTCTCAGCAAATTATAATTTTCTGTCTTAAGATCAGGACATTAAATCTGCCGTCTCCAGTGTGGACCCGGGGTAAAAATGTAAATGTTTTCCACTATCAGCCTTTTGGGGGTCCTGAGTAAAATAAATCAGTAAAAAATCAGACACATGCCGCTGTATATCTCTTTTCAGCAAAGACAACATTTTCCATATAGCTCTCACTAAACAATAAACAATGTTGTCAGTGACCCACCAGTGGCTGAAGTTACCATTTCCTCTCGTGGGAACCAAGGATTAAAGAGGAGGTCTGCTGTGTGTTATTTTATTAGTTTTCCTGAGAGCCTAAAAAGCCGCTTTGAGCAAAAGATTTATGGGAAATTGCTTCAATTAGAATCCAAGCAAGGTGATTTAAAGGCAGGGGACACACAACATGTGTGTTTGCATTTGTTTTACATGTTCATAAGAGAACATACAAAGTGAAATATCCCATCAAAATGTCCCTCTACATTTTAATCACAAAAGGTTGATCGAGTTAGATTTTCTCGCAGGGAAGTCATTAGTTTTCTCTGCAAAACCAAAATCAAGAGATTCAAGCTGTGTTTCATCATTTTTTTCCTCTTCTTCTTTTGAAACACAGCGGCCATTTGGGCTCAAAGCACAATTAAACATTTGGTAGCATGATAATGATATCATGTGGGTTAGGGGGGGGGGGGGGGGAAGACAGAAAAAGCGGCGGTGACTGGCGCGCCGCGAGCCCCGTCGGGGAGCTCCGTGATTGGCCCTGATGTCGGGGGCCGATTGCTGCGAGGCCACCAAATCAGGGCCGAGCGCACATGTGGAGCCGATTAAAAGAGTTTGCTCCGTGACTCAGCTGACCGAGGGACTCGGTGACACATCCTCAGTGTCGGAGAAGGAAGGGAGGAGGCAAAGAAAAATAGAGATGAAGGAGGGGGAGGGGGGAGAGAGACGAGGCAGAGAGGAAGAACATCTGGCTCGGCCTGGGTGTCTACAGGGAAGATAGCTGGGTCGGTTAGAGACTTCCTGTTGTTTTGTTTTTTTTGCAACGGTTCCTCCGCTCCCCTGTTGTGCAAATGGAGACAGCATGTGTGCGATGAGTGAGGAGGTTTATCTCAGCACCCTAAAGTGGCCTCCTGGACTCAACCTCCTCCTCTGAGTGAAACCACTGCACATACATTGACAGTACAAATGTAAGAATCTGTATAGATGTGGAGGTAACAGGCAGTCTAGCATTAAGACCCAGGGGCAGAGTCTCACCTGGGCCCTTCCTCCTGAACTGAGACGCTGAGGCCAGCCAGCCTTTAGTCTGGTGACTGATGGGATTCTTCATGTTTGCTGAGGGACTGACACTTGGAGTGATTGCTGAGGCAAGATCAGCCAAGAAACAAGATTCCAGTCACCTGGATGCCTTCAACTGGGGGAGGGGACTGGCTTCCAGTCAAGCTCATTTTTAAACAAAGACACGAGAGGAGACAACCACAAGTTCCCCCAAACTTATTAGGTTGCATTGTCCCTTTTCACTAATCAATTGAATGGACCATTTTCTGTTTTATTTCTCTTTTTGCTTTGTCTTCAACTGCAGGGGGACCGAGTGGGAGAGTAGTCTTCTCGCATGTGTTTTTTATTGGGTGGTTTGAGTGCTGTGAGTAAGCAAATTGGATTTGATTTGGTTTGTGTGCAGTGGTGGTTTATTCATAATTGGCCTATACATATTTTGTGACAATTTCCTCTTTTTACGCATAACTCCACACTGACCTCCCTGATGGTGCAGTTCAGCCCCACATTGTTCATTTTCTTTGCTTGTTCATTTGTTTTGATTTATGTATTACTTGTATAATTTACTCCATCCCTCCTTTATCATGACCTGCATTTAGGCCTTCTATTGAAACTCACTTGTTGAGTGGAGATACGTCTTTTATTCCATGCATTGTCAATAAAATCTCTATTTTCATCTCTATTTTCAGTCCAGTTTATTCCGGGTCTTGTGCATTGAGAATAACCGGGACACATATATATTATAATGATAATATATGTTTATTCCCCTGCGCTTGCAAATTCTAGTTTACAATAACTCAGGCCCCTGTTTTCGTCCGCTTTTTACCGTCCAGAGAGAGTGAAACCTCTGTTCTGTTTGCATAATGATGGCCGCAAAGAGGATAAACTGGACAGATTTCTGCTGCCTCGAAAGTTTGTTTATAGGGAAGTGTTTTTTTTGTGTCTCTTTAAACCCACCAAAGCTTTCCCAGTTGGACTGCTGAAGAGCGATCGCTCCTGTAGCATCAAGGACTGAGAAAGACGGCGAGGACGAGTCACCCTCACTGCTTTCAAACTACCATGAAAGCATTGTTTCTTTAACGTTGAACCAGAGCGACACTCTGGCAAGAACTTGTTTCTTCATCTCACAAGGATTTTATGAGGAAGTGTAAAACGGCGTTCAGTAAGAAGATTTGTTTAAAAAAAGAAAAAAGAAAAAGAGGTTTGCAATTAAATAAGCAGAAAAAGAGGGATGTTTCTTTGAATTCATTTTCAACATCCCCATCTGAGGAGGGTACATCGTGCCCCGACTTGATTGGCCTTAATGGAAACCAGTTGTCCCTCTTGCCTCTGCAGAGTGATAGTCTGAAACAGCTGAGCTCCCCCGAAGACCAAAAGACAACCAAACAGATACTCACAATCGGTTTCCATCTCGTGGCTGTTGTGCATCTCACTGCAAGTTGAAGTCATCTCCTCTGTCATAACTTTTCCTCCCTTACTTCCAGTATTTAACAAGGAAAAACTCAGATAAGACTAAAAAAAGCCTCTGAATATTTCCCAGCCGGTGGCGTCTGCTGCTAAATTCTTACTCTGAAGATGAGCAAGAGCTAATCTCACAAACTACACACACACCAACATGTACTCTATTTCCCGTTGTTGTTCCGGAGTCCAAGCCTTCCCCGGTGAACAATAAACACAGCGACGCCAAGGGGATCGGCCTTCTGGGGAATCCCTGGCGAGGGACGGGGATGACTCAACGCCACAACAACGAAGAGAAGACAGGAAGGAGCTCTGCGATTAAACTCTCCCAGAAACATCTATGGCCCAGTTATGATGCTAAGTATCAATCATGTAAACCTTCCATGTGCAGGGACAGGGAAGCAGACTTCTCGAGGCCGTGAAGCAGCATCTTTTTGAGCTGAATGTGGGTGCCAAAACTGAACAGCAAGGGATTGTAGTTTGCCAGAGTGTAACGCAGAGGAACTCATCTGTGGCAACTTGCCCTTTCCCCCAAATATTTAGTTGCAAGTGCGCCTCCTCCATCTGCCGCCTCTTCCACGGAGTGAGAGTGATGTGTGCAGTCTGCTGCACGGCATCAAGAAGCAGTTCACGGCATCAAGAAGCAGTTCACGCTATCGAGGCTCGAGGTGAAAGTTCACCAGAAGCTCCTCCGGGCTCCACCGAGGACGATGGTACTCTTTGAAGAAGCTAATTGCCCGTAGACCACAAAGCTGCCGTAATCTCCTTTTATCCCTTAAAATATCACTGCAAACCTCAGTTATGACATCAGATCCAGATCTCTGTTTTGAGTGTGTTTAGGTATTGAAAGGTTCAGACTTGAGTGCCCTTAAATATTCAATAAAATCTGCCGGTAAACTCCCAGCCGAGGGACCAATCAGCGAAGCAGCACAAGGCTTACTTGGCTAATCTAAAACATGAATCTGTGTGGTGAGAAAGGAACTTAAGCACAAAAGAGGCCATGAGGATTCGGACCAGATAAGTTATGTATGACTCCCCTTCTGCCTGCATTGAACCTGCAGGGTTAAACAGTACAGCTGTTTCTTTTTTATTCTCTGGGTTTATTTTTACACTGGGCTGCCCATGATCAGAGAGCTTCGCAGCTTAGACAGAGATGAGAGCTTGCACAGTTGAATTTCTACGAAGCCGACAGGCCGGAAACAGAGTAAATGGCACTCCAGCATCACCTCGTCACAGCTCACTGGACCATGATGTTTTTTAGACTAACTGTCTTGCTGGGCTGCAATCGTATTTTATTTATTTATGTCACTTTTTTTTTCATTTGTGGAGAAAAGTCTCGAACAGTAGATTTTTATATACTTCTTAAGCTCTGAATATCTTAGTTTAAAGGGAAAATGTTTGCTTTGTAGTCCCCAGGACAGCTTTGCAAGATCAATCTGTTGTCTCTGTTTTGATAGAGATAATAGTCCGCACAGTTAAAACAGACCAGCCTCTGAGCATAGTTTGTCTTTAAGGGAACTCTTGACTGCAGATTTTAGTCAATGTTTGTTTACAGGCGTTGGGTAGTCCGACTGCAAATGGGGGAGAAGTTGAACAAAGCCTGTGGTGCGTCCACAGGGAGAGGCGTGAAGTCTGTGATGTCACTTGAGTCTGGGTCTGTTGGGTCTAAAGTTTGAAAGGGGATTAAAAGAAGATGTATTTCTATTGTAGGAGTTCAATTATGGAACAACGCTAAAACTGATGTAAGAACTGTCAACTCATTTTTGGTTTTCAAAAGGATTATTTATAAAACAAGTGTGAATGAAATGTATGTGTATATTTATTTAATTTTTTCTTTATTTCAAATTAATTATCTGATTTAATTGTTAATAATAATTTAGGATAGGAATATATACGCATTTTTTGCTTCTACCTATACCTTTTCAGTCTTTCTGTTTTGTATATTATATAGAATATTGTATTGTATTGTATTGGAATGATTGACTGAATAAAACACACAAACAAACAAACAAACAAAGTGAGAGAATCTGGGGATGAGGAATTAGAGAGAAGTGAGCTCACCAGACCTCAGCATTAATACAGCCACAGGGCTTAATTGGCGGTGTACTCTTTTAAGCTGGCAAAGTTTTTGCAACCCAAATTTTGTTTATTGCTCCAAAATCTGCGCAAACTATGAAATCCATCTCCATCAGCTGCTGGGAGCACGAAGAAACAGCCGTGTGACATATTGGATCTGCTGCACTGGTCTATGTGACCGAACTTACTCGAAAAAAAGACGCTGTGATCAAAACAAGGACAAGACTGAGACTATATGTCATGAGTCAAAAAACAAGCTCCGACTCGATGTTAACAGACAAACTCAACTGCAGTTGGTGTAACATAAGGGGCAAAACTGCACCGTCTTATTTTTCGTCCTCCACACACGCTCACTTCAGACAGACTCACACCCTCGCACAAGAACCCCTCCGCCCCCTCGTCTCCTCTCATCTCGTCGTTGCAGCAGCAGATGGTACAGTAGGGCTGTGGCACAAATGGCCATCTGTCTGTCCACGCGCACATTAGAAAAGCTATTCATGTTATTCCAGTCTGTCCTCTATCAGCCAACAAGTGGGCCAAACATAATTAGCAGAGAATGTGGAGGAAAAACTCACCTCACATGAACCTTTGTTCTTCTTTTAAACAACTCTAGGTGTGAATACAAACAGTTTGCAGATGATCCCACTGACAAGGACCAAGTGGTGTTTTCTTAAAGAAGACGTTTGCATTCCGGGTCTGCGTAGTTAATTATGTTTGATTGATGCCGCTGAAAAAACAAACACTCTATGTCTCATGCTGGCTTTTTTCCTTCTTCATTTCAAGGCCACTACTCTGGCTTAGTTTCTTCATTTCCATTGCCAAGACAAGATGAATGATTTTCCCATCAGTTACTTGGACAACGGAACCACTGCGGGGTCTTACATCTGGATAAACAAAAGGGAGGATTCACCCGGAGAACGGAGATAACGTCAGCCGAGACGGAGCGTTATCTCAGTCTGCTCCATCGAGCTCTGATGGCCCAAATCCCACTATTTATCTTTTATCTTTTGCCGAAGGAAAACGTTGACAAAGGCGATTTGGAGTGAGTCTCTAAAGTTAGGCTGTTTTGTCAAACTCATATCAGGAAGTGTGTGTGTGTGTGTGTTTAAACATGTATGTGCTCTTACATGTATGTTAAGGTGAGAGTGTGTTGGTTTTAGAGCTCGCAGGAGAAAGTGAATGAACTGTTTACTGAAGTTGTGGGATTTGGCAAGACGACGGAAGAGGACAAAGGTCTTTCTGCGGCGGTGGGAAACTTCTTTAACCCTTGACTTCCCCCAGATGCTCAATGTAAACGTCAACTTCCGAAAGCCTTATCTGGGGGAGCAGGGAACTCTGTGTGTGTGTGTGTGTGTGTGTGTGTGTGTGTGTGTGTGTGTGTGTGTGTGTGTGTGTGTGTGTGTGTGTGGAGTCTATTTATCTGGGACTGAAGGGCTGAGACTTCCACATTTCTCTCAGCTCCTCTTCCTCCTCCAATGTACAAAAACAACAACTTTCATTTCCAGTTCTTTTCAGTGTCCACACTTCAGAGAGTTTGCTTTGAATGAGTGTCTTTCCTAGGGATGTATTGGAGCGTTAAAAACATGGACGGAAAAAAAGGCTGGCATCTGTGTGTTGGATGGCTTTCTGCAACAGAACACCAGTGTGGTCCGAGCTTCTGACCCTGAAGTTGTTTGAGGAAACGTTACCAATCCTCTGAGAGGAAGGTCAGGAGAACTAAACGCATTTGGAGTTTCCTTTGGAAATGACACTGGCTTGAAAAAAGGAAATACAGCTTTATTTAACCTGCAAACCACGTTCACTGTTTCAATAGATATTTCTTCCCCCTGGCATACACTGCCTCCTGGTGGCGTGTTTAGGAAGCACAACAACAGTGAAAATCACAAAATAGTCACAATAATGAGAAGTGACACTTGTCACTGTTATCACCGCGGGACGTTTCTGAGCTGACCAGACGGACGTCACAGTGTGGAGGAGCGCAGACTTCAAGTGACCAACACGGAGCGCTTTTTGGCAGCTTAGTCAAAGACACATTCAGGGACAATATGGCCCTCAGTGTAACATAATGGGACTCAGAAAAAGCTTTGCCACATAATCAAAAATACATATTTTTTCTCCTATACGCATGCATATATATATATATATATATATATATATATATATATATATATATATATATATATATATATGCAGTGCTATTTATCAATCTAGATTGTTCTGATTTTGGAAAATCTTTACAGCAGTGAGCAGATTCATGTAGGAACTGTGGTTGAAAGGAAATTGTTCCTCCATGAAACCACTCACAACAAGATGTGTTTTGTGACAAACTCTTTAAAATGTGGTGGTGACTGAAGTCGTCGATATTACCTCATCTGCTGTGATTGTCTTCATCAAACATCTCAGCTCTTTATGGAACAACAAGAACTGTTCAAAATTATTAATTCAGACATGACTATCTTTTCACCCATCTTATCCGCTGATTTAACTACTTGTACAATGTACAAAGAGATGCTGGCACAGTAATACTTGCAGATTTTAACTTTTAAGAGGGATGACAGGGGGATCTCTTGGTTCGCAGTCCTTTCCGGAGACAAAATGTCCCACGCTCAATTACTGTGACTTTCCATTTATCAAATCGAAAAATCGAAAAATCCGACATAATCAGTCTGAAAAAATTCAAGAAATGTCACACAAAGCAAGACTGAGTGAACCCGTGGAAACCATCATCATGATATTAACGAGTTTTATTGTTGACCAGTAACATGATCCTACTGTATCATCAAAATATGATTCCACTGAAAGATGATATATATATATATATATATATATATATATAAAGAATGAAATCTCAGCCATAATAGAGAGTGCTCCAAAGTTTGAGATTGATTATACTTGTATTGTGAGACCACATCTTATGACCACTGCAGCCACATCACGCCATTTAGCAACAAGTCTCAGTCAGCAGCAGTTCCCTATCACAAGAAAAATCTCTCTTTTCTTTTCTTCGCCTCTCTCGGCCCTTTTATTTTCGGGGTAATTAGCCGACAGGTCACGCTGAGTAATGGTCTGGGATCAGTCCATAATTACACCGGGAGAGGATTGACCTTGAATATGCCTTCGCCTGAGGCGGCCTGTACGTGTGTGTGCTTGCAGGTGTGTCGATGAGCGACAACAAAAGTAAGACAATATGAGATGAATAAAGTGTGTGTGTGTGTGTGTGTGTGTGTGTGTGTGTGTGTGTGTGTGTGTGTGTGAGAGCCCTTTCCTGACCTATGGGACAGGCAGAGACAAATCACCCCCCGCCCTCCGCTGTCCCCACCTCCCCACTTTCAGAAGGTCAATCCAAATGAAAGACAAATGGCTTCACTTGCTCTTTCTTCCATAATGCCGACACCTCAATTAGGAAAACAAATGTGCTACAAGATAATCAGTTTATTTAAGCAATATTATAAGACAGATTCCAGTGCAGCGTTCATAATATGGCTTTATTGAGAGGATGATTTCTCTTTTGTTCTTTACCATCACAACGGGAACAATGGCACCACAAGAAGTCCTTTAAATGCCTTCATTGTAGCCATTCTATTTTCTTTAGTGCTGTAACAGTAATCCAACTGAGACGGACATCTTTTTCTTCCCCATATCCCCATAAAACACTGGAGGAGTTGCTAAATGAGGTTATGTGACCCCAATGATAACCCACCAGCCCCATGAGCCCCGTGATAGCGACACCATTAACGATCAAGCTCTCTGTCGACGTCTAGTAACAGTAAAAGAGAAGAAGTACATCTTTGGTGCGTCTAAATAATGGAAATATTTGTTAGTTGCAGCCGTATATTAATCTCCCCCTGAACAACGGCTAGGTTCCTACACGGGAAGAACAAAACAAAGATTCTCAAGTGTGAAATCTGGTCTTAAAAGTGATAAGAAAAGGCTATTTCTGACCACAGTGGCTCTACACTTTGATGTCAGACAGAGTTCTTTCTGTGGCGTTCGATGTATTGATGAACAGCAGACCGGCCTGTCAAGATAAGGTTCCTCGTCCTCGTCGAATCAGAATCAGCTTTAATGGCCAAGTCAGCGTGAACCGAGATTAGACATACGGCTAAAACCAGGAACCACGTCCGAGGAGACCATCAGATACCAATCTGAATGAGTCCATGACGTGTAGATTCTGTGTCTGCCTTTTCTACAACCATAAGATGTTTCACAGTTAAACTGACTGAAATATTAAAGTTTATGGTTTCACATTATACCAAATGGAAAATTCTGGATCTCTTGTACTCATTTTACACACATTTCTCCGCAATTCAATTAAATCAACAATTACATATCTTGGACACTTTGACATCTTGACTAAAATTAAAAAGCTTTGGGCAATACTATAAAACACAAGGTTACACTGATGGATCCACCAAAATCTATACATCAGATTAAAGGGGTTATTATACTGTACTACACAGGCGGGACCAAGTCATTGTCAAGTCCCACGTCAAGACAGGCAACTGACTCAAACGTTTTGCATACTGAATTTTGTTTTTTGTTGTTGACCTCAGCATAGTTTTTGTACGCAAACGTAATCCTCTTGGTTGAATTTATCTTCCCGACTGCTACTCAGTAACGTAGCGTTAAATCTTTGTGGTTTTCTCCTGCAGTTTGATTGGATGCTTTCAGATTGCTACAAACAAGGTGGACCTGGGGAATTGAGTGACAACTTGCTGAGAATGAATGGCATTAACGTTAGAGGTTTCAGGAAATTAATTAATTTGTCTTGAAATGTCTTGCTCCATCCAAACACACAGTCCAAAGCCCAAAGACATTTAGTTTGAACAAGAGAAAAGCATCAAATCATCACACGAGAGGATGGACCAACAATTAATCGATTATGTATGTCATCTAATTGATTAATGGACTAATTGTTTTCGGTTGTTTGTGCGTGACCTCCGCTGACTGAGGGCGTGAAGCTACAAAACATGACGTATCTGCTCGCCTGTCTGTGATCTTACAACAAATGCAGCTCGCTCTCCAGCATGTGTGTGTGTGTGTGTGTGTGTGTGTGTGTGTGTGTGTGTGTGTGTGTGTGTCCACAATCCTTTTCATGTTGACCTTTTGCACAAACACGCCCCGTGTAACTCTTTCTCTCTCTCTCTGCGATGCTGTGATCAAAGTACAGGGGGGACATTTGCTGGGAAGCTGACTAACTTAGATCACATGACCCCCGAGAGAGGAAGCACGCTGCGGTGAGGTCACTCAGCAGGGGAAACAATCACGCTGACAGAACACGGAAGGAAGCACAGGATACTCTGTGTGCCTTTGTGTGTGTGTGTGTGCGCGTGTGTGTGTGTGTGTGTGTGTGTGTGTGTGTGTGTGTGTGTGTGTGTGTGTGTGTGTGTGTGTGTGTGTGCACGAATGATGTGTGATGTAATTTCCTCCTGGAAAAAACTGAATGGGCAGGAAAGCAGCGTATCTAATAGACTCCCAAAGACACAGGCGACAGCCATATGGGAAAATTATTAAAACACAATAACTTATTTTCTAATTCATGTCACTGAAGAAAGTCAACTGAAAGCACTTACAATGGTGCAGTAGGGCAACTTATCATTTCCCCCACATCTCAAGAGAACATTGTGTTTTCATGCCTCGCTTCAACTTTAACTGAAGTTTTCTATTTTCCATTACTTCAAATTACAATGATTTCAAGACTAGAAGTGTTTTTTCGGTTTGTTTCAGCTGTCTTGATGATTTGTTAGAGCAGAGCAGGGTGGGCCCAGTCAGAGCCCCTGGGCCCTGCAGGCAGGTCACCCTTCATTTAGACCCCTAACCAGGGCCTCTCTCTGTGGACAAATAAGTGGCGACCACCCCCATGAGCTAGAAGAGAGCTGCATTAAACCTTCAGCACTGAAACAGACGGGATATTTATGGTTAATTGACGTAGAAACATTATGGGTACAACATGAAACGCTGAAGCACACAGAGAGACAGACACAGTGAATATACTGTGGGAAATCTGACTACAAGCATCTACTACTGACAAAGTGCAGTATTTCATCTTGGTGTAAAGAACAAACCAGGAATATATAACATTAAAATGGGTTAAATCAATATGCCAGGACAATCATTACATTACACTTAGAGCTAATTATATAATATGTAATGATATTAGATACTTGATGGTTCATCAAGATGGTTAATAGTGATATGGGAACGCTGATTCTTACGATCAGCTCCCCTCGGCAGCTTTATGATGAATTTCCGCTCATTGTTTAACTTTCCGATCTGTAACTCTAGTATTTTTGGTTCACTCTCACCGCTCTCATGGCGTCATCTTTGGTCACAGAAGGCAGCTGTTTTTGAGTGAAGGACCCAGAGTGCACTACCTGCTCAGCCCCACACAGCAACCAGACACATAGCTGCTGAACATAGGGCAGCATTTAGCAGCTAACGAGATGTTTCCCTCAGGAGTTGGTGGAAACCAAAAACAGAGCTAAAAGAGAGCAAATATTGGATTTAGATTTTCTTAATGGTCAAAAACAACAACTCAAAACAAACGATTATGTCACACTTTAACTGCAGGATGTGTAAATAAGCAACCGTTTGCTAACCAGTTCACCAGTTCAACTTAAAAAACTGTTGATGTGTCAATGTTGTGTCAGTTTTTATCAGTTTCTTAAAATGTCTTAAGACGTTATCTATACTTTGCTTAAATATTGTCATGCATATCGTGAGATAAAACTACCTGGTTAACTTAAAAACATTTTCTAACAGTTCTAAATCCCCCCAATTTTACCGAAATGTAGCTGGGTAGTTGTGACAGGGCTTGATGGGTTGGCTTACTCCGTATATTGGTGTGTTTCTGCATGGAATACCTTGAAGACAGGTGTTTTCTGTATATTTAAAAGTGCTTTAAACAAGATTGGGAGCATTTCTGTTGTCTCTCAACGGCTCTCTACATGGCGACGGCTGACTCACAGCTAACGGTGCTAACAGCGCTAACAATGCAAAGTACATTGACAGCTGTCTCTGCCATATGAGTGCAGTGCTGAGCATCTAGACCACCCTTCTTTGTTGCATGTGGTTTTACTGCAACTGTAGCGCTACTTACTATTAACTACCAAACTACGGTTCCTGTGCTGCCAAGGTCAGGCTTTCATCACATAACAAAATCCACGTTGGCTCCAATGCAGCATTAAGAACGTGAATAACCACAAATACAGACACACAGTCTGCCGTTTCTACCGACAGACGGGCCTTCAAGGACACGGCCACTTAAGTTGCTGACAGACATGCAGACATCAGACTAATCAAAAAGCTGCTCGTGTTACTGACCCTTTCTCTTAGTGAGAGATCTGATACTGGGGTTAGTCTGTAGCCCCAGTGTGAGTGGAGAAGGAGCAGGAAGATATGAAGTCAGAAGAAAAAAAAAAATATGAATCAGGGTCCAAATGAAATGTTATCTGGAAAATATGACATTTCTTTACCCAGTCAAGAGTGCAAGGTTTCCCCTTCCTTCACACATAATTAAATGTAATTGTTTTTTTTTAAGTTTAAGACAGCTTTCCCACTGATGACAGCGTCCCATCGAACTGGTAAGGCTGTGCTAAATCAAGGCTGCAGAGCTAAATCACAGCACTGTTAAAATAGTAGTCTCTGATTCAGCTTATACACAACAATCCAACAACCTTATGGGATTCTACATGAGATCCATGGGATTCTACAAGCACAACCTAATCCTTAATCATCAAAAGACAATGCCCCAGAACGTATACAATCAAATAGCAAAACAACCGAGCTTCAATACAGGAATGTATCGTATAAACTTGAGATAGTCGCAGTGTACCCAAGTACAGAAAGAGGTTCTTCATGATAAGGATCTATACAATATGATGAGCTGTTTGTTGCTGTGTCTACACACAAAAAATACACTGAATGTGATTTGTATGCATTTTTACATCAACATCAAAGGTTTGATTGCCATTTGAAGGCAGTTATAATGTTAATCAATGGTCAATTAATACTTTTATTACACAGCATATTACAGGGATTTGCGTCCTTACTGGGTTGCATCATTTTTACTGGGAAATGTCGGATTTTCCACAGATTGGTTCACTTGGTGACTAACCTGGTGGTCATCAGTCTGTTCTGTAACACTTGTAACCATCAGTGTACTGACACACCCTGACGACACTTCTACATCTCAGCTGCAAGGTCTAAAACCACTGAAGGTCAGCATAAACAATACTAAGTTAAGTTGCTCTTTAATCAAAAAAAGGTTACTTTCCAACAGGAATTTAATGAGTGGACATTACAATTAAGAACTGTGTCGTAACCATTACCAACAGGACCGAAACGGAGAAAGTGCCGCAAAGATCAATGGGAAGTGAACAAGTACCAAGTGACAGATCTCACTGATTGCCACTTTAAAAGTTTTTTAGCTCTGGTGGCTCTGTGGAGCAGTTTTTCTCTGAGTGTCGTTTTGTTTATCTCGCACATTAGGATACATGTGCCCTTGACACGATGCCCATTCCCGCCCGTTGTTTCACATTATTTCCCTCATCAACACGTGGCGGAAATTCGCCGAGATACACGGCATTGCTACTGAGTAGAACAACTGTGGGTATAAAACGCTCTTCACATGTACTATGAGGAAGGAGATACATTCAATGCATTTGCTCAAGCTCAAGGACACACAGAATCGTTGTTTGTCCACAATTTTTTTTTAACAAGTATTCAAAAAAGGACAGTATTTAAGTGTGAGGATATGACTGGAAGGAGTAGGGGTCGGTATGTTATGACGAAACAGACTTACTGTCAGGGTTGGGAGATTTACGTCCATGACTAGGCGAGGAGCAGCGGAAGGTGGTAACGATGGTGTTGTGGTGAGGGTTCGGGTGGTGCGGGTGGTGCACTGGTAGGTGGTGGCCATTGTTTTCTGGGGGGGCCCTGGTGATGCTGATGTCGGGTTTACGTACATCTCCGGGATTAGGAGGCTCAAACTTGCGAGCGTGATTCTGCTCAGGGGTCCGGCTGGTGCCGTTGTTGTTGTAGTTGCCCTCATTGCGGCGGATCACCGGGGAATCGGTCGGCGTCTTGGCGAAAGTGACCTCCCTCTTGTGGCTCATCTCGGGGGTCTTGGAGTGGCCCAGGACTTCGGGGCGCTTCAGGGCGCTGTTGGCCGCATAGCGCGCGGAAGAGGGGCTGGTGACGTTATCCACCTGCCTGCTGGAGGAAGAGGAGATGTCGATGGAGAGTTCGGAGCGCCGCGACACCGGCTCGGGGGTCTTGGAGCCCCCTCCGCCCATGATGGAGCGGGGTTGGGTGAAGTTGAGGTTGTTGTTGTTGGTGGGCCCCGGGGCGGCCGGGGCGGCCGGGGCGGCGGTGCCCAGGTCACGGTAGTAGATGCTGGTGGGAGACATGGCGTTGCGGAGAGGGGAGTTGGTCGTCCGACGGGAGCCGGGGGACAAGTGGGATGAGCTGTCGACATCCTCCACCTCAAAGGACCTCTTCAGGGCTGCATGTGAGGGACAAACACAACACAGTCACGGGGAGAGTTGACCGCTGGAAACAACCGAGTTGATTCACCGACAGAAAATGAATCAGCAACTATTCTGATCATTTATTTATCATGTGAGTCATTTTAAAACAGACAACTCCAAACATTCTCTGGTTCCAGCTTCTCTGCTTCTCTGTCTTTTATATTGTTACGCATTGAATATCTTTGGGTTTTAAGCCATAGACTGATTAATCACAACATATAATGGCCAATGAAAAGAATTGTTAATTGTTGCTTCGACTAAAATATTAGAAGTAAAAGTACTAGTTATGTTGAAAAATACCCTGTGCAACAGATATATTATTATTATGAGGAAATTATATATTATTGCATTATTAGTTTGTTAAGAGGATTTTAGGTGGAACTGCCAGACTTGTGAATCATGGCAAGGGCCGCCAAATACATTTAGGGGATTAAAAAAAAACTATATTTCCACACAAATCCACTAGTGCACAAAAGCGAACACTTTTTTTCCTTCTGTCATTATACACAATAAAAAGCCAACAAAACTTGCTAGCCATCGTTAACTGACATCTCCACCTGCGTTCCGCCCACATAAATACGTCACCATGTTACCACGTAAATAGGAACAATATCATAAAACATTCATCAAAAAGGTTCAACCAATTAACTGAGGAGTAAACAAAGTGAATTTCTTTCTGAAACTCATTATGAACAGTATCAAAGTACTGTAGTGCAGCGCCTGAGGTTTGAGGGCGGAGTTATGAGGCAATTTGGTTTGGCAACACAAAGGACACAGCATGCACCAGCCATGAGGCCATACTTATCTGACTTCATTACATCCCCCTCACCAGCAGCAGGTCTTTCACTGTACTAGTCGCCTTCATGTTTAAGTTGATTCATGTGTTGTTATGTCATGACACGCGTGTGTGTATCCGTGTGTCTAAAATGCACAGGTGTTTCCACACAGAGCCATTTGAAGTGCTTCACGACATGTTAGAACGCACGCAATCAGCCAAGCATTGTTCCCTGCCAAGCGTTTTGGCAAAAAAAGTCTCCTTGTTTATGAGCAACACGAGCACAGAGATAGAGGCACATCCTTCCCCTAGGTTAGTTGCGACATGAGAAAAATAACTGCTCGATGCAGATATGGGATCACCCCTGGGAAGAGTGCACTGGCTCAAAGTCAACTTGAATTTGACTCCCATCGTGGAGTTGCTGTGCCAAGCGAATGGCCAGGAGCTGGTATCGTAATGACACACTAGTTGGGCCGGCCCCGCTCACGCACACCCTGAGCATCTCCTGCTTCCTGCAACCCGGAACGCAGAGCTGATTATTTGATCTGCTTGCGGCTTGCGGGCGTCTGTGTGTGCACGCGTCTTTATGTAACTATATGTAGTTTTGTTCAAAGTGCTCGTAAAAAATGTAAACAAGTAAAAAAAACGAGCAAGTGTGTGTCACGGGAATGTATTTGTGTATATTTTTAAGGGCCTACGCCCACAAGGAGGAGACCCGGGGGCCCGAGCCCCACTGCACTCTGTATAAAACTCTGTCAGGGGATACACACACACACACACACACACACAGACACACACACACACACACACACACACACACACACAGCTAATATAATTTACTGCTATAAGCTGCTTCGATCAAACACGACGGACATTTGATACAAGTTGCCCCTGAACAAAAATTCCGGCTGGAGCCAAAGTATTATTCTGTTTTCGTGTTAGTCGGACACACCAAGGACATTCTTGTTCACTGCGGGAATAAACGGATCTGCTCTCACGTCTTGCACCCCTCCACTACTCCCCGCGCACCCTTTACTTAAAGCGCGGTTACCTTTCATCTTTAGGAATTCTTGCACTATAGGAGGCTGTTGCTGAGGCTGTAAGGCTAGCTTTACATGGAGAAGTACCTAAATGATGTGTGGAACGCAGATGAGCCGCACTAGGCACACAAAAAAGGGTCTATGTGTCAGAAACCCCCTTGAACATCATTTTCTCACAGTCCCATCATGTATTTTCTGCGATAAAATGTTACGATGCGAACAGAGTTCATTGTCCAGTAAGGCACCAGCTTTAACATCCAACCCTTTGATAGAGATACACATAAAACAAATTATACACAATAAACTCGCAATTTGTAAGCTGGAGCCCGAACCCACATTGCCATTGGACTGTGTACCGCTGCTTTCCTCAGCCTCGTGTTTTACGATGGCTGAGCGGGAGTCCAAGGCCGCGGTCACTTTCAACTCCGGCCAGAGAATAAGTCGCGTCTACCAGAATTGGTCTGCAGATTTCATAAGGGAGCTGAGAGGCTGCGAAGCTCCCTTCAAGGCTGCATTGTGTAACGAGCGAGGCGCTCATTCTGGCCTCCATTGAGAGCCGAAACACTTTTGTAACACCCGCGCGCAAGCTAACGTCTCCTGACACCTTGCTGTAGACGTGTGATACGTTGTGGCAGAGCTGTGAGAACTAAAGCTAAACATGGGAAGGATATCAGGATCCGTACTCGCACGCGTTTGCCCAAATAAGACGGCTGAACCCAGACGCTGTTTTGCCAGTGACCTGTTAAGTGATCTTAGATTAGTATTTCTGTTCTTGGCTGCTTTGTGATTATATGGCCACAGGCTCGGGACCACAGCGCAGGACTTGAGTGCTTTCCTCTCAAGCTTGTTTGTATTTAGAGACCGTGCAGCCAAGTGTGCATGATTTAAGAGCAGAGATGAATTTGAATCTTTCTGTGCTTTCATGTTGTCTGGGAATATAGAGAAATGGAGGGGGGACTTCAAGCCATCTCTCACTCAGATGATCGCTCAACTCTCCATGTTTTTAAGGATCACGCTTCTTTCCATCTCTTGGGTCTTTCTTCTTCATGTCTTTTATACCTCCATCCAGGATATTCTTAGCATGAATATCATAAGTACATAGAATCACGGAGCATTAGGAGGAAGAAGGAAGGAGGGTGGTACTGACAAGACAGATGAAGGAGTATCGTTCCCAGTGAAACAGCATTCCCAGACTATGAGCTGGAAGCGAGAGGTCGAGTCCACCTCGGAGCAACCTCATTAACAGGAGCCTCGTCTCCCCACGTCCCACCGCTACCTATCACCGCCCAGTGTCCGGTATCTCACGCCGTCCCGTGTGGAGAAGATAATGCAGCACGGGACAATGAAGCAAAGGGTTATTTGGCGCAACAAAAACAAAGATGGAGGCAGCTGTACACTCGCTTTGGTTCATGGTCCATCGTCCTATAATGCGGCCCAGGTGTGAGGCTCGGCTGCCTCTTTATCATCGGTGTCGTCACTTTTCTCTCAAGGACATCCCGGCTGACGAGCGCAAAACATTCAGTATCATCTCAGCCCAGATGCGCTGAGAGGAGATAGTCGAGGGAGGAAAACAAACAGAGAGACAGGAGGGAGAGGAGGAAAAAGAGACTGGAGATAGAGAGGCAACTAGGTTGCACGGTGAGAAATGGCGAGGTAAAAACGGGACTGAGAAAAGTCAACAAGGATTAGTTAACGTTCCACTCCGGTTACAATTAAAAGTCATGTGATAGTATTCTGGTCTTAGGGTCAGAACTAACACCAGCGCAGTTTGTTACTTTGTTATATTTCACCAAATACCTTTTACACACACGTCTCATGTATTAGGAAAATATGTATTTTATTCTTCAGAATATACATTTGTTTCTGAGAGGGGAAAGCATGTGGACTTGACCAGACAGACCCATGCACTGTTATGTCATCGAAACATCTGGAACAGTCTGACTTAATATCAGGCCAGCGCAAAGTTATATTGCACAACGACATTACAATATTGAAAATCATAACCCAAATTATTCATCCTATACAATGATGTCAATGTTAAAAAACATCTGTGAAATAATGAACTGCTGGAAGGCTTTTAATGTGAAACAGATGAACACCGTGTCAACTTTGCATTTACATTATAAAATATAATTTCTTTAATAAAGGTCTTTCTAAAAAAAAAATCCGGGATCTCTTTTCTGTCTACTTCACACCTGTAAACACACATAATTTCACCTCATTACTTTGTTAGAAGGTGAACTCTGCACATACAGTAACAACATGAAACCCACTGCACCAGGAATTAAATCAATAAAATATGTACTGTACTGGACACAGCCTTGAACTCCTAATCGGTCTGGTATTTCTAGCCTCAGGCAATAAGTCAAGTAATCAAGACATTTACTCTGTCAAACACAGCTTACATAAACCAGTTTATGCACAGAGCAGTTTATCAGATGTCAGTAGCCACAGGATACAAGTCAATGTGGTCAAACCAGGAAAAACATCCTATTTGACAAGACAAGGCCAAACAATGAGCGCTATAATTCCACACTACGGTATTTTTGCTTGGTCAGACCGAACCTTAATGCTACACTGTCAAACACACGTTTTCCTTTGCTGCCCACTCGCGGTGTTGGGTTTACTAATGCCGACCGGCAGCGGTACAGCTCACCGCTTCAGATTTACTGCGTGGTTCCCTGCTGGTCTGGCCGACACCCTGTGCCCGGCACAAAGGAATTCTGGGAGGGAGGTGTTGGAGGTGTTTGGCGAAGAGGGGAAACGTGTGATGGAAGAGGTGAAGTTGGTGCTGGTCAAACTCTTTTCTTCAGTTATGCGAAAGCGCCAGGAGGATCTGAATCCTAATCAGGAGTAAGAGGCAATTTCACCCCTGATTGAGGATTTCTGCACACACACACACACACACACACACACACACACACACACACACACACACACACACACACACACACACACACACACACTTGGGCTGCACTCAGCCCAGGGTGCCCTTGCAAAATAGATGACGGACGGGGAGGAGAATGCCAGCTGAAAGGGCAGGCTTGTATCCTGCCTGTACATCTGGTCAGTTAGTCAGTGTGTGTGTGTGTCTGTCTGTGTGTTGGTGTGTGACACACAGTCTGTACAAATCTAACCGGCCTGACACAGTCATACCAGCGATGCCGTACATGCTTTGTCTGGTTTAAAATACATCTTAGAACAAACAGGACCACTGAGGCCTGTTAGGAAATGGTTGTATTTACGAACAAAAAGCCCCACAAACCTCCTTAATAACACACGGGCCCTTCTGCCAAGTTCACAAGTTGTACCACACACACGCACACATCTTCCATTTCAATGCTCATTTCCTGTCTGTGTCCAAGTGCCACAACAACGTGGCACCTTAAGGCAGATAATCAGTGAAAAATACCTTGGATTGGACTCAAGGCTCAGTTTAGGTTGGCAACCATAGCAGGAGCCCGTGTACGACTCGACAAAGTCTCAGTGCATACACAAATGTGGGCTTTTTCTGGGCTGAGTCTCTGGTGACTCATTCGTTGAGATACCTTTTACAAAATCATAATATTGTTTCAGTGTGTAGTTGTTATGGTAGTTTCTATCATCCATTTTCCATAATAGTCCCACACACGAGTCCATCCAAGAGGCATTATTATATCTTAAGCGTGCTCACCAATTACATTGACTCTCTCTCTCTGTGCCCATTTCCTCCTCAGCGGGCGATGCAGTGCAGTGCGACGTACTGGAAAACATAATGATCTGGGATCAAATGGGGATTTACTCCGTCAAGTGTTTGCCTTGCGCCTCTCTCCATCGCTGTTTCTGCTCCGAATGGAAGCACTGGAATGGTTCGTAATCACCAGTATAATCTACTGGTGGGGTAGATTATAGTGGTCACTATTAGGGACTGGATACAGCAGGTGCTTTCTGTGTGTAGATCGTATACGTACTGAATGCTGTCTTGGACATTACATTATAATACATCAGTACCGGCCCTTTAAGGCTACTGAACTTGGTTCCCATTGTCCCAGGCTTACCTGTTAAAACAAAACTATATGGCTAGGGTAGAGAAAGATCTATAGGATGCAGAAGGGAATTTAAAAGGGTTCTAAATGAGCACCCGTTCAAGGTGGAAAGTTTCTGAATAAAAAATCTCCAGAGAGGATTCTGGGGGGGACCATTGCACCAAAGATGGGTTCTCTGTAGAACTAAAGGGCTTTCTGTGGGAAACCTTTCACAGGTTGTTTTACGAATACCCAGTGATGTCGGGTTCCAGGTAGAAGCCTCTGAAAGGGTTCACGGTGGAACATTTTGAAAAAAGGTTCCAACAGCACCCAATAAGGACAAGCTCAAGAACCCTATATGTTTATATTTAGCAACTATATTTCCAAGAGTGTAGATTACGATTGCTGCATGCGATCTAATATATTCATCAATTAAAAAATTAAGGCTATGCCATGTTTTCTGCTCACTAAATAAACCAGTTCATACCAGGGTGTGCTTGAGATGAAGTAGTTTGAATGGTTTGTTGTACGACCACAACTGAAGGCTAAAGTGTTTATTACCTTTTCTAGACTGCCACGCTCAAAGGAAGACCATTATAGAGAGAGGCGAGGTACAACAAGCGATCACGTGAGGAGTACGAGAACTACGATTTTACATCGACAATACAGGTGAAGCAGGTAAGACCAGATGATCTCAGTAACAAGAGATCTCTGTTCTGTGTAGAATTTGTTCTTCAGGCCATATCTCAGCTACTGAAACTGTCACATTAAAAACAATCTGAACACCTTTGACTGATCATCATAATCCCATGAAAGAGTAGCGTCTGAAACAAAATAAGCAGAAGCAAGCTGACAGGCCTGCATTCGTTCAATTATTAGGGTTTTTCAATCACATTTTGTAGCATTTAAAAACCCAGCCAGATTTATTTTGGCTTATCGAAACTTTGCATGTCAGTAAAACATGAGACAGAGATGACGGCCCCGTGGGTGAATTCACTGAATGCGGTCAACTGATTATTAAATGAATCAACCAGGTTGTTTGACAGATGATGTGCTCCCTGAACTGGTCAAACACTGCTAAGTGTGGCCTAAAGAGTACTTCCAGTAATCGGGACACCGATGGCGATTTAGACTTTTTCTGATGTCCATGACATCCCACAGTAAGCAACGGGCCAAAGACCAGCTGGAGGGACGCAGTTTGACCGGAGGAGGAACAGGAAGGAAGAGGGGAAGGAAGAGGAAGAGGAGGACAAAGGGAATTAATGCCAGCTCCACACCGGCTTAGCCAACAAAAGAGAGACACAGTTGTGAATGTTGTACAGGGAGGTGAGACAGATGTTAGCTCTTAACGCTGAGGTTTCCACTGTCTCCCTCGTAGTGCTTTCTGCTGAAGGCTTTCCGGTGCTGGAATAGTTTGGTGTCAGTGCTGTGTTTGTTTCTATTATTGACGTAACTTGGGTATAATCAATAGCAGACTAAAGGCTACAGGGACTTGGCTAGCGTCTGCTCAGCACCCTGTTTTTAACTGTAACAAGCACACATGCATAGTGCGACACAGGCACACACACAAAGTGGAAAGATATTGTTCAATATTAATACCATTCGCAAACTTCTGGCAGATGTAAACTCACTCTATAAACTCACAACAATAACGTAAAAAAAAGTGGAAGAAAAGCAGAGAACAAACTACAAACCTTCGAAATCTGATATAATCCCCTCCAAGTGTGGATTGACTCCAGAATCAGACATCTTTTCAGGCATTCAAATTTCACAAAAACCTTCAACGTTCAAGTGGGCTCCCTCTTATTGCTGAAGAAATTCCAAAATAGAGTGAATGAGAAAGAGAGTCCGGGCTCACAACTCTCTGGAAAAAGAGAAAACGTATTCTCTCTGACTGCCCACTAACTTTACTATATCGCTGCATTCAGACGTCAGAGTGCGAAAAAAGGCAAACCTCCTCCCTTCTCCTCCCCTCCCTGCAGCTAGAAACACACTCCCCCTTCTCCCTCGTGTCCTGTGTGTGTGTGTGTGTGTGTGTGTGTCTGTGTGTGTGTGTGTGTGTCCCAGCACGCTCATACATGCACGTGCAGGCATTCACGCAGACAACAAACCCCGTCATCCCCCTTTTCTTTCGACCTAAGTGGCTCTCGGTCTGATTTCAGACGGTGAAAGTGGACAATATGTCACATAGTCACTTCGGCCGAGTTAACCTGCAATCAGACCGGATCCTCCGTACTTCAGACTGGCCCTCGCGAGGGAGGCCCCCGTCTCACTCTGTCACAGCCGCAGTGGGACTACAGTTTAAGTGAGAGTTTGAGGCTTCAGCTTTTCGAGTAAACAACCTCCACAAAGCGGCTGACATGTTAATTAAAGTGCAGTCACTTCTGCCGGAGCTGCTTTCCGGTGACAGAAAAAAAAACTAAACCTGAGAGACTTTCCGGAGAAAGTTGACGTTGTATACGACGGCGCCTCGGGGCAATCAGAGGGCTGATTCGTGCTCCGACCCGCCCTCGGTGATGTCGCATTATCAAGAGGATCATGGGAATTGGAGCTTGGTGGAGACAGCTCACCAGCGAGTCTTGCACACACTTCTTCTGCTTTCTCCCGGGGGGGGGCGTCGACAGGTCAGCGCTTGATGTGGCGGGTATGGTGACACCTCTTGTCCTTGGAGCTGCTGTGCCCAATTTAGAGTTCTAGTGTTCTTCGACGGAGCAACAATGTTGATGAAAGTGATGAAATGTCAAAGTTGCTATTTGCATCTATTTAACCGCATCCACTGTCTCCCTGTGGGACGTGCTACAGGGTTTTCTTGTCCGTGGATCTCCCACAGGAACAAGCAGTGATGCTATCGCTGTAACTACTGATTGGTCATGAGTGAGCGGCGTTTCACAGCTTCCTGTTTGGAGCCAGACGTGACTGCGGATGAGATTTGTGATGAATTGTCCCTGATTCCACGTCTGCTTTACCATTCGCACACTAATGGTGAAGGTCATACGAGTGAATAGAAGCTGGTCCACAATCAGCCCTCGAAGGAAACGTAAAACTAAAGCAAGGGCCACAGGAAGCTCACGTTAAGTATTTCACCCTTGGTGAACGCAATAAGGTGCAGCACCAGTGCCTGGCGCTTTTACAGCCATGTGAGCAGTCGGGAAATATCCCCCTTGAATGAAAAGCTCCATTCTAAGGGGCACTAATGCGATGCCAAGCCCACCCAGCGGCCCCTAACCCTAACACCCGAGAGGTCGATGCTAACAGAGAATAACACTGTGGGTGTACGCTGCAGTCTGGTTATTTCATACAACAAACGCCACAAAGGTGTCTTAGGAGAAGGAACAGAGTGCGGCGCACACGCGCTCAATATTTGCATTCACTCCATCCTAAATGTATCAATCACAGAACTTTACTGGGTAGACTATCTGTCCCCTGAGACGCTTGTTGTCCTCCGCTGTGCAATTAAGCTCTGAGTGCATGCATGTTGTACGAGTGTGCATGCTACGCATCACACACCCTGACAGCTGTGTGTGGGCTTTTATACCTAATGAGTCTGCATGCGTGTTTACGGTGCACCTCGACAAGTGTGCGAAAATGCATATGCGCATGTGAGTTGGTGTGCCTTCAGTTTCACATAATGTATCAGCCCGTTCTCATTTCCCAGGGCCCCCAGTGTCTGATACAGAGGCATAACGCATCCATGAGCATTTGTATGAGACGCAACAGGCTTTCAAGTACAATGTAAACCCATCTGTGTCATCATTAGAGGCTGAGCGAAAATGCTCCGGCAGTGTGACAACGCTCTCCAAAAAAAGTTGCGTTAGTGATGTTGCTTTACTTAATTTATGTAGTTATTTTAAGACCAACCACAAGCCTTAACCTAACTAAATGTATATATATATATATATATGTATATATATATATATATCTATATATATATATATTGTGCTATAGGTAACAAAGTGTGTGGCTTCACTGCGCCAGTGCAGGCCCAAGCTGCAGGCTGGAAACCATATGCCACAAGCCTGTGTAGTACTCAATTAGACCAAAACACACACCTCGCCCACCTCCGTGTGTATTTATCTAAACATGTCTACACACTGGTGGGCCGCTGGCTGCGAGGCAAAGCTGAGCGACAGAATGGGGAAAGGCTCCAAAACAACATCTGGAGAAGCGCGTGCGTGTGTGTGTGTGTGTGTGTGTGTGTGTGTGTGTGTGTGTGTGTGTGTGTTTGCACTGTAAGTAGCATTACTTGAGTGCGCGTGCATGTGCACATGTGGTTACTTGACTGCGGACGCGGGTGCATTTGTGTGTCTCGGTTCCCCTTAAATAGCAGCGTAAACACAGAGGCCTTTGCATAGGGGGCAAAATGGTTCAGCCTCATATCACGGAGGTGTGCTTGTTTTAGACCTCGTTAGCAGTGTGTAATCTACTAGCGAATACTCAAGCTGTTGTTTCCAATGTGATTCTGATGTTTTCATCAACGAGGTCGTCAGATTCGGTGATTCACGATGACACATCTTTGTGGGGTTTATTGTTCACTTCGCAGCTTGTTAAATTCTTTTCTTTCCATTTTCACCGCGCAAATCGCTCCGACGTTGTTCAATGCGTCACTGCGATTGCTATTTATTGTTTATTGCACATATTACTTTGCTCTAGCATGTTGATATGAAGTTCACACGGGAGACATTACTGTGTACCTAAGATTCTAGTCTTTGTTGCTCGGTCAGTTTTTTTCGACAAACAGGAATCCGGCACAACCACAAACATTTCTTGGCAGGAAGTTGCACAAAACCAACCTCTCTTTAAATGTTGCTTGTTTGCACAAAATGCGCTCATGTGTTGCGGTTTCAGCATTTATTTAAATGACACCTTTTATAGATGATCAGTTTGACCTACATATCTAAGAAGGAGGAAAGAAAGTACACCTCTGAGTGTTAGTGGGGTGTAATGTATTGTAGCAGAGCCCAAATAATACGCTGTCACTGCAGAAATATTGAGCAATTAAACGGGGCGGTGGAACCACTGCAGAAATGCAAAGAAAGAATAAAGGAACATTACAAGCAATATATACTTTGATGGCAGAACAATGAGACTGAGGGTAGTTCATTGAGAGTAGCACATAAGGCCTTACTTAAACTCAATTTAATCTTTGCCACTGCTCACATAAATGCTTTTATTAATACGACAGTTCTTTGGAAAAACTATTACCCTCTACTTTTTCATAGTAAGCTCTTTAAATTGGCCTAATAGCTGTGTGGACAACTTACGCTGGCAGCAATATCGCTGCAGTGGTTTAAATCTTGGATTTGACTTGCTGTGCTGGGAATTGTCATCCTCAGCGCCGACGTCATGTACAGATCTGTGGAGTCTGTGATATCGTGGTGCAAGCAAACACCCGAGAGTCAGATTAATCTGTACAGAGATATGAAGGTGCTAAATTTAACCATATAGGGTTCTTCGACTTTGGACAATTTATCCTCATTGGAGAACTATTTCTGGTTTCTGGTTAAACATTTTCTAAAGGTTTCACATGAAACCCTTTCAGAGGGTTCTACCTAATAAAAAAAAACAGCTTGAAGGGTTATACCGAGAACAATCTGTGAAAGGTTCCACCCAGCACCTCCTTTGAGGGCGTTCTACAGAGAACACTTTCCACCTTCTATGCTATCAAGAACCCATCAAGGGGTTCTATCCATATTCATTTTAACTTCCAAGGGATTCATGGTAACTTCATGGTTCTCCATCACAGATGATGGGTGGGTTCCACCCAGCACCTCCTTTGAGGGCGTTCTACAGAGAACACTTTCCACCTTCTATGCTATCAAGAACCCATCAAGGGGTTCTATCCATATTCATTTTAACTTCCAAGGGATTCATGGTAACTTCATGGTTCTCCATCACAGATGATGGGTGGGGAACCTCAACCCTTCTGAAGGACCCGTTCGGAACCCTTATTTAAGAGTGATGCAACGGAGCAGTGCCACTGTGAAGATTAGCGCTTGCACATTTGGTTTCCTGTCTGTTTGAATGTGAGAGGTGATACATGTAGAGATAAAGCTCTTCACACAATATCCACTTCATTCTTTAAAATTCTCTTAAAAAAAATAAACAGTCACATTAAAGATGGTGAGTTAAATGCTGGCCAGATAATTCTATTACTATGTCAAAAGAATGCATCTTTTGCATGAAATTCAGTATATGCGCTTCGAAAATGTATTCATCAAACTGATATGGCGATAATACCATAATAATGAACATAAATGTGTCTTGAAAAGTATTTGTTTGTGTGCAGGAAATACAAGTTCCCACACTCAGCTGGCCTCTGTAGAGTTTTGGACACTGAATTCCCCTCTGCACCTTGCTGCATGTAAACAATCACCTGAAAGAGCCTTCGCTGAGGATGCATTTCTGTGACACCACCCATGGCTTGACCCGTGCCTCCATCATGTTGATTCATTTCAGCCGTCACGAATCCTCCCCTGGGCGGACTGAAGGTGCAGTCAGAGCCCTGAACTCCCCGCCGCTGGCGGTTTTCACGGTCGCCCTCACTTATCATTATGAAACACTAATCTGAGGAACAATATGAGGTGAGATACGGGGTGGGTGGTGGGAGGAGGACTACGGGGCGTTCACTCATAGAGGATATCCTGCGCACTTAATTTATGGAACATGGTGAGCTGGGTGATTTCCTTGAGTCCCTTTAACCCCCGGGTTTGTGTTAGTGGGTGGGGATCCGAGCACGTGTGTTTTAGGGTGAGGGCTTGCATCAGCACTTCTATAACCGTGGATTCACGTGGGAAAAGAGGGAACAACACGAAGAGAGAGAGAGAGAGAGAGAGAGAGAGAGAGCTCACATACCATTAAAGTACCGTTAAATTAAAGGCTGATTCAAAAGTAACATTGAATATAATTTTGCCAGAGCTTGTTCTCTTACATCTGCACTGGACATGGAGACCAAGAGCAGCCAAAATAAGTCAAATGTCAGCCCCTTACTAGAACGAGTGATACATAATGAATCACAATATTAAGCGCATTAGGCAAACAGTGTGGGTCTGTATGGCTCCTGGCCTCGACCCCTTCATGTTAACTAATGCATAATTGTGATCGACTTATTTCCCGAAGCGAGCGGACAGATGTGTCCTCAATTCAAACTACCGAATCTTTTATTGTTGTCGATTTGATGCGAAACAGGCCGCGCAAATACTGCAATTAGTGTCGCACAAGACAGTGATTTTCTTCCTGTTTAATTGGCAGAGCATAAAGCAACATGACACAACTTCTCGCTTCTCTCATTTCCGGACTGAACCCTTTGTTGTATTTCCACAGCAGTGCGTCAAAAATGCGGTGACCATTTGCAGACATGTCACATTGAACGTATTATTTAAGGCCCCAGCGTGCAAGCAGGAGGCAGAGGGAAGAGGGACCCGGGATCTAGAGGTTGAGAATGCCACCTGCGCGCCACACTTTTCAAACTAGAGTCCGAGGGGATCAGGTAGCAGAGGCGACAGGGTCCAAACAGAACCACACAGCTGCAGGCCGAAAACCAGGAAGTAGCCCGGCCCATGCAGGACTTCCTTAACTGAGAGGCCTGACCTAATGCTCCACCACCTCTCCTCTCTTCCATCACGCTCCTCGCCCCCCTCTGGAGTCAGTCTTTACTACATTTCTCCACCTCCCATGAAAAAAAAGAAAAGAAAATCCCTTCTGTCTGCAAAATATGAATCATCCAGATGGAGCATTTCACAGACCTTCAAGGGGAAACGGTGGCTGCACCAAAAGAGGATGGAAATGACAACACTGCCACCCAGTGGCGTCACACGGCTCGCTGGACTCAGCCATCTTATTAACGGTCGAATTAAAGGCTAATTTGCACAGTGTCGATCAGCTTGATGTCCGGCCTTAATCACCGTAAGTGCCAGATTACTTTTATCCTCTCGGCGCAGACTGAACACATATGGGACCGAGCAGAAGCTCCTCTGAATCTCCAGTAGCACTTGGCAATTATAATCAATAAGGGGCAACTGATTCGAGGAAACAGGAAGGATCTCCGTGGAGAAGTGCATGCCAGAAGACACAGCCTCCGATGCGTGCTGAACATTCCCCAAAAGAGTCTGTTGTCTGTCAAAAGCAATATTAGCTGACATATGAGCTCTGCTTCCACTCGCCGTGACCTGAAATAAACCATCTGTGTCAGTCAGAATTAATCTGACTCCTCAGCTTAAAAAATGCATCATCATGTGACGATGGCTCGAAGATTTAACTTCATAGTCTTATAGTCGGATCGCGAGGCTGCGTGTGCGGGTCAGCTGTTCGGTCGGGATCCGAACCCGAGGCTGCCAATTACGACGCAGCAGCCACTTTGCGCTGGGAGATTACGTTCCCTGATTCTGGGAAGTCGTCTTTGACAGCCCGTCACATGAGGTTTACTCACTGTGCTGCTCCGCGAGCTAAGCTGTGGCTGTCCACTCAGTGAGGATGGGAGACAACATATTTATAAGAGGAATAAGACACACACACACACACACACACACACACACACACACACACACACACACACACACACACACACACACACACACACACACACACAGACGTCTCCCAACACAACTGTGAAGCAAACACAACCAGGGTGGCTTCTAGCGGACTGCTTCCTCTGCAGTCTGACAAAGAAAAGAGCAAGACACAGTCCCTCCCGAATAAAGCCTTCTCAGCGTTAAAGTATCGAAATAAGTTGGAAAAAGCCACAACTTACCGGCTATTCTGTCTCTCTCCATAACTCAACGGCTGCCTCAAATAGCCACATGTAACCTCTCCTTTTTCTCTCCCCTGCTTCCTTCCCTTCAGCCTTTTTCTTCTTCTTCATGAAGACTTCCCCTTTCTCCTGACTTAGTCACCCTGTCCCCCTCTTTCAAACCTCCTTCTCCCTCCCCCTCCCCGCCCCGTCTCCCTCGCTCTTACTTCCTCCAAGCTTTAATGTCTTCAGTCTGTCAGGATAACAAGTGAGCGGAGCAGACGTCCGCAGCCATGTGCGAGTCATATGGAGTTGCTTTCTTTGCCGTCTCTCTCACACACACACACATAATGCAGGTACCTTTTTTTCTCCCTTCGCTTTCTCCAATGTTTTTCTTATGAGGCCCTTGATACTGAAGCTAGTCTCCCACGCACACAAATGAAGAAAAAAATGGATCCTGACCCCTTTGACCAAAGGTCCTAATCTGAAAATAAACTCAGTCCACTTATAACAGAGGAACAACCAAGACATCCTGCACTGTACCAACAACACACTCCTCCTGTCATCATCACCATTCTAGTCCGGGTGTAGAAACACACACACACAACCACGTCATCCAAGACTCTGAACCCCAACTTGCAGTCTGACAAGATCAGGGGTCACTTAGAGCAACGCGTTGTCCAACTCATCAAATACCGCTTTGGACGCATCAGGGACGCTGTGTCAGTTTCCTCTCGTTACGTGCGTGGTGTCTTTTCAAAATGAACTTCCGTCTTCACAGGATTTTGGGTTTATGTAAAAAACTAAACACAATCTACTAAGGTTTCTGAGAAGAGGGTGGTTGACGTTAGCTTGACTGATAAACGAGTCATGTGACGACCGACTGCCGTGACAAAATGTCAACATTTACACACAAATAGCATTCTCCTGGAGACCAGGTTGCCTCTCGGGCCGTCGTCTTGGTGAGAAAACACAACACAACGCACACAAACACAAACACACAATCTGACGCAAACGTCTTTGTTTTTGTGAGGAGGGAGAAGGCCCAGCCCAACTGCTCACTTCCTCTTCCTCTTTCTTATAAGGAGCGTCCCTCCTCTTATAAGGAGCGTCCCTTCCTCTTTCTTATAAGGAGCGTCCCTCCTCAACCCGTCTTCCAAATGTACACACAGACAGACGCCCACACGGGCAGTCGGAGCCCGTAGGAACATCCATCTTGGGCGAGGCTAATGCTTGGATGAAGGAACGACATGACCTGGTGTTTCTCCGGTGCGCGCAGTGACCACAAACGCCTCTCTCTGTCTGACCCGCTCTGGTATGAAGTTAGCTCCGAGCGGCCAGAAGTTTGTTTATGTTTGTATGATTCACATTTCAGAGCGTCGAAGAGGAAGATGTCTCCCATGATTTTACATTCTAAAATGTACATTCATCACACAAATACAAATGATACAAGACGGGTGGAGCTTTCTGCGAGATACAGGCCATTTCAGACACACACACACACACACACACACACACACACACACACACACACACACACACACACACACACACACACACACATATAGAGCTCCCACTCCCCTGCAGTCCTGAGGCCTTTTCTGACATCCGTAATGGAGAAGTGAGGAGAAGCAGAGCAGAGGAGGCAGATTAGGGATATTCAAGAGTAGCTGCACTGTGAGTAGATTTAGGCTGACTAGCTCTGAAGATCAGAATAAAACAGGATTTATATAAGTCGATGCAGTGGGATTTATCCATCCCTTTAAATGTTTTCAGTGGAACGTAGACTTTTTGGTCTAAATGGCTATTTTAGAGTGCAAGTCGAGGTGGAATTGGACTGAGTTTATGTCATAGTAAACATTTAATAGTCCTAAGTTAATTACCCTTATGTTGCCTATTTATATGTGTATATAGTCATATAAAACACATTTTTATTCTTATATAAACAGCTTTATTTTGAAGGGCTAAAACAGCTGCTGTGTTCTGGTATATGTTCTCCATCCAAATACTATGCTGTATTCCTGTAAAATAAAATCAGATGAAGAACAGCTACCGACATCTAAATTCTGATCACGGTGATGAAATGATAAAACCAGAACCAATTCTAAATGAGGATATATTTAGATGCTGAATCCATATGCGAAGCTGGATGCTGGTGCTGTGACAAAAGTGTGGTTTTAAAAATAGAGACGGGTCTCTTTTGGCCGCTGGCTTTTTTCTGCCATCTCGCGATCATTTTCCAGACGTAAAACGCTGCAGTTAATCACAGGGTCAGGGTAAAAAAAAACACATGAAACACACAACATGTGCTCGTGCATTTGTTGACTCACTTTTTAACATGTATGCCTGTTTCCGACACACACGCAAACACATGTACACCATGTGTTTGTGCACACATGTGGCACGGTTGGACTTATTTAAAGTTGTGATGGGCACACACACACACACACACACACACACACACACACACACACACTTGTAATAATATAAACACGTAACATACATTTGGATGGTGTTAATGACTTGGATGAGAAATGAACTACCCTGAACTATTTGCTTCTTAAGAACTATTTCCTGAAGAGAAGCGTGCACGTTGTGGGTTGCTTTAGAGTTCTAGATGAGACCCTTGGAATATAAAATGGTTCTCAGAAGAACCCCCTGAGTGGGTTCTTGTTAGCACCCGAAAGGCCTTTGCAAACATCGGAGGGGCGACGAATAAACAACATGAAAATGTGAAATACTCCCCTGTGAATATTTCACAAGCAGAGGACCAACTACCTGCATCCTATTGACCCAGAGCAGCGTCTTGCAGTCTGTAAATTGTTGTAAAGCTGAAGCTACTGTAAGCTATTTTGTTGAGTTTCCGTTCAGCGAAATGCTCTGAGTGAATTTGAGTTCCATCTGGGATATTTAGTGTACATGTCTAGGGCTTTTATTGTGAAAGGTAGGCACAGAAGGTGTTGATCTGGTCTGCTCTGCCTTTGGCAAGGTTGTAAGGAGTAATACATTTTGCCGTCGTGGTTTCGAACTACGGAGCCTCCATGTTGTTGTTCAATAGTGTGCGTTATGAATATGTCCGTTCCGCACTGCATGATTAGTCGATGCCTTTATTCGCAGTGCGAATGCTTAGAAAAAAATAATACACCGCTTTTTCACAGCGTTATATTTATTCTGTGGGAAAAGTACTCATGACAAAAACGACAGTCCGAAAAATATATTGACTCAAATAATAAAAAAAAAAATTAAGGCATTTAGAGGGTGGAAAGGTTCGGCATAGAACCTCCAGAGAGGGTTCTGGGTGGAATCTTTCACAGCTGGTTCTAGGTATAGTCCTTAATGTTGGGTTCTAAGTGGAACTCTCTGAAAGAGCTCAAGGTGGAACCTTTAAAAAAAAAAAAGGGCTCTCCTCTAAAGACAAGCCTTGTCTTATGACCTTATGTAATAAAGTGGCTGACTGGAACGTCAGCCACTTTATTTCTTAGAGTGTGCAATGAAATGTATTATTTTCCTAATAATCTAACATAACCTACTTTGGGGAGGTAAAACCACTCATGTGTCTTTAGTAGATTATTCACTGCGCTGCTATAAATCATGAAAAGTCAAAATGAAATCTTTTGGAAGTATTTTGGTTTTGCAACCACATATTAATCCAATGAGTAAACTTGACTTCCTCCTGTTTCCCTGATGTAAGAGCTCACTGTTCCCTGCTGGTTCACAGCAGATGAAGCCGTTTGAGCTCGTAGGACGTCATTCAGACAAACTGATGCAGGACAGAACAGACCGAGAGGGCCTCCCTCACTCATACCTTTCATCACCTGCCCCTCCATCATCTCAACCTGCTGGCGAGATACAGCCGGACCCTCCCACCGCACGCGCACACACACACACACACACACACACACACACACACACACACACACACACACGCTCGAACTGAAAACAAACACATGTGTACACTCGAACATCCACTTTAAACCAGACGCCCACACACAAACTCAAAGGGTTATCTGCAGTAGATTCCTCTCGCATGACCGTACACCCTGTAAACACATTAAAACACACACACACACATACACACACACACACACACACACACACAGCATCTCTTTTTCTTTGACTTACTATAGCAAACGTGTAACCTATATTTACAACCGACAGCGCAGATGGTCATGAGGCACAGACGGACACGTGTGCTTCTTCACCCATGCGAGAGAAACTCAAACACACACACACACACTTACACACACCCCGTCCAAAAAAAACAGTGTATCACACATTGACTACGGGTGGATGGTGAGCCTTAGGGTGCACATTAATGTAAGCCGTCACTTCAGAGCACGACCTATGGCCGAACGCGTGACTCAAACATGCTAAATTTAGTTATATAACAGCCGAGCAAAGGAAAAAAACTCACCAGCATGCCAGCCAACACTAAAGGGATGCCTGCGGGGCGGCGGTGCACAATGAAGGAGAAAGAACAGTGGGATGACGATAAAAGATGAAAGGAGAGGAGGAGGGAGAGAGCAGGGGAAGTGAAAGAGGTAAATGGAGGGGAAGAAGAAAGGAGTTAAGGTGAGGAAGGCGAGGAGGAAGAGGCCTGCTTGTGTTATCAGCCGTAAAAAAAAAAAAAGAGGAAAAGAAAAACACATGCAAGAGGGATCTACACAAACTGAACTGAAAAGGGCGCCATGACGCTGCGGGAAACGCCTTCAGTGTATTGATTTGTGGTGCGGCGTCAAATTAAATCTATCACACCACCACTAGATCGATGTGCTGCACATTATCAAGTAACCCTGTGCTCTAATAGGCCTAACAGGCATGCTGAACTACACACACACACACTGCACACTTTCTTTATCCCCTCAAGTCCCCAAAAAACCTACTTTCTCCAGAAACTTAACACAGCTTCAAGAAGACGGTGGAGAAAGAAAAAGAGAGCGGTTGGAGCTGCTAGCCACAGTCTGATGACCTCACCAGAGCACTACGCGGCCCTCATCTTCCACGTGCGATGCCTCGTCCTCATCGTGCCCCCACACATGCACAGACAGAGAGAGGGAGGGGGAGAGAGAGAGAGAGAGAGAGAGAGAGAGAGAGAGAGAGAGAGGCGCTGTCCTCCTCATTTGCGTCCCCTGCTGCTGCTCCAGCCTACACATCCAACCTGGGGCATGTACAGGGACGACACAACTCTTCACATCACTCATCCGCAAAAGCCAAATGTAAAAGCGGACCCCGTGCTCTCGTGTTTTTTTTTGGTAAACACAGGGAGCTCCCATCGCTTGTTCCTGAAGGATTTCACTTTTCATTTTGTAAGTGCTTTTCTACCTAATTGGGGAAATACCAAATAATTGGCATCCCATTTTTCTAAACATCACAGAGAGCCATCGTCATCTGAGTGAGCTGGAGGAACCGCAGTGATGATGAAGGTTCTCAGTGTTTTGTTTTTTGTTTTTTTTACAATAACAGCTGTGAGGTTTTTGGCAAGCAATGCACCACCCAGAATAAGTCCAGTTGTTCAGACATTTTAAGAACGTGAGTAGACATCATTACAGCAATGTGGGAATGAGAAGATCTGACTGGAGCTCCATTTTCCAATCAGACTTCCCAGCCCGGCCTGATGGCAGCCACATGGGCCACAAACGGTTCCCACTGAATGGAAGATGAGGGGAGAGAAACGGACAGGAGAGACGCTCTGCTGCTGCTCTTGAATGTAAACTCAAGTGACTTGATGCGATCTATGGTTTCACATTGCACCAAACATATCCAATGCATCTCAGGTAAAAAGGAAAGCCGTATCGCTGAGTGTCACGAGTGTTTTTTTCTGAACGGTCGACCTGCTGGGTCGAGTGAACAAAGTGAGCCTGGTTTCAATAAAAAGGTATGAGTGATCGTCTGGGAATTGTAAACATATCATTTATATGCAATTTGTAAATCTTTGTCTGGAAACCCATTTTTTTGCGATTCCCATGCACTCATTGACATTTACTTGGAAATGTAACAATATAAAGTCCTTCTATAGATATACACCATGCCGCGACGCCAAATCCGCCAAAGGCCCTTCCCTGCTTACCGACCCTCCTACGCCCGGTGGCATTGCTCGCACCACACCCATCTTCTAGCTCTGCCTTCATTTAGATCTCATCTACACGCCTGTGAAGGTTTGTGACGACATCTTGCACAGTTGTGACGCTATCTAAATCTGTCCGCAGACAAGACATATAAACACCTGGTAAGTACTCTAACCTGCTTCCGTGGTCGTTCCTCATACAGTATTTTTGCCACACACACAGACTCACAAGGGGGAAACGATATATCCGCAAGTGGGCTTTCGTACAGGCCTGTCTCTACCGGTCAGCCACTATTCATCATAATATGCGGCCAATTTGCAGCATGATAATACTCGTAATGCTTATAATAAGTCATTTCCTTGTGATGATAGCACATCAGGGGGCGACTCCTCTGGTCACACAAAGGAAGGCTGATTGCTTAGAAGTCTATGAGAAAATGACCCTCCCCCTCACTTGACTTATTCCCTCAGTAAACATTGTAGACATGAGTGTATGGTCTCAATTGCTATAGTATCAAGTCTTCTTCAATACAGCATGATGTTCATTTCGTAAAGTATGGTCCATTTAGAGTGAAATAGACCATAAAGCAGAGTATGCTATAGGGCGGGGCTACAAGGTGATTGACAGATTGACAGCGTGTTTTCAGTACATGACAGTTAATTTGAATCCGAGCTGATCCGATTGTGTTTAGTTAGACCTGCTAGTGTAGTATAGTACTAACCATGGTTAAAAACACAGCTAAATCTAAAATGAGGCTGACCTAAATGTCCTCGAGCGGAATGAATAATCCACTGAAAAGCGAAAAACTCCACACAGAAACACTGACCTCTATAATTACTAACAGCTTATCACAAATTCTGAAGATGTTTCACAGCTCATAAAATCGGGAGTCAAAACAATGTGCAAAATTCATGGCCGAACTCATTACTGATGTTGAGTCAGCAACTCACACACACACACACACACACACACACACACACACACACACACACACACACACACACACACACAGTTCACATAAATACCCCATGCCTTTAACCTATAAGTCACGACGGCTCCTCTCTTCCAGGTCTCTGACTATTTAAATCCCACTCTCAGGTCATGTGGACTGCCAGAGGCTGTAAAAGTGCTACTAGTGCAGTCTGTCTGTCCCAGCATGGCTGTGGTAACACTGCTGGCTATTTCCTCCCCACCATAAGGTAATCATTAGATGTGAGTGGGAGCTGGCTGCAGGATCCGTAAAAATGGGATACCCTTAAATTTCCAGATCCCTTGCAGGAAAGAAGGAGTCTGTTGTGGCAATTGATAAGTACGTATGTGGACATTTTAGATAGATTAGAGGCCGCCGTGTCGCCATCTTTTATCCGTTCTGTGGGATTTTAGCGTAAAAAAAGAAGAATAAAAAAATGTGGCCTTCTCAAATCCATACGAAATTAGTTAAGCTGGAACAATAGCAGCCTGTCAGCAGCGCTTAGCGTTGGCTACAGTGTGTAATGTACCTCATTGGGCTTTGTACCGTTACAATCCAAACTGCTTAACTGTGCACGGGGTAAATGAGTAAATGTACACTTAGACGGAGCACGGGCGAGAGGAGCAGAGCTATGCCATTTGGCTGATTATCATTAGGCAGAGCCACATTAGCTCGAGGCCCGCTGCCTTCACCTCCGTTTCTCCAAATTAGCCCGAACTGATGGAGGGATGGTGCCGGAGCAAGAGAGAAAAGAGGAGAGGGGAAGGGACGGGAGAACGGGAAGAGAGTTCCTGTGGTTCCCTGTGGCTTTGGACCTCTGTAATCAGCATGCCATGCTCCTGATGTCTAAATCCACAACTCGGACCCAGACAGTCTACACATAATACTCTACATACGCACATGCAAATACACACGGACGGTTCCTGACACACGGGCTCTCTGCGGTGATCTCTGTGCATGTGGAGTTTGGCCAGGGAGTGCAAGTCACAAATAAAGCATGCTGCATCTATGCAGGGTTACACTGATCCATGACGCACTGTCGGGTAGAATTCATACGCAACTCATTTCCTATTTAGATGGTTGCGCTTTAGATGGCTGCGTGAAGCTGAGCTCTCTAAAAGCAAGAAATCAGAGAAGTAGGTGAGTCTGGGGCGGCTCCATAGACAATGAATGGGGGACAGTTTATTTTATTTTTTTATAACCGTTTGAGCTTTATTCTATTGGGCTGTTCTCCGTAGTTCCCCTTTTAAAAAAAACTAACAAATAACTCGTTGGCAGGGCCCGAATAACACTAGATTTATTTACAGCCAAAAACGATATTGATTTCCGAGAGTTGAAAAATCAGATAAGGATACATCGGCCATGTTTTCAGTTTTTAACATGAATACATAACATAAACATATTTGATGAGGCTCCCACACATTATGTGGTCAATATAACTGTGATAAAGCCACTGATTATCAGCCAATAATATCCACCAATTGTATGTATTAATATAGATACATAATGAACATTCAATATGACAATAATAAAGCCTAATCCTATAATAAATGGAAACATATACGGTCACACTGGCCGTGGTCATATATCCAAATACATCAAACGATCACAGACGGTCAAACTAGGAGAAAATGACGAATCCTCACCGACGATGAATTTAATATTTTCATAATCTCTTCGTCGTTACAGTATCTCCAGGAGTCTGGACTCTCCATCAGCTTAGCTCTGAATAACTTTGAAGGACTCCAGTAAGTGAGTCATTTGAATAAATGGGGAAATGCAAAAAGGGCTCAAGTTAAAATCCCAGGCAAAATTGTTGGAAAAGTACAGTGAACTAATTTATAGAATGTAAACGGCATCAGTAGCTTTAGTGGATTAAAAAGAAAAGGATATTAAAAAGGTTTATTTTGCTCTGAATCCTTTTCCATCTTTGCACATGCATACACAAACAAAACCTCTCTCACATGAGACAGAAATAGTTCTTCCTTTTACTCCATCACGTGATCACTGACACACAAACGCTCTGGTTGTGATCAGCCGATGCTTTGCTAATGGCATCTGCTTGTAACATCAGGTGTTTTCTCTTAATGAACACACGGCGAAATCATTCACGGCTGGCTGGCTGCTCATCACGATGAGCAGCAGTGACATGGCCCGTTTCCATCCTCATGTTACTCACAGGGGGCTTTGTTAGGCTGAAAACGTCATCATCGGCCATCTCTATTAATAGCCAAACCCTGACACGGTGGCAGATGATGTCATACTTGGATTTGTGTGTGTGCATGTGCAGCGCGAGGGTCTTACGCGACTATTCAAGCAGCGAGAGAGGTCTCCTCCATGGTACGCGTGCATTGGTGGCCAGCTCTTCAGAGCCCACAGCTAGGTTTGATGAGATAGGAATTACAGCTGCGAGGAGAGAGATAAACTGAGAGATAACACCACGAGAGACGGATGTGTCACTTCCTGTGGTGGGAGAGAAAGGATTCGGATAATAGCTGAAGGAAAGTTTATCTGAGGGGGAAAAAAAGTTCAGTCCTTTCAATGAGAGAAACTTCTGCAGAGTAACCGGTATCTAAGGCCGCCCTCGGGGGCTCAGCCGGTGAGCTTTTGTACTTGCCGCTCACGAAGGAGGTCTGATAAAGGTAGTATTATACTCACGGAGGCTTTTTAAGCAAGGATTTTAATGTGATAAGGATTATATGAACCGGAGAGCTTGGCAGCTTGACTCTTAGGTAGTGAATTAAATGAGACGCTCACCGATGAATAGCGATGTGATAAAGGCAGCTTTATCATCGCACGGGGTCGTGGTGAATGCGGTGGCGGTCCGCGCCAACGTATGACTCAGGCTGAGGGGAATCCAGCTCGGCTGTCACTGAAGAGCCATTGTTGGAGGGGAAGAAAGAGCTGCATTGACTCCGCTCATCTGCTCGGTCTCTGTGGGACCTACTGGTGTGGTTCAGTGGGAGGATGGATGACACCATGACCCAGCGGTACTGGAGCTCGTCGGACTGAAGGACTGCGCTGACCCGTGACCAGTTGGAGCTCAGTCATGCTTTGTCGTAACGTTTGCAGTGACGGGCATTGGGCACAGATTAGTGTTTTCTACGCTTATGACCTGCTTGATTTAAGCACTGAAGCAATGCATCCATTACACAATTAGTCTGCAGATGGAAGCTGATTGCTAACAATTTGAATAATCAGCGAGAGGATTCTTCCAAAACTCGTATTTAGTGACCCATGCTGCAGCCTTGCAACCCGTTCTCACTCCCAATGCATACACATGGACGTTGGTCACATGACTCATGTGAGTCGCTAGCAAGCGGTAAATAGACTTGTACTTGTGTGGTGCTTTTCTCGTCTTCCGACCACTCAAAGCTCTTCAACACTACATGTCATCATTCCCCCATTCACACCCATTCATACACTGATGACTGTGCAAGGTGCCACCTGACATTCACACCCATTCACACAGCGGAGGCCCCGCCTATGGGAGCCATTAGGGTTAAGTGTCTTGTCCAATGACTCATCGACATGGACTGGCAGAGCCGGGGATCGAACCACTGACCCACAGCGGCACGTTCATAACTCGCTAGTCAGTGAGTCGTTAGTCAGTCAAGTAAACCTTAAGTACTGTAGTAATTGGTTTTGTTGCCTAAACCTAACTTCCTGTGAAGAAGTTTATTTAGAAAATATACTTTTCACAATTTTCTATGAGAGCGGTGAACCTAAACAATGAGCCGAAATTCTGTATAAAGCTCTGTAAAGAAGAGGCGAGCTGCAGGTTTAGATAATACTCCTTTGAAGGTGCATCGCTTCAAGTGACCCCTTTAACATTGTCAAATTGTGTTCACAATATCAATTCATACATTGTTATTACCAAAATTCTGAAAATAGCGTGTTAAAGTTGTATTCACATTTTGCTTGAATCATTCAATTTAAATTAAACAATTCCATGATATGTTTTATCATCGTGATTCAACTCCAAAAGTTACGAGGATCATTTGTGTTGGGGCCATAGATTGTATATAAGTCGCCTTTTTGTTTTTTGCAACCAGAAGTGACATCAGAGGTACATGTAGCCCCACCCTAAAGTATAGCCTACTTTATGGTCTGTTTGACTCTAAATGGACCATCATTTACTAAATGAACATCATGTTGTATTGAAGAAGACTTGAAACTATAGAGATTGAGACATAAACACATGTTTACAACGTTTACTGAGATAATTTTCTCATAGACTTCAATACAATCAGGCTTGTTTTTACAACCAGAAGAGTCGCCCCCCAAGGTCCATTAAGGAGAATGCAAGCTTAAGGCACCTCAGAAATGGCTTCACTTTTCAGTTCCAGACCTGTTTTATAAAAGTAATATTCTCACAAGAAGTACATTCCCAGTTTTAAGTAAAATATTGTAGTATGTGGGCCAAAGTCTGCACATGTCACCCACTACAGCTCATCTAATCCGGCGGGCTAAATCCTGGCCATCGCCCCCTCTAGTGCGCTGCACAGCGCTGAGACGTTGAGTCATCGTAATAATTACCCATTTCCTTGTAAGACTGTCAGAGATGAGAATGTTTCCCAAAGACATCTAAGTCTACTTAGACCGTTCTAAGTCTACGGTTCTAACACGACCACCCTAAAATACCACGTGTGTCAACATCAAGAACGCTTCCCTGACTTTTTATCAAATCGTCTATCAAAGACGTAAAAAATGTCCAACAAAGCCACTTAACCAGCCTCCAGCAAGTGTTCACCACAAAGGAGTCTATTCAAGCTGAGGACGAGCCTGTTTGGAAAAATGACCCAGCCATGAGAATATACAGCACAGCTGACTGGGATCTCTCATGCGTGGGAAGACAGAGAGGGGAAAAAGGAACAGTGCATTTACTCCACTGGGTCTCCCTGTTCATTCAGGGTCACATTACTTGAAACAGCAGAACAACGTGGGTACATCCACTGCATTAAGCCCAACAAGCTGCAGGTCTCCCCGGACTTGCCTAACATATTTTTGGACGATGATCCGAGGGACGACACAACGCGCTCACCCGGGAGAGGAAATTTAGCACGAGCGACTGGAGAGAACATGGATCTAATGCACTCTTCCCCCAAAAAGCATGTGGGACAACAACAGAGCTTTGAAGTTGTATTCACATGTAGTTTTTTTATACACACTGAGGTATTGTGCTGCTTTTATGGTTTATCCTGAAAGAACAATTCAGATAGTCGGACATTACAACAACACAAACTGATAGGGATTTATTATGAAAAAGGCTTTTCACACCAAGGCTCTAGCTCTTTATGACCAGTTAAGCAGATGATGCTCTCAATTACACCTCTGCACAACTTCAAACATCTGCTTTCTCCAGTATTATCACACGCCGTGACAGCCTTCTCCAACTAGAACTGTAGCTTAGCATAAGTTGACAGATACGTAGAAAAGACTATTTAAAGCATCTTTGTGAGAGGAAAAAATAATAATTTGCTAGTGCTAATTGGGTTCTCTCTCAGTTCAGCCATGAAATGCTCCAGCCTGACAGATGATTTCACACCTTAAGGTCAAGATGCTGCGTGGACACGCTGCCGGAGCTACGAGCTTAGAGCCGAGTGTGGCTGCCCGGTCTTATGCTTTGTCTTTGCCTGGAGAGAGATCAGACTGCCAGTCAATAATCATCAAAGTACATACAGACCTCAGGGTTAAACTACTCTGCCTTATTCAGTCAACAGTGGCAGACAACTTGCTCCTCCAGGCCTCCTGTACGGATTATTATTATGTCCGCCAGGAGGTGCATGCGATAAGTCGTGAGTGTGCACCTGTGTGTCTGTCCACGGCCAATCTCCCATTCTGCTGCGGCAAACTGCTTAATGTTTTGGGTGCCCCGGTTATGGATGCATGCTTCAGGACCTCTCGTGGTTCGCGATGCCTTATGCCGTGTTCACACCAAAAGAGTTGCGAAATATTCGCGCGAGTAGATTACATGTTAAGTCAATGCACAGACAATTCGCAACCCTTTTGGTGTGAACACGGCATTAGACTTTCTCAAAATATATTGTATTACATGTTTTGCCTTTGACTGCCTGCTGACTTTTCGCTCACTACCCAAAACGGCCCCCGGCCGATAGGGGCCTCGAGTGATAACGCGGCTGAGTGCATCGCCGCCCCCCCCCCCCCCCAGCTGCCACACAGTGAGGGAAAACAGTTTGCACTGTGTTTGGGTAGCAGCTAACGCGACTGCCAGTACACATACTGCTGCACATCGTCGCTGCTCAGCCGCTGACAGCTTGGTGATCTTGTACGACGACTTCAAGCCGATTGCCTGCATATTATCGCTGCTTGTTTTTGAGTTTGAATAAAGTGTGTTTTACGATGCAGGTTGTATTTATTCAATCAAACAATACAGCAGCGGTTTTTGCAGACACACCCGGTGGAGAGCTGCAGACGGCTGAGTGCACCTTTCTACTCGCATTTGGACTTTCTTTGCTCCCTGGGGAAAATGTGCAAAAGCATCGTCGCAACACCTGAAACCTGTTATCATCACTCACCTAGAGGGACGGAGCCACTGTTGTTGCCCTCTGCCAGCCTCCTCTGCAGTCGGACCACCTACTAAGCTACCAATCTACCACTTTATAAAGACAACATTTAGATTAAGGGTGTTTGCACAGGAGTCCTGCGTCAATGCAGGTGCAGCGATGAGGATCTCCAGAGATAGAAACTGACAGTTAGTGATAAGACTTCTTCAACAGGCCAGTCTCTGACCTCTAAGTGTGACCTCTCCCGTATTTATATTCCCTGAGAGGTCAAGCACTGATTCCTTATGGCTCCAGACTGCCGCTGGCTTTGTGATAGTTGCTTTGCACATTGCTGATACCGTTGTGTGATGTAACAGCGCAGGCAGAGAATATTTAGAATTTAAGTCACAAGAATGTGGACTTGGCAGCATAACTCAATTTACTTTTGACTAAACTAAAATGTGAAGATATTCAAGTGTAACCTGGTCAAACTCATTAGCATGTAGGTGTTGCACATAAAAAAAAAAAACTATTAACACAACTATGAAAGAAAATGCTCAAATGTCCCAAAACTCGCAAATCAATAATTTGCTTATTAAGATTTGACTTGATGATGGATGATACGGATTTTCTGCTTTTTTATGGACTTATTGTGGTCCTTTTATAGCATGTATGAAGTTTTTTCTTCAAACTGCAGAGTCACAATACGTGTGTGTTCAACACAATTCTCCGTAGCATCAGCTTGTGCCACATTTCTGTGCCTGTTTAATCTCGAGCACTTTTATTTTTCTCCCCAGAGCCCATCCAGTGTTTCTAAATGTTGAGAGGGGGTGGTGCACAGATGGGGCCTGAGCAAAGCCAGAGATGCATTGTATGACACACACACACACACACACACACACACACACACACACACACACACACTATTAGTTGTGTCCGACATGTACAATGCAGAAGCACACACAAGCAGGCAAAAGCGAGCAAACGGACAATTTTTTTTTGTTAAAGCACTATGAGTCCACGCAGAGAGCACTGCCTGCAGGGGCCAGTGCATCCATACAGAAGGTCAGGCTGAGAAGGACAGATGATGATGCACATCAGACTTTAATAGCCAGGGGACCCCGAGGTGCTCCCCTGGGTGCTGCACACTCAGCTGGAAAAAACAACTGGCCCAAAACAACAGAGGGGGCTACGACTAAGTGACAGAGTTTGGCAAGTTGGAAAGTGATATTTAAAAAAACAGATAGAGAAACAAAGTTTAGATAGAACAGCTTTTTTTTCCTTCACAGTAAGATATTTTATGATAAAGCTTGTGTGCTCTACTTGTACTTACTTACTTATAAGTATTATATATATATATATATATATATATAGGTCACAATTGTATGCACAATTCATAGTTATTCTTCTACAGAGTGTATATCACTTGATATCTCACGAAATGACTTAAAATAATAAAGTATATCATAGCTGCATGTTTTATATTTATTTTTTAAACAGCTGTACCTGAGTTTGGAGTCTTCTTCATGCTCTGGCCGCTGGTCCAGTTCTCTCGGTCGTCAGTCAAAGCAGAGTTTGGTCCTCAGAGGAAACCTGCAATTGTCCTCCTCGCTCGCGCGGTTCCGTCGTCCCAATAAGCCGGAGTCGACTCTGTCGTGTTGGTTTCCCTCCGCACTTGTTTTGGCGCAGCTCGCTCCCAGTGCGTGATGCCGCTGTGTGACTGCGGGCAGAGCAGATGCAGAAATGCCGTGTGATGCCCTCTGCTCGATGATGTGCACTTTAGTTGAGAGTCCCGAGACCGCACGACCATGGTAAATTATATGTGAGCGCACGAGGGGGGAGGGGGGTCATTGGGGGTTCCAATGACGCGCTTTTACGCACGTATACCAATCGGAGATAGCGCAGAGTGTATCCAATGTTGGGCTCGACAAAGAAAAACAATAACTATAAAAAACTAGTTTTATTCAGCCACTACCTTGAAATAAGAATGAATGTTATAGACTCATCAGAGTATGCAATACATATCCTACGTTCATTATGGATAACAACCTATGGATAACTCTGGTTTAATCAATGAATGCTTCTGGTAAACAGATATATATATATATATATATATATATATATATATATATATATATATATATATATATATATATATATATATATATATATCTTTTTTAAGTGTGCTCGCCACTTTGATTGATTAAGTGATGTTGGGAGGACTTAAGCACCTTCACTCCGTAAGTATTGGAACTTCATCATCACTTTGATACTCACCCTTCAGCAGACTCACGTTCAGCTCGGCACATGCTAATCACCTCTGTGGTTGACAGATGCACTTTGTTGCTAAGTGTAAGTACCGTGCAACCTGTCATTGAATGCAATGAGTATAAGATCAGTGCCACGTTGTTTCTGTATGTTGCAGTAAAACGACTGTCCGATGCTGCTCTCTTCTGGTTAAAAGTGAGACTGGCAAACTTCAATATGTTTCACGCTGAGACAAGAAAGGAAGAAAAACAACAATAAAAACATGGATGTTAAGCTAACATTCAGGCCATTTGTACCACTGATCACAGGTAGCTGGAGGAGGGAGAGCAGATTAGTTACCAACCATTTTGTTTAAATTGGCTTGTACTGAGAATAATCAGCTTCGGTGTGCATGGAGTGAAAGCCCTGCTGTTGTGTTTTCGTGATTTCATCCTTCACCAGCAGGCGTTGGGAGCATGCTGGAGGTCCCGCAGGCTCCAGGTGCAATGTCACCGGCCTGGGTTACTTCAGCTGCTTCTCCTCCAGTGGCACCAAAACAACAAGTATCCTTCTTTCTAAGGTGAGATTCCCAGATACTCTCTATTGATTTGATCAATCATTTCTTGTCTCAGATGCGTTGTATATTTTTTCACCTGGTGCAGAATAAGTGGAGAGTATCAATTAGTTACATAATATATATTTGATATGCAGTGATATACAATGCACAACCCAGAATAGACTGGAGCCAGAAACTACTATAGCAAAAATATAGATTGTATTGACCCTGCATGGAATAATACAATTTCAATAAAAGGCATAAATGTAGACCACAAAAAAGGAAGGGCTGGAGTAAAGTATACATTTAATACATGAATCAAAAGAACTGCAAAAAACAAGAATGTAAACCATGTGGGGTTAAACTGCAAATTATAAGTAACTTCCACTTCACACCAACCAACCAAATAAAATAAAATGTACAAACTAAGGTAACTAAAACCACACAATGAAACAGAAAAGGCCCATGCAATTGATATATTTATAAAAAGGGACACTAGACGTTTCAGTTGGTTACAATCTGCAACTTCACCACTAGGTGTCAGCAGATCATACACACTGCCACTGTCAGCCTTGGTATTTATGAGTGTTTGTCTGGTGTTACTGTGCTTTGTGTGTGCATGTGGAGCTCCTCTGGTAAACGGCCTGAATACCACGAGAGGACCTTTTAACGACCGGCCATAAGAAGTGGAAGGCGCCAACAGGGAGATAGAAGAAGGGTACTTGAGTTTAGAAATAACAAAAAAACTCTCTTTTCGTTTGGATTTGTTTACATTAGCTGGGAGTGAGTACTTTCTTTGGAGATCGTTTCTTTGGATATATTTAAGTGAGTTGGATGTTTAATGTCGGTCAAGTTTCCCCTCGTCTCTGTGCAGGGCTAGTCCATCTTTACATGTAAAAACCCCTTGTGTGTCACGTGGAAGTTTGGTTATGCTGAAGTTTCAGGCCCAATCCCACCCAATCTCCACTCTGATGGACTCACAGACTTTGAGGCGTTCTCCCATTAACTCCGTGAGGGTTTAGAGCTGTGCCCCTGTCAAACCATCGAGTGTTTCAGGGCTCTCTGGCAGACATTTTGAGCCCTTTATGAACTCTTTCCATAAATCAGCATTAGATGCAGACTTTGCCCTTGGGAATTACCCACAATTCATAGCAATGTGACGTTAAACATACAGTTAACGTAAAGAAAAAAAGGTAAACAAAGAGGACGGCACATGGTTGTTCAGCCTGATAATCTCATAAACATTAAGGATTTAAGATGGAACATGAAAACACATATATTCAGAGTGAGTGGGCCTGATGGTCATAAAAACTACATCACAGGCTCCACAATTTTATAAAAAAGGATAAAGGATCATAATCTATGAAATGATTCAAGGGTTTGCAACTCAACTCTAAGATATCAAACTGTATTGTTATCATAGTATTGTGGTATATGGCATTGTTGTATTATTCAGTAATGCCTGTGGTTTCGTTTGGCACGCACTTCCTGCCCTCTGCTGACAAACACGTGGGTAACTTAGAAATTAGATTTATCTTAGATAAAGTAAGAGGGCCGAAATGTTTGACAAATACGTGAAGTGGAAGTGTGATAATTATAATTATGTTGCTTTTATTGGATATTCAACATCATCCATACGCACGTTGGAATACCAGATTGTACCAGATGGAAACTGCTTTACAAAACTCTGAATGCAGATTGATTCTAGAGCACAAATGTTGCATCCTATACAGCATTTACACAAGAAATAAAGTATAAAAGCATTGACCAGAACCAACCAGAAACAAGAATCATCACAAGTTATGAAAATCATATTATTTATTTATTATCATTCTGATCATGATACACAATTACAATTAACATTCAAACAATAACCATTTGCATCTTCATCACCTTTACTTTATCATTTTTCATATTTTTGCCTCATTAACCTCATCATTAATTTATGGATTACAATAGATATGTATACAAAGCTTATGTCAGAACTCTACACTTGCAAACCAACCACACAAACATCCCCTCAGCCTCTTCGGTAAGTACGTGCTGTGGCCACATGTGGTTTCGCACGGCTTTCCCCCCCAACCTTCAGATATATGTACCCAAATGTTTTTTTTCAAAAGCCACATTTGCTCTAAGTATTTATCATATTTCCGTTTGGCCTATCTTAACTGTCCATCATTTACTGTTCACGCTTTCTTGGTTTCCTAAATTGTATTGAATATTTTAGACTCAATAATAAATCGATGTATAGTCTTTTCCAATAATACTTCAGGTATTGTTGGAAATATATATTTAAATTAACAAACAGTTTTGTAAATAAAAGATATGAGACCGCATGAATAACCTCATTAAAGCATTTATTCAGAATGCTATTAAAGAAAAGAAATACCAATGTTTAGCTGTTAAACATTTATTTCACAATCCTGCGGGCCGGGCGGCGGCCCCTCTCGCGGAAGGTTCTTGGTCATCACTTCATACACGTTATCATTGGGGACCTGCTGCGGGACACTTGCCATTCTTCTTCTTCTGCTCCACCCTCGTCTCACCTGTTGGTGGTAAAACATCACGGTTGAGACGGTGTGTGAACAGATATCAGAACATTACAGTCATTATGTCAAAGACCTGACCAGATTTTGAGGAAGACAAAGTGTTAACGATAGAAGAAATGTGGAAATGGGGGATTCCACATCACAGACTAAAATTAGTTAAAAGGAACCAACTCAAGGGATCTGGCTGTATAACTGTGTCACTAGTTATTATTCTCTAGGAGAATGGAATATAATGTCAATGTATATCAGACTTCTTCACAGGTGCAGTATGAAGATTTTTTTCCACAGAGATAAAGTAAATACAAAGCAGGTAAGGGTAAGAGGAGTTGTGTGTAGTGTGTGTAAAGGTGAGTATATTAATAGGAATCAAAGAAGAAAGGATTATGTTGGATTTGTGTGAGAAAATCTAGACTGTTTTGGTGTGAGATATAGACCGTAGAGATGTCTGCCTTCTCTCCAATATTATGGGACTATTATGTGGCACTCATAGTCATACAAAATCCATTTTAAAAGCTCAACAGCAATGTGTCTTTCCAGAAACCATGACTCGGCCGCTCGAGATTAGAGGTAGTTCCTCTAATCTCACACAACAAGGTCTGAGTAACCTCGGGCCATTTGAGGAAGTGCAGTTGCCACTTCTCCATTAGCTTCTTTTTTCAGCAGCAGAGGTTGCAACTGTTTGACCAGAGGCGGCCGGCCAATAGAGGGCCATGAGGCCACCTTCAGCCACACCAAAAAAAGAATATATAATAATAATAAATCATACAAATTGTCAATATTTGTGTTTCTGAAATATGGAATATACCCAGTAATATTTGTAAAATAGGATATCTGCGCAAAATATATGCTTTTCCTGCACATCCTCTCCGCCTGTCTGCTGTCTGACGAGAACACGCAGCTGTGGGCCAAATCATTTTGGCCCAAGAGAGGCGGGTCTAAGAAGCAGTTTAGCCAATTACTGATTAAAGATATAAATGTGTGACATACAATTTATCCAATCAGTGCCCTAAAAAAGATTCACCGTGGGGCCAGACTCACTTGGCCCCAGGGTGCGCGTTCCCGTCTCTCGTTCTCGTCAGGGCTAGTCTCTCGAGGCGCCATTTTATCAACATGACAATGGCGAGTGCGAGCAAAGAAGACCAAACGCAAACTCTGTCAAATCTCTCCTCCAACACCCGTTTGAGAGAAGAACTTTGGCGGAGAAACTACAGGTAAAACACCTGGTCCCAGATCCACCGGACCTCACCATAAGACAACAGAATGGCGTGAAAGGGAAGCAGCTTCTGTAGAGACGGCTAAGCTACACCAGGATGGTTTAGCTAAGCTAGCTGCTGGATGCAGTCATGCTAACGCAGTATTTTACTTTCCATGCTTGCTTTTTAAATAGACAGGGACCGATCCAGCATGGACAGATACGGGAGTAAGGGACATGAAGCTCTTGTTGGAAAAATTAAGAAAACATGAGAACACCAGGACACATGGATAACTCCGTCAAGCTAGCATATCAGGCTAAGTGAACATCGCTATCCAGATGGACGACGGACACAGGACTGCGGTGAAGAAACACAATGAGGTGGATAAAAACGGGCACATTTATCCAAAATAATTGATTGTGGGAAGTTTTGTGGGGCTTTTGAGTTGGCCTTGCATGACGAGACTGACTACTCTGGCATTTTTAAGGGATTGGTGGATGTTCTTGCCTCCCTACACGCTGTGCTGGTGGAGCACCATAAGACAGCCAGCGTTTTTAATGCTGTCGGTTATTATATGATATGTAAGCAACCCAATTTGTGTTCTGGGTTTAGAAACTATTTGTCAATCAATGTTGTTGTTTTTGTTGCATGTGTTTTGCCTGCGTCAAGCTACATTTATCTGGTTTCCTGTTTTAAGATGAGATGCTTTTATTTTGAAGGCTTGCGAAGTTAATAAGGAAGTCACAATGTGCGCAGAGTGAATGTCAAAAGCTACTGAAAATATGGTCAATTTTTTTATACAAATTAGAAACAGTAACGGTATTAGCACTCCGCGGAAGAGGCACAAGGTTAGTTAAAGTCGTAATAAATGTAATTATTTAACTGTATGTTTTAAGGAAATTAGCATGAGTGTTGGCTCTGTGTGTGTGTGTGTGTGTGTGTGTGTGTGTGTGTGTGTGTGTGTGTGTGTGTGTGTGTGTGTGTGTGTGTGTGTGTGTGTGTGTGCTATTAATGCAAACGAGGCCAACATAATTATCCTTTTTGTGCCTTTGTACACAGCTCTTACGTTGGTTTTGGGAATTTATTAATACATTTGAAATCATCAGTCAAGTTCAGGACTATCTTTCGGAGGGGTATGCGACATGATCAGTTTGTGGACCGCAGCAATCAAAGACCTCGCGTTTACAGCAGTGATCGACAACAGTGATGGATAACGGGAGGGACCTGAACTCACCCTCGGGACAATGAGCAGGATGAAGATGAGGGTTACCAGCGTGCCGACGATGCAGGCGGCGATGGTGATGAACAGATGGATCGGAGGTGGACCTTTCTCGTCGGCGAGGGCGCAAGGCGCTCCTGTGGATCTGGAACACGATGCCACTCCTGTGTGAAAAGGACCAAAAGACAAATAAAAGGTCTTCGGGGAAATGCTCCTGTATATCATTCCATCAAGCGATAGGGATATTCTCCATAGACCTAAAAGAGGTCTCCTCTGGAACTAAAAGTCTACCTTATAGATAGACGAGCACATGAGAACGGCTCAGGACAATAACAGACATAGTCCACCAGTGGTTGAGTAGCTACATGAATAATATAACTAACGGCTTTTTATGTGCTATCTTTTCTAAATAGTCTCTAAGCATTTCTGTATTTTTTACGCTTTGTAATAAATAAGAGGACTAATGGGGTGTTTGTAGGTTAATATATGGTACATTTCTGTATTTGATCCCTTTTCCTCCAATGTGCAAAGCTGAGTTTGAGAAGGGTTACCACTTGCATACTTTCCTACATATTGGCTATTTATAAGCTCAAAAGGAAAGGAGAGAAAACATTTGAAGGAATTGAAAATACTAACACATACAGGAGTGGGATCAACAAAACCGCAAATATATATATATATATATATATATATATATATATATATATATATAAACCCATTTTATATACAGTGGAACATCTTTATGAACTTATAATTTTTTATAAATATGTTTTGTATGTATAATCTAGTCGGTAAGCCATCAAACTTAGTGGAGTAAAAAATTAATTCCCCTGTCAAGTATTTCCTTATGAAATGTTTTTAATAATAAAAAAACTGGCAAAGGTACTTACTGTATGTCTGCACTGTACGGTACTTGAGTCACTACCCTTGTGTAGTTTTTAAGAAGATAAAGGGAAGAGAGAGAAGAAGAAAACACGCACCTCTTACAAAAAGCGTGTGGACGCTGCATGGCCGCGCAACATAAGGAAAACTGAGGAAGACACAGCTGTAGAGGCCGGAGTCGTCCACAGTCAGCTCGCTGATGGTGATGGTGTGATTCTCCAGAGATCCTTCCTTCTGAGTCCTGTTTTTGAATCTACCCTGCGGGGTGACGCACTCAGTTGACGCTGGATCGGCGTGGTAGTAAAGCACCTCTTCCATCCCTGCGTGGTCCGTGTGATACAGATACATCCCGTCGTACCCTTCGATGCTGCTGGAGCATCCCGCGGTGGAACACCTCAAGTTGACGTTCTGGCCAGACACTTGCCACACTGTGATGTTCTCTGTCATAAAAAGGGGACAAACTTTCTGATTAGAGGGTCTGACAAACTTCTACTTCTACTGAAACTACTTTGTACAGACTTAATAAAGTATTCCTCTCAGCTGGTCTGAACTCTGTTGCAGGCAGACTCGTTCTTTGACTGTTTTAGGAAAGTAAGTGAGTAAATGCTCGCGTACCTGCATTGACACAAAGACAGAGCAACAGGGCGAACCAACGGAGGAGCTTCATCTTGCAGCTCTGACTGCACGCTGTTTTTGTCTCTCACACGGTGGTCTAAACAGTGCTTCCTTTACTGCTCGATGTGGTGTGATGCTGGGAAACCACACTGGCTCGTCTCACAGCAGCTTTTGAATGAGAGCAGAGACATAGTAACACCTGAGTTCGTCAACACTTAGATAAGTCAAAATGTCTGCAGTGGAAAAGGCCTTTTAGTTGGGTATATTTTGACTGTGGTAGAACACAGACGTCACGTCTGCATTTGAGGAATGAACCCCTTAAAATGCACTAACTTTGCTGTCGTTTCAGATCCACATTGTTGGAAATATGCAATTAGAGTCTTTATTACTCCCCAATTTAGAAGCAAATATCTGTCTATTGTTCAACCATGTTGGAGGAAATGTGGTAAATGTAGACTATTCCCATGTATATTCCATATTGTTGGAGTCAAAATTCTGGATTATAATATATATAAATTATGTGTGTTACTCTATGGTAATATGACAGGAGTGATAAGAACAAGTCTATTACAAAGAGATGGCACAAGGCAGAACCTGCATCACAAGATGGATGGCAGATACAATAATTGTGAATGAAATACATAATATGGAACTGTTAACTCACAATTCCATATCGTGTGTAGGAGTTCTGTCTCGTAATAAAAATACTGCCTTCCATGTAGGTGAGCTATAGTTACCAGGTTCTGGTTTTGTTCATGCTGGCTCCCTGGCATGACTTACTGGGATGCTTGATGCTACTTAGACACTATTATTCTGTGCTTCTCCTGCAGTGACAAGTCAAGATTTCTTCTGTGAAACTGGATATCTACCTTACCGGTAACTCATATTATTTGACATTAATACAGATAGAGATTATTTTCTCCCCCCAGAGGATCATGCGATCGGTCTCATTGTGTGCACGTTTCCGTGCGTCTGTCCACGGCTAACCTCGCATCGTGTTGCAGCAAAAGACATGATATTTGTGGGTGACCAGTCGAGGCTGCATGCTCAAGGACCTCTCGTGGTTGTGGTGACTACCGCTTTCTCAAACCACCTTGTATTGCCTGTGTTTGTACCGCTACTGATGGCCAGTGATGACATGTAATGCTTCTTTATAGTTTCTACAAGGAATGACGCAAGCTCACCCCCTGGTGGAGGGTTTGGGGGCTTGACAGTGGACAACAAGTTTAAAGCTATAAAGCACTAAAACTATTAAAAAATAAAAAACGACAAAAGAATCTTTCAACATAATTATGGTGGACAGCATAACAGGAACACATGACAGTTTATTACAACACTTACAACACAAAAAAACTTATCTAAAGTCGATAGTCATGTATTAAAACCCCTTACATTCAAAAATAGTCCAAGCAACGAATCTATTGCTCATCTAGTAAGCAACGGCCCCGACTCTGCTCGGAACTCCCACAAATAGTCAGCAGTGGCCTTTGACAAACATCTTTTTCAAGACCACACTTGAAGGTCTGTGGTCATACGTTCATTGGCCGGACTTTCAAGTGTGTTCATGAAAAGATACCAGACTTCTGACCCTGTTCTGAGCCTCCACAGATGGCCAGAAGGGATCTTGGCTGGATGTAGCCTGTAGATTTGAAACTCGTCGTGGACTTACGTGTGATGTGATCCAGAATACTGCAGCTCGTGTACTAACAAAAACTAAGAAAATAGATCATATTACTCCTGTATTAGCTTCTCTGCATTACCCCACTAGAGAGCATATAGTATACTATATGCTCTCTAGTGGGGTAATGCATTACATTTCATTTCATTTATATTCATATTATCCCACTAGAGAGTGTATAGTATCATATTACCCCACTATAGAGTGTATAGTATCATATTACCCCACGAGAGAGTGTATAGTACCATATTACCCCCACGAGAGAGTGTATAGTACCATATTACCCCACGAGAGAGTGTATAGTATCATATTACCCCACTATAGAGTGTATAGTATCATATTACCCCACGAGAGAGTGTATAGTGCCATATTACCCCACGAGAGAGTGTATAGTACCATATTACCCCACGAGAGTGTATAGTATCATATTACCCCACTAGAGAGCTTATAGTACCATATTACCCCACTATAGAGTGTATAGTACCATATTACCCCACTATAGAGTGTATAGTACCATATTACCCCACTAGCGAGCGTATAGTACCATATTACCCCACTATAGTGTATAGTACCATATTACCCCACTAGAGAGCTTATAGTACCATATTACCCCACTAGAGAGCTTACAGTACCATATTACCCCACTAGAGAGCTTATAGTACCATATTACCCCACTAGAGAGTGTATAGTACCATATTACCCCACTAGAGAGCTTATAGTACCATATTACCCCACTAGAGAGCATATAGTATCATATTACCCCACTAGAGAGTGTATAGTACCATATTACCCCACTAGAGAGCATATAGTATCATATTACCCCACTAGAGAGCATATAGTATCATATTACCCCACTAGCGAGCGTATAGTACCATATTACCCCACTAGCGAGCGTATAGTACCATATTACCCCACTATAGTGTATAGTACCATATTACCCCACTAGAGAGCTTATAGTACCATATTACCCCACTAGAGAGCTTACAGTACCATATTACCCCACCAGAGAGCTTATAGTACCATATTACCCCACTAGAGAGTGTATAGTACCATATTACCCCACTAGAGAGCTTATAGTACCATATTACCCCACTAGAGAGCATATAGTATCATATTACCCCACTAGAGAGTGTATAGTACCATATTACCCCACTAGAGAGCATATAGTATCATATTACCCCACTAGAGAGCATATGGTATCATATTACCCCACTAGCGAGCGTATAGTACCATATTACCCCACTAGAGAGCGTATAGTACCATATTACCCCACTATAGAGTGTATAGTACCATATTACCCCACTAGCGAGCGTATAGTACCATATTACCCCACTAGAGAGCGTATAGTACCATATTACCCCACTAGAGAGCGTATAGTACCATATTACCCCACTATAGAGTGTATAGTACCATATTACCCCACTAGCGAGCATATAGTACCATATTACCCCACTATAGTGTATAGTACCATATTACCCCACTAGAGAGCTTATAGTACCATATTACCCCACTCGAGAGCTTATAGTACCATATTACCCCACTAGAGAGCTTATAGTACCATATTACCCCACTAGAGAGTGTATAGTACCATATTACCCCACTAGAGAGCTTATAGTACCATATCAGCTGTGCTCACTGAATGAGGGCCTACTGGTGGTTCCTAGTCTTAAAAAGTAGGATGGGAGCCAGAGAAAGGGAACCTACAAATGCAGCCAATAAGGAATAACAGTCTCATATTCCAAGAACAAACAATCATACTGAACAATATTAATTAAAGGACACTTTTGATTATTTATTTATTTTTACTTTGCATGAACTATTTCAACTAGAAGTCCACCTTGCTGCTTTGTGGAGCTCTCAACCAAACCACAAGGTCTCAACAGGTGAGGTCGGTTCAGTACCACACACGTGTGCTGCTGCTCTGCCCTCACATGTTGTAGAGCCATTTGTCCAATAGATGGCAGGATTGAGATGAATTTAATTCTGCCTTTAATCTGGAATAAAATGATCTGATGTCATAATATGTGTGTATTGACTGAAAACAGATAAGTTCAGCCTGATAGAGAAACAGGAATAGTTATAAGACAGTGGATCTATGAAGTCAAGGGCTTTCAGAAAAAAGTGCTGGGAGTATTACAGTAAACCGTTTATTTGTTATGTTACAAAACTATATACAATATGCATTAATAGAGAGAGAACAATAAGGCTGGAATAAAACATTGTTTTAATGTGTGCAATAATTTCTTAATTTCGTTTTGTGCAAAGATGTGACAGTTAAAAAAATAAAGACAAACAAGGATGAAGACCCCTACACAGCGTGAACAAATCAAGAAGATAAACTTGGATACCAGCCAATACACCTGGAGACGTTAATGTCAATCATAATATCTGTTTCACATGAACTGAGGGAAATGACCAGAAAAGTGACATTTTTTTATCATGTCAAGACACTACAAATACAAGTACACAGCAAAAAAAGAAATACAAAATAATTCACACGGTTCTCGTTTTCAATGGAAATGAATCAGTTTTGACAGTTTATGTTAATCACATTAACACAACAGACACATAGCATTACAACTTCACAATTTTATAAAAAGAAACTGTATATACAAAAAAAAGAAACTGCTCTTCTGTTTTTTTTTTTATTTCCAGAATGATCTTTCAAATTAAAAGCTTTAATGGCGTTGTTTTTCTCTATCCAAAAAAAGTCAATGATTAACTCTTGTTCACTTCACACATGATAAGAATGATGCCGTTGTACACTCAACTTTGCCTTTAGTGGTGCCAGTGCCACTGCTCCATTATCGAGCAGGTCTCACATCAGAAATCACGATACCTGAGAATAATAGGCACACATTTCTCATGAGAGCTGGTGTCAGATGAAAAGAAGGAAACAAGGAACCTGCCTGAAGACGAGGGTTGATTTGGCAATGAAAGTGCATACTGCTGCCAAAGGTTACAGAGACAGTTTTATCAGAGACAGTCAGAGGAACACAAACATGTGTTTTAGGCTTTCATCCACCAGGCACTATTTTCCAACAGCAAGTACGTGAAGATCTTGTGACGTGCAGAAGTGCAACCAGCAGCTCTCTTGTGTACTTCCTCAGTGGTTAGAATAAGGATATGAGATGTGCTGGGGTGGACTATTCTTAAACAGTGAGGGGGGAACACCGCACTCAAAGCTGGTCAGTTGATTTTATCGTAAGTCTCTAGCAGGAAGCAAAGTGTTGTCGCACAATGAGAAACTTCTGAACAAGAATCCGCATGAAGGAAATGAAGGTTCTTGTTAGCACCCTCACAAGGTGGAAAGGTTCTGGACAGAAGCTCCTGAGAGGGCTATAGGTAGAACCCTCTGAATGGGTTCAGGTGGACCCTTTATAAAAGGTTCTACCAGAAACCTCAAAGGGTTCTGTTATGAGGACAAGCTGAAGATCCTATGTGGTTCTAGTTAACGCCTGTATGTCTAACAGGGTAAAAGCTTGTGACTAGCACATTGCTGCATTTGGTCTTTTCATGGGATTTGTTGACAGTAAGAAAAATATAGATTCACATTTGCCTTTTAGCACAATCACAAAACTAGTGCTACTTGTCATGTCGTGGAATGCATCGTTTCCATTTCCCCGGAATACACACTCACACTCACACTCACGCTCACACTCACACTCACACTCACGCTCACGCACACGCACACGCACACGCACACGCACACGCACAGACTACCCCCCCCCCAACCCATCATGATAATATGATTAAACTTTTTCCTCGTAAAATCGGCATGACGTGACGAGAGGAAGTAAGAAGGCGAGTCACTCCTGCCAAGCTCCCAAAGGCTACAGTTGATGCGTGGGCACAATTTAACTCAATAGTTCCTCCAACAATCAAAACGACATTCACTGACATCTGAAATTCCTCATGAAGTTGGTTTTCAGGTGATGGTACACATGACCACATGATGAGGTTGTCAGAGTTTTAACTCCCTCACTGATTTAAAATCAGTCGAAGTGCTTCTTTAGATTGAGATGTGGTTTAAGTGTTTTCTTAGTAAGTTTAGGTGAGTGAAGCACTTACAGTTATTCAGTTCTGTTGAATCACAGTATTAAAAGTAATCCCTGGTTATATACCTAGCTGTTTGCAATAGGCAAAGTACAACGATAGAGTAGAGATTAGCAAACAAGGAAGTGTTGATTTCAGAAGTTGCCAGTAATTTAGCGTGATGGGAGCTGCAGTGACTCCTGTGTGTGGGGGGAGGGAGAGAGAGAGAGAGAGAGAGAGAGATATTTTAGATACCTTAATTATGTCTTGAAAAGCGCAAATAGACACAAAAAGAAATGAAGGTGAAACCAAGTGCTTGCTTGGAGCATTATATTATATAATTACCTCAGGCCACGTTGTGTGGGTGTTTATCATCACCTGCAAAAAGATTTTCATATGGAAGCATGAATGTATTGTTATGGAGTGCATTTATAGTTGTATTAGTGAGACACAGTGAGTCATTCAGACATACCTTACTCCATCATTTCTTCCTCTGATACAGGGACCACGTTATGGCCGTCTGGAAGAAATGAAAAGATTTTTAATGTGGTTTACAACGGGAGGGCGTCAAACCATCACCAAGTTGAGCAAGTTTGTGACAAGCGAGCCGAGGCAGATCCCGTACTGCGAGTGTCCGAAACACGGCTCAGGTTAGATCCTAAAAAGTGATTAGAGACCGAGCCCAGTTTCCCCCAAAGCCATGGAAAAATACAAATCATCTATATCGCTGTGCTTCCCCAGACAGCTTTAAAGTCAGAGGAAACCCAGTGAGAAGGTTGTATTTGTCATACAGTTACGTTCACGGATCAATGATCAACATGTGCTCCACCTGAGTTAATAGTCAAAACACAGAGGGAGTACATGCCTCCATAGGCTTGGAATGAGATCAGAAACCTGTATGTGGGGTTTGGTTTCATGTTGACGAGACCAATACTTTTAACCAGTTACACCACTCAATAATCCGTCAGAGGATCTAGAGCAGATTAGTACAGTTTCAGTTCGCTAAAACCAGCCGACAGGGAGAAAAATCAGTGGACAGCCCTTCCATTACACCTTTACAAAGAGACAAAGCTGGAGCAAGAGTATGTCCAAAAATGGACGTACGCATAAGGGGTGTTGTGGAAGGCCTTCGGATCTCTGTGAAGAAAATGATGGAAGAATGAAAAGCAGATATCTACTTGTGCCTGCGAAAGCCATTCTTTGTGAGCCTGATTATGTTTTGGCCTGCCGTGAGAGGTTTGCAGCACCCACGCCGCTCGATTTATTGAATAAACAATGCAAGTGTACTTTCCCAACCTGTAAAACATGGCTACTTGCCAGGTGTTCTACAGGTTTGTCCACTTCCTGCTATTGAGCTTTCAAGCTCCGCCTATTGTATGGTTACATGTAATTGAGTACGTTGTTCGTTGGAGAGAAACCTGAATCAAATAAAAGACACCTGTTTAAAAGGGGATTGCCACAGCAATTTAAGATCGATATTTGAGAGGGAATTATGAGCTGCTGAACTTCCTCACACTAGCTCTAAGCAGCTTATGCTTCAGCATTAAAATGGCAAGATATATATATATTTTTTTTAAATCAATAAAAATACAATCTTTTATTCATTTGAATTGTGTGTTTTTATGCAATGATGCAGATGACTATAACCAAGTAAAAGGATAACATACAGAATTGTTGGTTGGTTTACACTGAGAGAGTTTGAGATTAATTTTATGACCGGAGCCTTGTTTAGAAAACTAAACAACAACAAAAACAATCCAGCATCGCTGATTATATTTGCTCCTTTGTTTTTTACTTTTCTTCCTCTGCTGATCCTATCCGTGACTGAAAGCCAGGAAAAGATCAGAACCACAAGTTTTGTGACGGGTTGCACGGTACACATACACGATCAAATATCATAATAGTGCTGCAGTATTTCTGTAGTTGTACATCAGTAATGCAGCGAGTCACTACGCACTACTAAACAGGAAGAATAACCCAAAACCTCTTTCAATGTTAGCGGACGGCTAACTATTGTTTGAAGACGGACATGACAAATTGTAAACAAGAAAACTGCAGCTAAACATTGTGTTATGATATATATATATATATTAATTTAAGTCCATGGGAACAAGATTTTGGCTGTCTTTGTGTAGCCTGAAACGGTGAATGTGATGCAATCTGGTTTCTTAGAGGAAGTCCATACTAAACCAGCAACTATTTTTAATCTCCCTTGTACTTTTTTTTTCTTCGATGCGTTAACACTCAATAATATATGTATTGGTTTGTTTTAAACCAAAAGCCCAACGAGGGGCTGTGTCGGTACTCACTTTGAGATCGCCTTCTGTAAATCAGCAGCGCTAGCAGCAAGCCTGCGATCAGCGACCCGATGACCACCACGGGAGCCACTATTTTGGTGGCCGTATCCAACTTCTCCCGCTGTTCCTGTCCTGAAAGAAGCAAATTGAACAATAAAGATGTTTTTATTTTTAAAGAAGAGTAAAGAGGTATGCATGCACTGATGCAAAGTTCCCCCCTGTAATACGTCTAGCAACCTACATTCGCTTTCTCTTGTACTCCTAGAGGGGTCGGCAAAGTAAAACTGCTGATCAAAGTTTTCCTATCAAAGAGATGGCCAAAACAAGCCAAAACAAGCCAAGACAAGTAGCAAAACACAGTCTTATCAGGGCTGCATAGTTTTCTCTCCTGTACGAGGATCATTGTTTTGACGTTTTGAGAAAGATATCAGATTCAAGCCAAGTTCATACTTTCAAAGATCGCTGTCACTCAACTTGCTGTCTTGTAATAGGGTGTCTTGAAGTGTTCACGCTGTAAATTAAATCATTCTTATTCGGGTCCGTTCATGCAACTCAAATTTCAGGCAAAAGCATGACCTCACACACTGTACGACATGTCATTGTGTGGAGAAAATACCTTCGGTTTGTGGCGCGTCTATTACTTGGAATGGGGGGCTCTCTTCCTCTTGGCCTCCGCTGGCATTGAACACGCTGCAGGTGTATTTGGAGACAGGGGATCCTTTTCCTACAACCAGCTTCCTGGAGAGCTGAAACAGACCACCGTCTATCTGCGTCGCCTCCGTTTGAGCGTCACTTGTCAACTCGTTGTGCTCGTCGAACCAGCGAAGTGTTCCTTTTGGGTAGCCGCCATCGGTCTCACACGTCAGGGTACCGTCGGTATTCAGAGTGATTGTCTTCGGGCTGGAGACAATCGTTGGTCTGTTGTATTTGGCTGCAAAGAGTAAACAAACCAAAAAAAAACATTAATTAATCTGAACATTGCACCGTGTCGTCAACCAAATGACACCAATAATCACAAAATGAAGTGGACCATTATATTTAAAAGTGTGTGGGAAGAAAGACAAACACAAAAGTGGCTCCTGCAACAGGCATTTTTGGATGTAAATATGTGTAACACTGAAACTGAAAGTACATAAAGAGAGAAAGGGAAATAACAGGAAAGTCCCCTGGATCTCAAAATAATCTCAAAGGAATTTGAAGCACCATTTTCTGTTTGAAACTAGCCTGTTTGAAACGCTCACCGAATCAACTTCAAGCTTTGAAATGAGTTGGGATCGAGGTTTTCGAAGATGCATTTGAGACTCAAAATGGTGACTTCTCGGAGCCCAACAGTTGTCTAAATGTGTCGGTGGTGGACCGAGGCCTGGAGGGGCTCACCTGTGACGATAAGCCTGGTGCCTACTTCGTCAGAATTGTCGTTCATCGACACAAAACATGTGTAACGTCCATGGTGCTCCACTGCGGTGTTGGTGATGAGCAGAGATACGTTCATGTTGCTGCCATTCCAGGACGGCTGGGCAAACGAAAAGCCTTTTTCCTGCTTTGCGATTTTCCCCTTATTAAAGACTAGTAAGGCACGGTCGGCTTTCTTCCAGCTGATCACCAAGATAGTCGTGGTTATTTTGGGGTTTTTGATGACACACTCCAGCATCGACTGCCGGCCGTACTGTCCCAGATTTTCAGCCTTGCACTTCAGACTTGGAAAATCTTCTGCAGAAGAAAATACGACAGGATGAGACGTTACAGTCAGCAGCAAGCAGCCTTTTGTACTTCAATTTCTCTGATTGAGGGGAGAATTTACCCGGCTTTGCATTTCCCATGTGGATTGAGATGACAGCGAAAATCATACACAGGATACACATTGAGGCCATGTTAATTTACCTGAAATGACAGAACAAACAATTCATGATGTGTTGATCAGATCAAATGTAACAAACGCATACACATGTTTTAACTCAAGGAGGATCTCTTCATTTCCCTCCCCACCGCCACGCTTACACAATGTGCAACGAGCGCGAGAATTCTGCACTTGCGACTCTGCACATGATCACGCTGTGTCTTTTTTAAGTTGCGTGGACATTTCTGAACGCACTGAAGAGCCTCACAATAATACACACATTGACCATTGGTGGGGGAATTACGTCTCTGGTGGAAAAAATCAACGGGAAAAAAATCAACGTTTGATTTAATATGCATTCTGGTGTTTAGCAGGATGTATTTTTGTACACATTCTTCTTTTTCTTTATTTTCTTGTATAAACTGGCAACTACCCATTAAATAAACAGAAACTCTTATTTCTGGCCACATCACCATAGAATCTAACCGCCAAAGATAAAAGCAAATTAAAAAAGTGTGGTGCTCCAGGTTGTCCCTCCTTACATATTTGTACTGCAAAAACAAAGCGTGGAGTGCCAGTGTGATTTGCAACAGTCTTGTGCTGGTTGCACAAGATTAATTGCGTTGCAACTTGCCAATGGATCTAATAGGTGCTGTGGGGTTTTTACAACGCACGTCACACTGCAGATGGAACCACAACTGACGTCCTCAAATGACTGTGTTGTGTTGTGACAGATGCTGGTAAGAATAACAGAAGTATCTGCATTCTTCTTCTCACATAATCAGATTTTTTTTGTTGGTGCAATTACAAATGTCTACTTGTTGAAGAATGTATGATGGGCCCGGGTTCGGTTCCCGGTCTGGGCGGTTCTTCTGTGGGGAGTTTGCATGTTCTCCCCGGGGCAGCGTGGGTTGCCTCCGTGTGACTTGTTTGTCAATTGTGAGTCGCACACAGTTCACTGATCTCAAATGGTTTGTCGTGTTGCATTTTGGTTCAGTTGCATTTTTCTCTGTGCGAAAAGGAGCTGAAACCAAGGGGAAACCGCTCCAAGTTTACAAACTCAACAGCTGATTCAGGACCAGAGCGAACAAAAAGAGACAAAGCGCAGCCCTCGTTGTCACGTTTAAAGAAAATTATAATGTGATCGCATAATGTAATGGCTATAGAATAAAGACAACATCTGCATGAAGCTTGGGTCCCTAGAAGCCTGGTTTTTCTCTATGAAAAATGTACACCTATAAACGGACACCCTGGGGTGTTTTACCTCATCACAGCACTGAGATCAGGGTTCAAAGTGGAGTACGGTCTATTTTGTGTGAGCCAAAACCAGGAGCTGTGAAGACAGCAGACACAACAGAAACAATCTATGTCTGTTCCTGGCAAGCAAACACGGCAGCCAGAAACAAACATTTATCATTTGTGTGCCTTAGATAAGCGGAACAATAGAGCAGGTTTCATCCTGCTACCGGGTGAAGACCGTGTGTGGTTTTATTGGAGACAGGATGTTAGCCACACATGGCAGACACAATAGAAGTGGGAAGAAATGAGGTGTTCTTATCTGTGGGCGAGTTCACCACTAATAGTTTCCAGTAACTTATTCGTTATGACCTCACAGTCCTATGGATGTATAAAGAGAAGTGGACACCGCGCTGGTCTGTGCAAAGTGGACCAGTGGAGCATGAAGCCAAAATGGCTCAACTGCCAGGTACAAAATTACCCGGAGCGGTTCCTTTAACTCCGCCTCCCAGCAATTGGCCATTTTATTTTTGTATTAAACGACGTGAAGATTATTCTCTGTTCAATCAGAAGGCACCGTGAGCAACCAGCGAGACACTAAGATTAGGACAAGCACTATGGTGCGTGCGCCGCATTTTATTGGTGTAAAAACAATTGATCTTTGCACAACCTTTGTATCCCTGCAGCACGTTGTGAAAGAGTGAAACAAAGATCTCGTGCTCATTCATGAGAATAAGACATACAGACAATAGTTCATAACACCTGTTCTCCCAAATGGAACAAAGCTGCAGTGAGTAGTGAGTGCAGCTGCTCAGCGAAGCTCAGCGAGGTCTCCACAGAGAACATTCTTCTGTGTGGGTGTGTGATAATTTATGTTTATGAAACAGATAAATAAGCAATAGATTGACTAACTGACAAAAACTAATTCCACATAACATGGCTTTGTATAGCCTATGCTAATTTGAAACATTTGTTCCCTGAAGGCGGTCTAAAGGGAAAACATAAGGGTGATAAACACACAGAAAATACCAAGAAAACTACAACTAAATGAGTTAAAGAACATCTGATCACACATTGCTGCTCGTTTGATCCCTTTCGCAAATCTTTTTCTACTTTCTTGTTTGTTGAGAATGTGGCAGCGGCGAGATCTTATCAGCGTCCTGTCTAAAGTGTTTGTTCACCGTATATTATCCTAAAGAGGTGTAACAGGCACTGATGACACTGCTCAGCACCTTAGATGCAAAAAAAAAAGCAGCCTTAATGTATTTGTCCCATAATGTGGTTAACGCAGATCTAAATGCGTGCCGAGTTTGCTTCTGTTTTTTGTCTTCTGATATTGTGACTGGCGGTCTGACATGAGGCCGTTCGTCTTGTTTGACCACTTATTTTTAAAGTGTTTGTATTCACTTTCCCTTAAAAGGAGCCGTCACATTTAAACAAACAATGAGTCAAACTGAAAGAGAAAGGAGAGAGAGTGTGCTGAGGGGAACATCTCTGATGACCCCTGTGCTCCTTTTGCTTTCCTTTCAGAAAGAGTGTTGCACACTCCCACTGCCCTTCTGAAACTATTTTGCGGACTTTACAGTTTATTCTGATCCCCCTCACCCGTGCGATCTCCCACTTTCTGCTTGAGACTACTTGTGTTTGTGGACGTGAGCGGGGGGAACTTCGACATCACACTTGGACACCGATTCACAAGCCGTAAAAAAAAGGAGTACAATGCGAGTGTATTTCACACACCAGCGCCCACAGGACCATCGAGCCACTGCAGCTGTGTGGCGGCAGATGCTTGTCTGAAACTCTTGAACACAGTGGAGAAACATCTGCACTCACTCAAAACCACGGCAGGATTTCCTAAAACACACTGACCATATACAGATACACATCCTGCTGTAACCTCCGGTCAATAAAACCCCGCAGTTGTGGATACACACATGCACATCCAACGTTTTCCGGATATATTGCATACTTAGTGTGTGCCTCCATCTCCTTTATCAGCTTGTTTTTTGTAATACTTCCTTGTGGAGCGTAGGTCACCCAACGTCGGAATGTTGTGTTTTGCAGTATTTACTTGAAGGCATTTCAACAAAGTTGGATGTTGGAGTTTGTGCGATTCAAAATGTTATATTAACACCAAGATAAAAAAAAAACCTTGATTTCTGATAAATGGTATCAGATTCTGCCTGAATCCAACACGTTGGCCGATCCCTCGTTTTAACAGTAGTAGTATTGTTTTGAACTCCGTGATCCCAAAGTATGCGTTCTATCATAATCCTTTTTCTCCATTGAAGACCACGACCCGAGTGGCCTGGCCTTTCTGCTCACTTCCTGACTGAATATTAACAGTGTGTGACTGATCTGACAGCCTTTCCTCCCCAGTGACTGTCACACTCACATTAACTGCGAGGTCAAGGAACTGTGCTGTAGGGGAAGGCCGAGAGTCGATACTGTGGCTCGATCACAGTTTGACAGTTACAAAAAAATCCACTAACTATATAACATGTCAACATGTAAAATTAACAATTATAATAGGATTATTATGAGGGGAAAGACAGGGGTATTGAAAAAACGGCTAAATGACATACATCTTATCCACCTAACCACCAGGACATCCTGCACATCCTGCTTTTTTTTTTTTTTAAGAATTGTAACAAAAAAAAAAAAATATCTTTGTCTTTTCTTTTCTTTTGCAATTTCTTGTTGCTTATCAGCCGAAACAATGTGCGACAACTGTGATAAAATAATAATATGAGCTGATGTGTCGGGGCGGCTGACATGACACGAGCTGACAACCCCGTCCACTGAATCCCTGAATCTCAAACAGGAGACGATGGTCGAGCTCCTTCAGGAACGTCGGCATCCACATACTTGCTGAGGAGTATTTTAAAGTCAGAGGAACAAAAGATAGTCAAACAGACATCTACATGTCAGTCAAATGAGTCAGCCATCACTTTCACTGTGGTGTCCTCATGCCACTTTCACTCAGGTTACAACTCTACAACCACACAGTCAAATGAGAAGCCACCAGGCAGGAGGCGCATTTCTCCTCCTGCAGTGAGGATTACAGACAACACACGTGACACCCCGCTGGCTATAGTTACATCATCACCAATGAGTCCCTCACACAGCCGACACTAAGCAACTACAAACAGTGGCGGTTTGCATGAGGACATACCGAGTTGGCATTTTGCAATTGCTCCTTAATCATGTTGCCTTCCGCGTTGCACACATTGCAACCACAGTTAAAAGTTAAGCCCAGATTAACCGCCCGTACTGTGTGGGGCTTTTGCCCCCCAACACACACAAGTCGTGGAATGTCGATTATTTAGAGAAGAAATGGCCCAGCAGACTTTCCCCATTAACGAGGGGCTACTAATGTTTTTATTAGTTATCGTGTGATTCACACAATGTAGTTTAACTTTTATTTAATCATTAATTATGGAAAAGAACCAGGGGGAAAACGTCTACACTACCACTAACTGTGGTTTGGATATTATTTCAAGACAGACTTCCTTTAAAATTGAAATTTAAAATCTAAAAACTGACTTAATATGTTATTTGTTGAATTTGAATGTGGCCTCTTCTTCATAGGTCGTGGGAATCCAATAACAAATGGTTGATTGTACATTGCCAACTCTTATTGTAAGCAACAGTTCCAACAAAGTTGTGTATCTTGTGCAAACAATGTGGCTGTGTCCCACCACTGAGTAGCCCAAATGCACTGTTGTTTTCATTTATGCAAATCCAAAAACTAAGGGTATTTTGGGGGGAATACTTTCAACAGTATTATATATATATATATATATATATATATATATATATATATATATATATATATATATATTATTTATTTTTTATCTCAACCCAACGTTTCTCTTTCTATTCTATGCAAACCACTCGAGCGCGTGCACGACACTTCTGCTGCTAGATTGGTCGCGAGGTCATGTGAATAAAAGTCGAGTCGTTTCCTCGTAGAAAACAATTCGAGAGTTAGACACATGAAATAAAGTCGGCCATTCATGAAGCTGGATATACGTCCGTGTACGTAAACGTACATACGTAACGTACGTACGTAACGTACATATGTCCGTATTTAACGTACGTATGTAACGTACCTATGTCCGTATGTAACGTACGTACGTAACGTACATATGTCCGTATGTAACGTACGTACGTAACGTACATATGTCCGTACGTACTTAACGTCCCCGCTTCACTAACTTAACGTACACACGCAACACGTGTCGCAACACGTCCACTTCAGACACACGCCGTGTGGATACTCACAGTACACGCTCCTCGACAGGGCGACGTCTCTCCGGCGTTGGGACGAGTGTTTGACTCGCGGCTGGACATCCAAGTGGTAGTTACCCCCGACGCTTTGTGTTCTCCTTACTTTCACTTTCGTAGTGAGTCAGTCAGAGCTGATTGGCTCCTTGTGCGCAGACGTGGCACGGACAAACGATGTAATAATTCATAGGGACTGAGAACGTGTGCTTTGTATGATTTAATACTTTTTTTTCCTCATCTCAAATACATAATGGATAGGTTCACTCCACAAGTCTGTTTATGAAGTAATAGTCAGGGGCCCATGTTAAATATGTTCATACTGGCCATTGAATTAACTTTCTATGTAAATTACGGGAGACATAAATAGTTTTTATGCAAAAGCACAATCAAATGTTTTATCTGAGGTCAATATGAGGCTTATGTCCCTCAAATCTGAAGGATGACATCTTCCAAAGTTACAAAATATTTTTTTTTTGTCCTCATTGTGTTATTTCCCCCAATGAGCTGCAGAGGAACAATCATACAGTGCGATTATTCTAAATCAGATAACGCACATACACACACAGCAAACGCATGGACCCATGGTCAAAATTGAATTTTAATATTCATTTCCACTTGTGCCATTTTTCTTGATTTCAAATTTCTGCAGCGACTCGCATCCAGCGACGGAAAATTGGCGTAGGATGCAAACAAAACAAAACAAAAAACGGACGCGTCTTGCATCATAACACGTTAAAAAAAAAACGAGACACCACGGGGACTACATTTCGTGTAAACCGAAAATGTAGTTCTTCTTGCGCGGCGGCTTAGCTGACACAGCAGCCGCCGCACGCGACTCAACAAGACAGAAGCAGGGGACGGAGGAGGGGGTTTGACTTTTGGTTTTTAAATAATGACGATGACATGTACAAAAAGGCTGTTATATCTTTCTGGAGAGCAGGACGATTAAACACATGTATACGGGAGGAGGAGGGGGGGAAAACATAGAAAAAAAAGGCCGAGCTGTCATAAGGTCACTTGTCAAATCTAGGATGGGTTCACCAGAAACACTTTAGGACCAACAACAAAGCAGGTCTCCTTCATACTGGCAGGATGCAATTGAGGAAACCCAACCATATTTGATGTTGTAGCCTAAACACATTAACAGGCACACTGTATCTTAAGAGTAACTTTGACCTGTAAAAAACACGGGGCACTCAAAACCGGCACTGGGGTTTACGATAATCTAAAGTTGGTGACTGCAATATAAAAAAAAGGCTTTTTCCAATTCTGTTACCTGACACGGGACACACAGAAGTCATCTGAATACATGTTTGCACCCTTCAGATCACAATGACAGTAATTTATGCAACTCCTAAGTGGATTATACTATAATCAGTAGAAAGATTCCAGCTTCATGCAACAATACAACAATTATCCCACAGTAAAAACTAAATAAAAAAACCTAACAAACAGGTTAAATAAGAATAAGAATAGAAAGAAAAATGTCTTCACAGTTATGTTTCTTCTCACATTCATACGTTTACAGACCAGACGTGCATGCAAGATGGGTCCAAACTGAACACAGTGCAAAAGTGACAGCTTTTTTTTCTTCTTCTTTTTAAATTCGCTCGTGTTCTGGAAACTGCTCGTACAATCACACACAGCTTTTACAGTCGCAATAAAGTAAGGGGAGATTAATCTATCGCTTTTTGATATGGGAAAGATGATCCTTGTGCCTTGCGTTACACGGGGCGAAGGCAGACTTTGAACCGCACACATAGAAATACATAAAGTGCTTCGGTCAAAACAAAAACAAAACAAACTAAATGACAAAAATGGTACAAAACGGTTTTCAGAAAGGAGGTATCAAAAACAATGCACTTAAGGGATGTAGAGGAGGACTGGCGTCTGGATTCCTGCGGTTAAGAAGAATGGGCCGAGGGTTCCTTGTTAAAAAAATAAATAAAAAAAGACGAGTTCAGAGATGAGTGGATGACGGGAGGGAGGAGGGTTGGGTAGTTGTCTGGGCTTCATCCCAGGATGAGGCTGGACTTGCCCCCAGGGGGATTCCTGCGACCGGACGGTACTCCTGCAGCGAGGTGCTCGGCTGGAGGGGCCTCCTCCTTCTGCTCTGGGACGGGTACCGGCTCAGGAGCCATGTTTTCTGAACACAGGCAGGGAGGCATGTGGCCGTTAATGGAGACACTCACAAGGGAATCGCCACGATCATTTTGCCACAAACAGGAGTGTCAACGGGTTTAGAAGCCTCGGCTTTATCGTCTACTACTGACAATATTGTTTTTCACTTGCTTTATTGTTATTACACATGATACAATGCAGGTTACTGCATTGATATCGCTGATGCTGACTTTTTGCCAGTCCTTCTGCACGATGTCATGTCTGTAGCCGTCACATGCTTTTAAAAGAAGATTCTTGTTAGCTGGAAATATTAAAAGAAAAAGACCGCCGCAGCCAGTGTTTTCAACCAACTCATGGCTCAGACATTAGCTTAACTAACAAACTACCCACTATTTATAAAAATAATAACCCAAATCTTTGGCTGGGCATTATAGAGGGTACTGCAACAGGAATGTATCTAATAATATTGTGAAGAAAGCGTGGGTATGTATGTATACAGGTACACACACACCGTATGAGCACATGTACATTTGTATATCTGAGATGTTAAATGTTAAAAGACCTATGATGGTTTATCAAAAATATGTTCTTTTGGAATATTGGACCGCTGGTTTAAAGTCTATCAGAGTAGTTGATGCGATCAGAAAAACAAAAAAACAGGTTCTTACCATATTCGCGTACAGAATTCTCTCCATCCTACGAAAACAAGCAGAAAGATGGAAAGTATTTCATCAGCCTACACAGACTAAAAATGAAGGAAACATTGTACTGCGTCTTGAGTCTTGCTGGAAAGACTCACCTGTACTGAATTATTAAATATAAGCAGGTGTTACTTTCATGCTATTTGCTAATGTTGCACTGTAATTGATACACAAGCTACCTTTTAAGGGAAGATGTAGAAGAAGAAGGAAACATAGATAATAAGAGTTCAATCATTTGCACTTCAGTTGCTTCCCCAATACGTTTGTCTGCCTTCAGGTTTCACTTCATTTCCTCTCGCCGCAGCTCGTGATGCGAAGCGTGATCTTACCGCGGCGGGGCCATCTGCGGACTGGTCGGCGGCCTGGTTCCCTCCTCTCCTCAGGGGGGCTGACGGCTCGCCGCAAAGCACACCTGTGGGCTTCCCACCTGGAGCAACCAAGAGAATAATGGCTCAAATAAATAAGGCCGCCACTCGGGAGACAAAACCCAATAAATGCTAACCTTTTTTTAAATAGACAAGTATCATGAGGATACATGCAGCATGCCGCGTCAGCACGACGATGCCTTTCCTCTTCCAAATGCGTTTGGCCAATCTGATTTACCTTTACAATGCTAATAAAGAGGATTATAGCTATCAAAAAACTCTGGGTTGTAATTAAAATGCTTATATTAATTTCCAGAATTAAAACAACATTGTTGTGTTCCACTTTTTTTTTTAAACACAACTAGACTCACCGCCTCTCGATATATATATTACAATTTACGGCCAAAACGTCATCACAGACATTGTGAGAAATTTCATGTGAATTAATGAGTTAATTCAACCAGTGTTGTGATGTCACAGAGACCTTTGATCACCAAAATCCCAACAACAAGAACAACTTGGATCTGATAAAGTTCATCAGGAGAGAAGCAAATTGAGCAGCTAGATCATTACTGACCTGATTATAAACTAATACATTCATCATGAAACTCTTGAACTAGATCATAAAGCAAAAAGGGACGCCGACACGTTCCGGCTCGGAACCAACGTGGATTTGTTACGAAACACTGGGGAATAATATAGCAACCACTTTATCAGTCTTTCAACTGATAGCAAATAGAAGCCATATAACAACTTTATCTTCATCCGCATGGTCACATGGTGATCGCAGTGAAAACAGATGTTATAATTGCCTATAGCCCTCATTTAGAGGAAACATAAGATTTCCTCCAAACATAATTTTTTTTTTTTTATAATCAAATGCCAGAGCATTGTTTCAGGGTCTTCGTAGGGTCTTCGTAGGGTGTGTGGAATTTCCCCAGAAAGGATTGGAACATAACTGGGGATTTTGTGTCTCAGTCACAATGTAGGAAGGCACCAACGGGAAGTGAAGGTCCCATGAGCGGAACAACACAGACCACTGATGTCCGCTGACACAGTGGCCGGACCCGGTGAACTGCTTTGTGCTGGACTTTTCTTTCAGAAGGAAGTTACTCCTCCATTTCTTATTTGTTTCCGATTGTGCTGTGGGGAACTCTTTTGACTTGAGACATTTCACTTTCATCATGAATGTCAGCCTGACAATGAGCCTGTCTAATTAAAATGTCTCTTCGCCCCTAACCCCCTTACATACATGACTTATCGTCACTACAGGCCGCTGTTATTTTCAGAATAAGCGAGGCTATTCAGAAAAGGTCATCACCAGGCATGTGAGTGGGGAAATAATGGGACGTCTCATATTTGAAGCAATAATTGTCATATTGAGAGATGAGTGTGTGGCCGCCAACATTGTTTTAAATTGTGTCTTTTATTCATCATATGCACGCATCTCAGAACAAATGTCCCTATTGCGTCAATCTGAACTGCGTACCCGTTCAGTTCATCCCCTGCCAAGGAATGTTCCCCTATTATTGGAACGCGTACATATTTGGTTTATACTGAATATACAGTGGGTACGGAAAGTATTCAGACCCTTTTAAATGTTTCACTCTTTGTTGCATTGCAGCCATTTTCTAAAATCAAAAAACTTAATTTTATTTCTCATTAATGTACACTCAGCACCCCATCTTGACAGAAAAAAAACAGAAATGTAGATTTTTTTGCAAATTTATTAAAAAAGAAAAACTGAAATATCACATGGTCATAAGTATTCAGACCCTTTGCTCAGTATTGAGTGGAAGCACCCGTTTGAACTAGTACAGGGTACCCCCAGGATTTTTCATCTCAAATTTAAGACTTTTTTAAGACCTTTTCAAGACACTTTGAATGAAATTTAAGACCAACATCGCACCTTTCCTGATATGCGTATGAATGAAAAAAATAGGAAATAAATCAATCAATCAAATAACTTTAATCATAATACAGAACCATTTAAAACAATAACTGTGAGGGGTGTGTGTGTGTGTGTGTGTGTGTGTGTGTGTGTGTGTGTGGATATGTCTGTGGGTGCACCTGTGTGCGGTTGTAGTACAACAGATCCTACAGCCTTTGGAGCTCTGCGCTTTTGGCAGCAATCTGTTCATCCAGTTTGATGAGTTCAGCCAACTTGTCCTTGTGGCTCCTTCTAAAAGGCATTAGACTTTGCTATTAGCTCTGCCATCTTGCTGCCTGCTTGCTTGGCTTCAGCCTGGTCTGCCAACGCCACATGCCCCATCGTCCCGAGTTTAAATGTCTTTCTGCACAAAGTGCACTGTGCCTCCCACACATTCCCCGGCACTGACTGAACCCAGTCATACTTTGGGTCGTGGACCCACAGCGGATTAAAACGGCATTTGCCCATCACTCACTGCCTAGTGCTAGCCATAGCAAACGACGACGATGTCCGTTGCGCGCGCAAAGACTGTACTGCAGTCTTTAAAAAAATAAAAATAAAAACACGCTCTTTGACCAATCACATGTCAGCTCTGTCTTTCTCTATGTCTCTTTTTCTTCTCTATGTCTTCTCTCTCCAGGGCTCTCAAGTGTCACGCATTGAGCGTGACTGTCACTCATTTCGGTCTTAAGTCACGCCGTCCCGCCACAGATCGTATTTCTCACGCTGAAAAAAAACTCTAGGCGAAATGTACCGCAGCGGCAAACATGACCTGGTCGCGCTGCCCTCACCATGGAACTGTTATTTTAACAGTTAAGTGACTTAACTGTTATATTTTTCTCTTTTCACGGATACAAATAAAAAAGGCTCTGATTAGAATACGGGACAGGCGGGACTGGTTCTGTCCTACTCACAGACAGGCAATACCCTGCACCACACACTCCGGTACTTTAGGTTGGCGCTGTATGCACCTATTCAAGTTGGTCCCCTTCCATAACGTGTAGAAGAAGAACCCTTTAATTTACAGAGAAGAATCATCTTTAGCTGGAGGGCTGTGGACTCTGTAACACTACTGGCAAGTGCATCTGACCCTAATTGTGAGACACGCGATGAAACGGGAAAGCAGGTTCGCATAGCTCGATGCTAACCTGCGAGCGCGCTAGTTAGCGCGCTCGCAGCGATCAGCGCGCGATCAGCTGTTAAACAGGTCTCAGCCAGTTCAGACAGTATACAGGTTGCCTGATATTTTGGATGCGACGTTTGGGTGTACTAAGATCCGTTGTAACAACGAACAATAAACAAATGTTGTGGCGCCGTATCAAATAAGGAAGGGGGTAAAAATTAAGACTTGATGAACGAAATTTAAGACCTGTTGACCAAATTTAATACCTTTTTAAGGCCTTAAATTATGAATACTAAATTTAAGACTTTTTCAAGTTTTTAAGACCTCGCGGGTACCCTGTAGTACAGCCATGAGTCTTCTTGGGAATGATGCAAGAAGTTTTTCACACCTGGATTTGGGGATCCTCTGCCATTCTTCCTTGCAGATCCTCTCCAGTTCCGTCAGGTTGGATGGTGAACGTTGGTGGACAGCCATTTTCAGGTCTCTCCAGAGATGCTCAATTGGGTTTAGGTCAGGGCTCTGGCTGGGCCAGTCAAGAATGGTCACAGAGTTGTTCCGAAGCAACTCCTTTGTTATTTTAGCTGTGTGCTTAGGGTCATTGTCTTGTTGGAAGGTGAACCTTTGGCCCAGTCTGAGGTCCAGAGCACTCTGGAAGAGGTTTTCTTCCAGGATATCTCTGTACTTGGTCGCATTCATCTTTCCTTCAATTGTAACCAGTCGTCCTGTCCCTGCAGCTGAAAAACACCCCATAGCATGATGCTGCCACTACCATGTTTCACTGTTGGGATTGTATTGGGCAGGTGATGAGCAGTGCCTGGTTTTCTCCACACATACCGCTTAGAATTAACGCCAAAAAGTTCAATCTTGGTCTCATCAGACCAGAGAATCTTATTTCTCATAGTCTGGGAGTCCTTCATGTGTTTTTTGGCAAACTCTATGCGGGCTTTCATATGTCTTGCACTGAGGAGAGGCTTCCGTCGGGCCACTCTGCCATAATGCCCCGACTGGTGGAGGGCTGCAGTGATAGTTGACTTTGTGGAACTTTCTCCCATCTCCCTACTGCATCTCTGGAGCTCAGCCACAGTGATCTTTGGGTTCTTCTTTACCTCTCTCACCAAGGCTCTTCTCCCACGATTGCTCAGTTTGGCTGGACGGCCAGGTCTAGGAAGAGTTCTGGTCGTCCCAAACTTCTTCCATTTAAGGATTATGGAGGCCACTGTGCTCTTAGGAACCTTGAGTGCTGCAGAAATTCTTTTGTAACGTTGGCCAGATCTGTGCCTTGCCACAATTCTGTCTCTGAGCTCCTTGGGCAGTTCCTTCGACCTCATGATTCTCATTTGCTCTGATATGCACTGTGAGCTGTAAGGTCTTATATAGACAGGTGTGTGCCTTTCCTAATCAAGTCCAATCAGTTTAATTAAACACAGCTGGACTCCAATGAAGGAGTAGAACCATCTCAAGGAGGATCAGAAGAAATGGACAGCATGTGAGTTAAATATGAGTGTGTGACACTTCAGCAATAAGGTACGAGTGGCAGTACTGTATCGTGCAATAATGTACTGGTCAAGGGAGTTGTTAGGCCCGACGCGCAGCGGAGGGCCGGCAAACCCTTGAACTGTACATTATTGTAGACACAGTACTGCCACTCGTACCTTATTGCTTTTATAATAAGGGTACCTGTGACTTTATAAATAGTAATAGTAAGCTGCCTTTCAGCACAAAATAGTTGTAGCCACCAAACGTTGTGCATCGCATTTTCAGCAACAGAGAAAATAGTCCCGGGACGCACGGGACGCACATACGGGACTATAAAACGGTTGAAAGCAGGGTGGAGGATGACACTCAGCCACCGATGTAAAGAAGTGCTCTCGTTGCTTCTGTCCGTCTTTTCTCCGTCATTTTTCTCCTCCATGATGTTTAGAGAACTTGCCTCGCGTCGGGAAATTACCGACGTAATTATCTCTCACTGGAAATTATCACGATTTTGTGATCAAACCCTTTTCATTCCTCATCTTTAGGTTAGGGAGGCAGTGACGTGTGTGTTGTCGTTCGTTATGCTAGTGTGGGGGACGCTACGTGAGCTTGTTAGCTGTTCCGTTTGAGCTAACTTACTGTCAGCGAAGAGCCCCGTTGCAATACTGTGAACACTCAAGCAATAAACCTGCAAGTTAAGGAAACCGTCTGCGAGTCGTTACTGCGGACGTGACAATATCAAAGTTTACACGAAACATGTTTGGTAACTGTCAAGCTTGAAATGACAACTAACGGTTGCGCAATTTGTAAACAGGTTGTACAGTACTTTATGGCTGAATAAAATACACCCTGTGACTCACTCTCAACCAATCAGAATGCTTGATTTGATCTAAACGTATTATAATCATATTTAACTCACACTCGCAAAGGGTCTGAATACTTATGACCATGTGATATTTCAGTTTTTCTTTTTTAATAAATTTGCAAATATTTCTACATTTCTGTTTTTTTTCTGTCAAGATGGGGTGCTGAGTTAATGAGAAATAAAATGCACTTTTTTGATTTTAGCAAATGGCTGCAATGAAACAAAGAGTGAAAAATCTAAAGGGGTCTGAATACTTTCCGTACCCACTGGTATATCAGCTGGTATATCACTGGTATATCAGCCGACACACTTCGTTTATCCCTTTAATGTTGCTGTGTTACGTGCTCCCCCTCTGCTGGCTGGGATGCGCACATGCTCTAGCTCAAGCTCAATCTGTGTCCTCTCAGGTTCTCCGGGGTTAAAAGTCTGACTGAGGAACGCCGATAAAGACGTGGCGGAAACGCTCTCTCTCTCTCTCTCTCTCTGGCTTTCCTTCCACATTGCGGCCTCAGCAGCAGATCATTTCTGTTTTCTTTCCTTAATTCCTTGTGTTTTTTTTTTTTTCCTTGTGGGTTCCCCAATCACGTTTTCGTGGCTTTGTTTCCGCTCGGTTTAGTTGAATGTTGGTTTCGGTTGGAGTCTGGTATTCGCCCAAGAGTCAGTCAAACTTCCTGGTGTTTTTTGGAGGTACTTATGTTTTACATTATCAGTATGTCCATTTTCTTGTATTATACTCAACTAATGACTTGAGACAGATTTTTTTTTTTTTTAAACAACACTGAAGAAGGTTTTCAGATAGTCCCGGCATGATTGACGTCTGAAGTCATGTACAGATGGTTCCCCAGCTACTTTAGGCCGTCCGTTGGCGGAGAGGGATGAAGCCCAAACAAGGCTGTGAACTAAACATGAAGTTTAGTTTACCATTCTGCCTGTGAAATATAAAATATCGAGATAAACAAATCCCTGATTATGCTGTCATTTTAATGTAGGACCGAGCCTCTGCAGGACTGCCGTGCCCATCCACCCGTCTGGTTGTATTGTGCTGCGCCGTGCAGACCCGCACACCATCACCGCCTCTCTGTGACAGCTCGGATGAGACAGTTGCATCGAAGTCAAAACAGTGAGAAAAGCATTCGGTGGCAACGAGGAAATGGCTTGCTTAACTTTTTTTATTTATTTTAATTTGAACTTGATCCTGTTCAAAGAAGAATGACAAACTATTTGCTTTTTGTTTTAGCCAAATTAGTTAGGCTGTTATACACAGTATTACGTCTCAAGCAGCTTCCTTGTTGAAGTAATGCTACACTTTTAGCTTGAATTCAAACATTTAATGACAATATTAATTATTGGTATTTCAGTTAGCCTGCATTCCTAAAAACGGAGTGTGTGTATATATATATATATATAGGTAAAAATGACACAAGCATGCCTCAACTGGCTGCTCTCCCATTTGGGTGGCTACTCAAAACTCTTAGACTCTTTTGACTCTTTCCGCCTTTTTGTTATAGAATCCAGACGGTCACCATGTCATCCAACTTTGCACACGCCAGGGACAGCAGCTCTACTGGGACTGATGTAAACTGATGCCAAAAACACTTTGCGTCGCCTTGTGATATCACCGACAAGCAAAGATGGCCGCACCCTACCAGCCCCCCCCAAAAAATTAAGTAATGTGTACATCAAATTTACTAAATGTATATACATTATTCATATTGCAAAGTCGAAATGGGGGGGGGGGGGGGGGGAGAACAAGCCCTTTGTCACAGGAATTCAGAAAGAAAAGAATTGCTGATCCATCTTAGCACAAAGGTCTGAGACCAGAGCCGAGCTGCCAACATGAGGCACACGGCACAATGAGAGCGACTTGGATTATGAGCTTTCGCAATCTGTCCTGCACACCAGAACACCACATCTGCAAGGGAAGAGACATCAAACGCAGCAATGGCTCTGAAAATTAGGAACCACTGCACTAGATCAAAACTGCATAACATTACTTTTACTTCCTATTGTGTTTTAATTCCTCTTTTAGTCACATTTTGCCATCTATCAGTCTGCATTTAGAGAAGGATTTGAAAACTGGGTACTGGGCAACAATGACCAGCCATGACCAGCAGTTTCTCTGTCTTTTATTAATCCTTTTACATTATACTTTTTACTTGATGCAGCTCAGTTCTCCATGAATATTTCAGGTCTCTGCAGGCATGAGAAGATCCGGATTAAAACAGAAACACGAGTGATTGAATATCTAATGACAGCCTGTTAGAGAAATTAATTGGGCACCTGAACCTGTTATGTCGAGTAGCGCCACTGGAGACGGTAAATGTTATTCTTATGTATCCAGCTGCCTGAAGTTTTAAGTAGCCTGGGGAGGCAGACGATCCGTTTGGTGCAGCAGCAAGAGGAAAACCTTCAGTGACAACCTCGTATCTCCGAAAGGCAGGCAACAAAAGATTCTCAAACTTGTTCCTCGTAGTCACTGGTTTTGTTTTTAAGTGACTTAAATGTTTAGGGCGGCTGTAGCTCAGGGGGATGAGTGGTCGTCCCGCAACCACAAGGTAGCCGGTTTGATCCCCAGTCCCCCCATAGCTCACATGTTGAAGTGTCCCTGAGCAAGACACCTAACCCTCAACTGCTCCCCGGGCGCCTCACAGGGCTGCCCACTGCTCCCTATCCAGGGATGGGCCAAATGCAGAGAAGAATTTCCCCAAGGGGATTAATAAAGTGCATGTTTCTTTTCTTTCTTTTTTTCTATAAATGTTGTGGTAATACAGTCAAAATAGGAGTTATAAGCTTTCACACGAAAGCATCAAGCATCAACTGCTCTGACAAGAGTTTACATTGTACCTGGTGGATTGTTCCTTCTATTCGCATACAGGTCCTCCGGCTCAGCGAAAACACTGGAGGCCATCTTGTCTTTCCGGACGGGAGGCTTGTCCGCGTCTGCACCAAGCGTGAAGTTGGAGGCGCCGCCAGGAGGGCGCAAAACCCTGAGAAGAGAGAGAGATGATCAGTCATCACCGTCACTGAAAGATGGATCGTCATGGCTGGTTTCTCTGAAGCGTCTTCTCTCAGTTTAAAAAAACGTCCTAATTGATGTGGTTAAGACCAGGAATGTGCAGAATGGATGAATGAATGAGTGATAAATGATTGTTCATTCACCAAATAAAAAGGTCAAATATAAATAAAACAATTGCGTCATTTAACAATGTGCTGCTACCCTTTGGTTTAAAATAATAATAATTGATGACTTAAACTGTCAATCAGATGTTTTAACTCATCAGTCAGACACAAGCGGCCGACACGATTTGCCCGTTATGGGTTTGGATTGTCCGTTCTGGGCTTCAGTGGAAACATGGCGGTGCAACATGGCGGACTCTGTGAAGAGAAGTTATGTAGAGGTATACAGCTCGTTCTCAGGCAAGGATCAAAGGATCACACACAAAAGCAAATATGCTTATTAATATTATGATCCGTTACTGCCGATAGAGCCCCCGAAATACAAAAAACACTACAATGCAAAAAAGCACTCCATGTGCGTCTATGTGGCCTTTATATGTATTGCTGTAATAACAATGATAATATGCTATTACCAATGTTTTCTGATATTTTGTTAGACCAATTTATGTCAGCAAGGGTAGACTAAATATTAAGGACACCTGTCAGTAAAATGCAATGCAGTTCAACAGCACTACAAACCACAGCCTTAGACATGACCTTTATCATGTAACATGTGACTGTTGTATTAGACTGTAATATTCTTAACATGTGCTTCTCAAACTATACATTCTGTATCCTTTGGCATACTTATTGCAGAGTTTACATAATTATATATCAATATTTATCATGCCATTTTCTTGAAAATGTAAAAGGCACACTAGATAAAGTTTTTTTTTTTTTTTAAATACATTGATTGGTCTTATGTATCGTTGTATTTCAAACAACTACACATTGCTACTGTCGCGCTATGATGGGACTTATCATAATAGCTGGAGACACAATCGTTCATTTAAACCATCCCAGTTTTCACATGGTTATTACGGTCAGCTGCAGCGTGGCCGACTAGGCGCCTTGTTGTACTTCACTGATCATCTCGATGGATGATCTGCAAATCACGGGAGGGGAGGAGGGGGCCGCACCCAAACTGAAATGACAGATGTGATAAATCTATCGCTTTCAGACAATAACGGTATAAAGGTTAGAAAGTGATGAGACAAACGTGTCAGAGGCCTGATGATGGGTGCCGAGTCGCTTGGTGTGTGCATGCTAGCTAAGCTGAAAAAAAAAAAAGGGAGGGCACACGAGTGCTATCTTGCTAGCTAACGTGAAGAAACGGGAATGGTCCATCCCAGCAGACAAAACGGGAAGGTGTGGTACCAGTTTCCTCCTAGCATCGTGGCCCCACGCTTAGTTTCAAGCATTTAGAAGCGGTTAAGTCATATTTACGGGCAGAGGAGGAGTATGGGCAAAACAAATGTCTTAGATTTTTAACCCGTGTAACGTTAGAGGTTCACGTCAAAAAGGATGCTGCACTTGTTGGCGTCATGGTGGCTAACGGTTAACGGAGCGGTCTGAACAACGCAATTTTTTTTTTTACCTGGAGCTGCTTTTAGACCCGGGCTCCATCCCTTGGTAGTTCGTGGTCGTCGTCATTTTTGCACGAGAAGTCGTAAAATGTGTATATCTCTTGACAGGATACGCGCGAATTACACTTTCATGAGCCGTACTTCACCGCCTCATCATTGTCTATCCCAGCCCGTGGCTCCCAATAATCAACCTGCCTCAAGTCTGAGTGGACGGTCGTCAAAGCGACCAGGAGACGTCTCGCTTCCGGTCCGGTTTTCAGAATAAAACATGCCGACCTATCACATATGGTTTACAGCGATTTTTAAGATCATATCAAAGTTCATCAATTCATTTGTATCCAAATTATGCATTTAAACAGTGCACGATTTACGGAAAAGATGCATTTCTGTATGATCCCATAGCGTATTTAGACAAAAATGGCTTGTATTTTGGAAGCTAAACTGCCTTATTTCCGGCGTTTCTCTGCTTATTTCTGGTTCTTTACAAGTGTTGGTGCCACAGAAATCATTGTGGAGGGAGTTTCTACAGCATCCGTACCGCCCACAAGTGAATATCTACTTCTATGATTGGATCCAGATACATTTACCAAAGCAATGATTATTTACCCGGCATGCACATACCGCATCCGACTTCATCTGATCCTGACGTTAACTGACAGTTTTCATCGTGTATTGAATACGCAATCAAATTAAAATATACAGTTTGAAAATGTAAGTATAGTGAGGCAATTTCAGGCCAAATTCAGAATTGTACTCTCTGTCTGGCTTAAAGTTGTAAGTAAGATTATGTGTGCCACAGTGGGACAGCGATATTGATTCAAGGGCAAAAAAAAAATACATATATTGATTGATATACAAATGAAGTTTGTATATCAAGTGCAAGGCTCTCAAGCTTTGATACGACATTTTAAGGCATGCATTGCAAATTAAACTTTCAGTGTTTCCCCCACCGTTATAATAGGGGGGCGGGGCGCCCCCCCCCCCCGAAGAAACCCACTGGCCCCCTGTAATTTTCTCGATAGCTCCAGATCACAAGTCGTCATTTAAGTTTCTCTTTCCTATAGAACAGGTCTACACCTTGTTCTGTTATTAAACAAACTAAACGGCCGTATTTTATTTATATTATCCACACACAGCTTGTCATTTCTGTCTCTACATGGTCGCGTTAGGGTTAAGGCTTCTCCTCTGCAAAGCATCGCGCACAGCGGAGTTCCGCCCCGATGCGCACAGACACGTGCGCGCGCACACACACAGGTGAGCACTGAGCACACACACCAGCGGACAGAGAGCGTTGAAAAATATGTTGCGTGAAAAGCAAACCGCTATATTTGAAAAAAAAAGCTGATTGTTTTCCACAATGAGCTATTTAGTAGTAACTAAATATTAGTTATCTTTTGCACAGATATAACTTTATTTTCATTGTTCTAAGGGATTGCAATTTAAAAATAAAAAATTGTCTGATGGACCAATCTGATTTACTTGAAAGCGGTTGCAATTTTCTTTATTCTGTTATTTATAAAAGCACAGATGGAGTCACAAAATGAAGTTATTTACAGAAAAGTTTGAGAACCACTGCTTTAAGTGTTTGTGTCGGTGTCGTCGTCGTCACCACCCCTCCCCTGAAGCTGTAAACCAAGGGGAAACACTGAAAACCCTCTTAATTGACTTTGAAAAGGGCCCTTTTCCATTTGTTTTACGGACCTCTGGTCGAGCAGCTTATAGTTTTAGGCTATATTAAAAAAAATAAAAGTGTATTACATGCTAGCTCTGATTAATGGTCTGGATTAGACTACCAACCATAAAATAAACAGCAAGGACATATGTTAAAAAAGACTCAATTTATTCCAATAATACATTTTCATAACAGATGTGAATTTAAAATGCAGGCTTAATTGACAACAATAACAAAATTCCATCTGAATCAAACCCTCAATGACATAAGTATAAAAAAAAAAAAAAAAAAAAGACCAAGAAGTTTTCTCTAAAACCTCTGGAAAAAAAATGACCATGGCAAACTTTTACATTTCTTCAGCATATTAGACTCACTGTAACTTACAAGTGGTCTACACTGCGCAGTTCAAACGTGTTAACATACCAATGACAGTGATTCATTCTATCTACATCAACTGTGTCGCTGCCTTTGAGCATTTTGTAAAAGTATTCCACTGGATGGTATCAACACTGGTCATGAGCGTTTGAAGACTGGGCATAACAAAGATGTTTGGGGATGAAAAGGGGAGGTAGGGATGTTCGTAGGAAACAGTCTTTAAAGAGAAGAGCCTCCGGTTTGCTGTTGGAACACGTCGATCGTATCTTCATCCTCCATTTCTAACTGTAAGAAAAAAGTAAAAAAAGTCAGCTGAAGTGATGTGAAGGCAGTGGTAGGTCTTTACCGTGAAGCCACTTGGAGAGTGTTGACAATGCCAGTGAGGTCAGCTAATTCTTCTAAAGCGTTTCACCGGGAAGTTAGTTTGAAATAGACAAAATGTATTTTATGGCATCTCCTACCAAGCACAAATAAGGAGAGTAGGTCAGAAAACAGCGACTGACTAAATGTTAAAGACGTGGTGGAAACAAAAAGAAAAAGATCAAAATGTGTCGAGAGTTTCTCCTGACCAGAGACTTGCAACATGAAAGTAAACAAGCCCGCCTCCTTTAAGTACCTGGTGGCAGTAAAGCGGCACCACAGCTACAGAGTCAACTCTGATCCCTTCACAGCTGCGCAGTTCGTAAAGTCAGCACTGTGACCCATTACATAATGGACAAAGCTGACGTGAGCCTTGCTCAGGACAGTCTCATGGATCAAGTTAAAGAGTAGCTTCACAGCAGGTGTTTGCATAGAGTGGCTCTTTGCATTTTAAATCTAATTCAGATCATTTAAACAAATTTAGACTATTGTGTATCAAACCTGTGAAAAATGTCGCATTGGAAATATACAAAATAATCTTGCATTAGGGAAAAACTTTACCTTTTGAAAATAATGTCACACCACATGCTTTTTTTAATTTCTTAAAATAAATAGGCTGTAACATAAAACATGTAAAAATCAGTCATGCAAACACTGTGAGGTTAAAAGGCCGACGCTTTACCTGCGAGGGTGTGTCCGTTTCATTGATGGGCTGACCGTCAAATCGAAATCGTATTTGCCTCATTGACAGCCCCTATGTGGAAACAGGAAAATTATGTTGTGTTATATATATATAAATAAATAAAAGTTACGGTGCCGACGATCTGCAAAAAACGAACAACCCTGCTGCACGGCTGTGATGTTTTTAGAGAGACCCGTTTTCAACAATCAACAAGTTCATATGACAGATAGTGAAACATTAGCAAGATTTAGGTAAACCAAGACCCCCACAGTACCAACATACTGGCAATAAATGCAATACTTTAATCATTGATTCAACTCCACTAATTTAGGCAATATAAATGGTTTTACAATAATAGTATATATGAATTTTTGACCAGGTTTATTGAATAAATGCGATGTGCAATAATATTTCATGAGGAATAACGCAATACTACATGTAAAAGAAGGTGTAATTGACGAAATTAATTACAGTCCCATTCTAATCTGTGTCACAACCCTTCCAGTAAGATGGCACAAAAGCAGGGGCCAAATGAAGCAGGGCCATAATTATTGTTATCAATCACACCTGTGTTTACCCTGCAATGATATGTCATAAAAGGCTGCAGTGACAAGGGCCTATTATGGTCCATTTCTCGTTTGACTGGAACACCCAGAATGCCTCAGCCGAGTCCCCAGGTTCGAGAACCACCATTCGGGCTACCGGCAACGCCATTAACTTAAAGACGGCTCCTTTGCGAGGGGTCGTAGTAACTGCGTGGTGGTCTCACCTGCCGTTCACAATACGCTTTCATCAGTTTGCTGAGAGGAGTGTGCCTCTTGATCTTGAACTGCACCACCGAGCCGTCCTGCCCTGCCACTTTCAGGTTGATGTGCTCATTGTTCTCCGTCTTCACTCCCTCCTGAAAGAGACAAAACACATGTTGATAGCTGATTGCAGAAAGAGATGCAAGGCAGTACAAGACGGTAAACTAACATGGTAAACTAACATGTGGAAGTGCAATTTGCCCCCCACCCCCCACACAAAAACCATTTCCGCCCGGGTCAGACACCATTTAAGATTGGGGATGTACATTATGTACCTCAATGATTAATGACAAACTATTCACATAACGGGTGTAATTTACGTCCCCCCCTCCCACAGTTACATTAATCAGACATCTGCACCCCGGTGAGCTCAGACAGGAGGGCTCGTGTTCACCGGGCACAGAAAAGGGAGCAACATTACAACTCCAACGTTAGCATTAGCATTAGCATTCGGTCGATCAATTGGCAACGGCCTACTACATATAACAATGCCCGACGGCCTAGTCGGGATGGGGGATTTCAGCTTGTACGAGTCAACAATCCCTTCTCGTGCTGTGACACTCCGGCGTGTGCGGACGGGCACGATATTTCCACAAGATATCCGTTAACGGCTTGAACCCAAACAATCCTCATTAATATGTTTTGTCCCGTTGTAGACCGCTCTCTGGACGCATCTGGGGGGTCTTACAGACGGTACCAGGACAAGCAATCACCGTGTCGCCACATTTTACGTGCAAAACGTTTAAAGCCATACGCTTTGTTTAATAGCTGTTAATTAAGTGTATTTAAAAAAAGACCGGCAATTATTTCTTTCATACCGCCCGTTAGCCACGTTAGCTTATTATGCTAACTTCGCCCGCTTGCTAGCTAGCGAGCTAGCTAACGCGGTTAGCGTTAGCTCCCGTTTGCGCCTTTAGCCTTCTTTTGTAATTGTGCAACCGTTGGACGAATGAGTCCCACGGGCGGCTTTTTCGCCGGTTTAGTTTGCAAAATTAATCGCACGCGGATTTGGTACACATTCTGTAAAGAAAACCCCGCTCCTCACCTTGGGTTTTTCGTCAGCCATGGTTGCTACTGCGTCTGTCTGCCTGCGCCTGTTCTGCTGCGCCTGCGCTGTCTGGCGCGCGCCGCTTTGCGTGGGCCGGCTGTAGTCGGCTGAGGCGCACACAACTGCGCCAGATCAACGAGCGCTCGTTGCACTACCGTCCCAGAGAAGCCATTTATGTCTGTTCATACAGAAGTATTATTTTCCGCAAATTGATAGCGTACGTATCTGACAGTACTTTGAGGTACTTGTACGTTACTTAAGAATTCCAACTTCATTTATCTTCTAAGCTACATGTATGTGCCATAGTTACTGGTTACTTTTCAGATTTTACACGCAAAAACTATGAAGAGTCATCAATACACGCTACAACTTGATCAGCTACAACAGCAACGTGCAAACTTATATAGTAATAGCAGGGATCATTCAACTGCATGAATACTTTTATTATTAATAATTACTTGCAATATTTTAATGTTCTATTGATAATAATCTCATAATTAAATGAAGACAACAATAATGTGGTAAATACGCTACTGCATTAATATCGGTTGCTTAAGACACTGAAAATTAGGCAAACAGGTGTAAATTGTAATACAAATAGATCCATCTCAGTCTTTATTTTTCCATGCACAGAAATAGCTTTTCAAAATATGCAATGACATGTTCATCTAACAATCTAAGACAAACTGGTTTTAAAGAACCATGTAGAGAATCTCCCTTATAGCTCTAAAAGCCCCAGAAAGACAAAAATAAAGTCAGTTTTTGATGAACACAGTGAGCCTGATGCTTTGAATTAACTGTCAAGGTTTTACTATTGATATACAGTATTTTCTCAAGGCTTACTCAAAGAAATATTCTCAAGTTGATATAGGAGTCCCACAGAAGCTAAACATTTACAGTCGACCCAGGGCGAATAACTTCCCCTTTTGGCCTCGTTTCCACAACATAGTCTAACAGCGGCAAATGCAAAGAGTGCATAGAGCAAAGCTATGCACTGCATTTAATTAATGTCAAACAATATTCCTTTCTGTCTCCGGGGATTCATTGTGAGCACTTGCTAAAGCACATCCACTTTATGTAGACAACTGATCTGTGCCCTTAAGAGCTCATGTTGCACCTACCAAGTAAAAAAGGGGCCACGGCGTCTGCACAAGGCTGATGTTTCATCTCGCAGGAATTATATTTTCTTTATTATCATCTATCCAGAGTGCACAGCCTAGACGCGTATTAACACATGTAATTCATTAGAATCCACCCTCTTGCTACGTAATGTAACATAAGCTCTCTGAATATTTGGGAACAAAAAGAAGACTTTGACAGCCCACTACCGATTTGTGCCGCTCATATTGCAATACTGAAAGTGCCCCAAAGAAGAGTATGCAGAAGGAATGCAGCAGACGATTGCAACACCATACAGGAAACTGACCAAACTAAACTTTCCCGAAAGAGGACATTAATGCTTGTGATTCGTTCCAAACTGTCCCAAAACCCAAATAAATAATACATTCATAACAATAAATACTGAAAGACTAAAAAAGCGTAACGACCTATGAGTCAGTATAGAACTCAGCAGACAAGTTAAAGTATTCAGTAGTAACTGTGAGGCCGACTCTTGATGGGCCAGTCAGTGGATGCCTTTTATGAAGCAACAGAGGGGCTCTTGTCTGCTCCAGTCCAATGTCTTAAGCGTAGAAAACGTTGTTATCATACATGGTGAGCAGCAAATCATGTGCCATGCACATGACATGTTCATACAACCCTGGCTTCACAATCTCCTTCAATGTTTTTTTAGTTTTGTTCACTGTGTGGCAATGAGACAGTACATGTGAACATTAAAATAAGAACAAAAGGGTATAATAATGATAAAAACAACAACAATACTAATAAACGGATAATAACTTAGCAATATTTAACATTATCAAAAACGTCACACTTCATTTGATACTGCACCACACGGACTACCTCTGGCACTGTAGTAAAGTTTAAGTTGGATGTACTCTACAGGACTTGGGCTACTTCAGTGGGCCATCTCAACCAGAAAAAAACATCACATTTTTCCCTCAAAGTCTTCCAATTCTGCCCTTTCTCTTGACCTCTGAACTGCACTGACAAATTAAATCGTCTTATAGTGTCGGCAGGCCGGGCTATAGAGACCCCCATCCTTCGGCAGGCGGAAACTCATTCACCTCCCCAACTTCCGAGTGTGGCTGCTCTCCCAGCGTGAATGTCAGTCTGTATCTCATCCGCACCTTTTCCTGCAAAGAACACAACAACAAAAAACACACGTTTGGCGGCTTTCATTGGCTCACTGGAACACACAAGATCTAATGCATTGTACTGGTTGGCATGTACCCCCAAGGGGAAATGTGGTTGTGGCAGCAGCAATCAGAGTTGCATATAAGACATTTAAGAACATTAAATAATAAAAATGCAAAGCATATGAAGTGCGTAAATAAATAAATAAATATAGTATATATAGTGAAAGCGGTGCAAGGGTTGTTGATGTTGATGATTAAATTTACGGAGGATCTGGCCAGGGGTGATTTATTATAGTCTTATTGCAGTGAACAGAAAGGTCAATACTGTGCAGTACTGACTTCAAACATAGATGACTAGAATTACCACCAACCAGTCATGGTGCAGTTTAAGTCCATGACTACCCAAAATGTCATCATCTCAGACATTTGTGTGAAATTGTCACAAATAGCATGTGAATTAAAAGAGTTATGGCCCAAAACTAGTTTTGTGAGGTCACAGAGACCTTTGAGTCCCAAATTCCCATCCATTTAACCTGGAGTCTAATTAGAGGTTTGGGTCAAATTTGTGCCAAAATATGGGCCAGATGGATAACCCCAAAACATAATGTCTCTGGCCATGGCTGTTGCTTGCGTGGAGGCATATATATATATTAAAAAATAAATAAAAAAACACAGCTGGCTTGAGAAAGGGTTCTGTCAATAAATCCGTTACTTGATGCATAAAATTGTATGAAGACCAAAAAACTGCTCCAGGCTGAGATTTACCTTGAGAGGATTTGCGAGCAGCATGACCTGAGTGATGGCAGCAGGGGGAAGGATTGGGTTAAAAGGAGCCAGCTCCGTCCCCGTGGGCGCCTGCAGCCTCACTTTCATCGTCTGTGAATTAGCAGAGCAGACATCCGTGGTCATTAAACAGATGCGGCAGCCCGCGCATTTAAAGTGAAATATTTAATTTAATGAGTCGAACATCTACCAACACTTATTTTAAAAGAACAACAATAAAACTGTAGCTCCCTATGCAGTGACGGTGGTTTCACCTTGGGCACAGCCGCCTGCAGAGCAATGCTCCGGACAGGCTGCGGGGCGGTGTTGAGCATGGACGCCACCATCACCAGCACATCGGGTCGGCCTGCTGGACAGTCGGTGGCGAAATGCAGCAGAACACAGACTCCGTTTTTGTCGTAAGCCGTCAAAGGACTCACTTTACCTTAAACGCGGCACACAAAAGGGGAAAAGCAACATGTGATTATTACGGAGATTGAAACACCAGCTCTCACTGGTCCCAGTGTACTCTGTGCTGAAAGCACGTTTTGGTGGTGTGACATTCAGATCCACAGTGAAAATTTTCACAAAAAAAGACCAAGAAGAATAGGGGGAAATATCAGCCAGTGTTTTTACAGTTTTATGAAGGCCACTAAGTGGCAGTAATGTCTAAAGTGGAGTCTTTCCAGCCACAAATCATTCTCAAATAAGGAGGAAGGTGTGGGTGGTGGGGTTTCTGACGAGAAAACCGATGTTTACTAAATTACCTGCACTACAGAGACACAACAACCTAATCTCATTAGTGATTATCCTCTCTACAGGGAATTATATCAAGGCTGGGAAGTCAGGCAAAAATGTCATATTAGACTGGAATCATCCTGGAATCATTTATGGTTGACAAAAAGAAAATGAAGCCTATTTGTCATGTAGAATTGCAATGAACTACTTGGCAGTCCACCTGTTATAAAACGCGACGTAATTTGTGCGATAATTCTATATTAGAAATAATAAATCAAGTCCCTCTCTGCTATATTAGATTCTTGGCAAATTGGATTCAAAGTGTGCATGTACCAGTACCTGCGACTGCATAGAGGGAGTTGATTTCTTAAACATAATGACCCCTAATTAAACTAACGTTTATACATTAGCTTATACTTACAAATCCAAAATTAGATCTGACCTCTCGTACAAAGAATTACGATGAAAAGCAACAAAATCCACTGAAATACTCATAAAACACACCAAAACAAGCATACAGCCTATTTCCTGGAACTCACTTGGCTTGATGGCATCCAACGGGACAAAGACATTGGCCAGGGACACCTCTTGTCCTTGGCCTGGGCCGGCCTGGCTCAGAGGCAGGATGGGGGACAGAGAGCGTAACAGAGGGCTGTCGTCTGCCTGGCCCTTGGCAGGTGGGGGAGTGGACCCCGCCAGCATCTCTCCTAGGAGCAGGGAGCTGGACGCGGTGCTGGAGGCGACACCAACTCTGGAGGACGGGGCGGCGGGAGCGAGCAGGTCCTCACTCTGGACCAGCAAGCGGCCGAAGTCCATGACAGCCGGCGTGCTGTGTGGGTGGATAGTTCAAGAGTCTGTGTCACAAACATCACAGGTCCCATAATGCTTGAATGTACAATGACAGACAAAAAAAAACCATCCAGGACGACACGATAACAGAAGCGGGACGAAAGACACCACCTGGAATGTCAAAACAAACACTGGGCAGTCAGGTTTGGTCATCGATATGCAATGCAAAGGCACTTGGACTGAGAGATGAGATTGGGGGCATTTCTATTGCCTCTAAAACGGCTCACAACATGATTGATGATGAATTGACAGGGCGTCGTGTTCAGCATGTCACATCCAACATGGCAGTTGACACTGAGGAGACTAAACCGTCTCGTCTCCTTATGATCCATAGTCATGGGCGGCACCAACGTGGAACACATTGATGTGGTAAACGGCAGAGAAAACCTTTATAAAGCCCTTTATTTAGCTTTTATTTATTTTATTCATATTAATAACCATATGAAAAATACGAATATATACTTCAAGACTTTTTGAAGTGGGGTTGGGGTACTTATTCTCTTAGTCAGTGTACAGCACATCCCCAGTTTTGAGAAACGGACAGGTGTTACCTCACGGAAGCGGGAAGCAGCAAAACCCGTTTTATATCATTAAAATAAAATATTATTTTAAGTTTCAATTCAATGTCAGTTGAAGTGTAGGCTATATTTGGACTATATTTCACCACTTTGCTTTGCTGTCAGACAGCCCTTTCCGACGGGGAACTGGAGCCGTTATATCCGACTATGGCCTCTTCAAAGCCAACCAGACTCCATTGAGAACAACAGTACCTTTACCTCGCAGAGCGCAGGGGTTGCTGGTCTACCACTGCCGTCATCGGTGAGTTTGTACTTTGGGTGTTTTTAACTTTAGATGCACCAAATTCACACAACACCACAAACAAACCAACCAGACCAGCAACTCTCTCGTTCAGCGTGGTAAAAGGAGTCTGGGGCTTTGAAAACAGCATAGCCAACAGCTTCAGCTCCCTGTCGAAAAAGGGCTCTCTGCAGAAAAGGTAAAGCGCTGAGAATACTAAATATAGCGTTCCCCCATCCACAGCAGTAGTTACACTGCTGAAGACACTGCTCTTTGAGCGGCTCAAGGGTCACCCCGGATCACTTTGTACCAAAGGTAATCGAGTCTTGTGGATCTGCCATTTGGAAACTAGTAGTTAAGATGCACTTGACATTTCATATGGACAGCACCTCTATTGAGGATTTACACTCAAGTGCTTCGACACCCAATCAGGCAAAAAGAAAATTACAAAAAAAAGAACAAAAAACACTTGCAATGTGCATAATTTTACAAAAAAAAAAAGTGCGTATATTGAGCTGATCCATATTCCATTCCCAGATTAACCTCGTGGAACGACTATTACTCACATTGTAGGACTGCCCAGATCCAGCAGGGCGAGGTCTTGCAGATTGTGACTGAGAGAAGCCGCATGGGACGCTCCAGGTGGAGTGACGGGCGTGGCTGAGGGAGCAGGCGAGGCCACGCTGAATGACTGAGGTGGAGCAGGCGGGGCCGCCGTGCTCAATGCTGAGCTGTAGGGCGGTGGGAACATGACTGATGTTGTCGAGACGGATACTGTAGAAACCGGAGGAAACGTGGAGAAGACAGAACCAGGGAGGCTTAAGGCAGAGGCAGTTTTGGGAGACTTGACTGGGTTAAGTGGGTCAGCTGTCACAGAAAAGGCGTCTGGGAAGAGTGACGATGTCGAGAACGCGGGAGCCGAAGGCGTAGTGGTGTCAAAGAAATCAAAATCATGACTGGAATCCTGGAATACGTGGAAACATTGCGATTACCAATAAGATAACATTTGATGTTCATAGAAATTAATGCAATTTATTGAAATACCTGTAAAGACGGCAAACCATTATTCAGGTTTACATGTGCTGATTTACTTGGAGCAGGAGCGGGTTCATTGAGGCCTGTATAGAAACATTTCACATAGATACATGTAAACAAGATTCTCTCAAAAAAACTAAACAATGTGCAATGTTGCCATGAAAAAATAAAAAATAAAAACACCTAAAGATAGTAGCTCTTCATCCAGCAGAGAGAGAGCTGCAGAGGGAACCCCGGGGCCGGGGGACTGAGGGTCCCTGGCAGCCGAGCCGCACAGCAGATCAGCAGGAAGAGAGCGAGACGATGTCGGGGGTTGAGAGACGCCCTGGGTGTCCAGACCCAGCAGGTCAATCAGAATCTCCGACTGGTTTGGGCGACCTGTGCATGTCAGATCCAAAAGGACGACTCATTTTAAAACTGGCATTTTAACCATAATCACAAACCAAGCTGTGAATCAGGAAATATGACATTTTTTCGTCTCATCTAGTCATAAAACTGCAATTTGTGGTTTCCACTGAATACACCTTACTTGATACAGCCACATTTGCAAAATGATAGAAAGAGTTGAAACCAGGCTGCTGTAAAAATCACACATTGGGAGGAGGGTAATTTGTTTTACAAAGTAAGTTTTTACTTGTGACTTCTTCTTGTGTATACTTATTATATTAGCTACCCACATTTTGCATATAAACCGTGTCTAGTTGGCAGGACATGCTCTTCAGAGAGAGATTCTTGTTAAACTGGATCTTTGTTATTAATATTAACACGTTGTGGTCTTTCCACTCTGGTATACATTTCTAAACATGGTCTATGCTAGGTTTGTCTGACTATGGGATTAATGTACATGGCTGCTCATTGTGCGACCAAATAAATGGATTTTGGGTGGCTCAAATATGCTCTGCACACAACATTAAAGAGTCGCGATACACAAAAAAACAAAAGCTTCTCATGAAAACATGAGAAACCGCGTCGCGTATTATAATGCCGCGAGCACACAATGAGGACACGCAATTCTCTGCTCGAAACAGTTGAAATGTACCTTGTCTGACTGATAATTGTGTTTGTTGTGCGTCCTCAGCCTCACCATTGATGATCTGTCCTTCCGCAATCTTCTTATAGGAATTAATGACATGGGAGAGGTCATCACTGGCCTGCAGGATGTCTCCTGATCAATGCATTTAAAAAGAAGAAAAAAAAGAAGGTTAGACCGGGTTTGTAACATCTTAACGACAAAAATAACCATCACATTTTCATCCTCGCGGTAGTCGCTAAATGTAGAACCGTGTGAGCGGGACGTTCAAAGTCAAATGGTTGTTGATGTTGGCATGTTGGTCTTTTGCGTCAGCGCGAGGTCGTGAATCAGACGTTTCCTTCTTGAATTACGAGGGCGAGAGCACGAATCAACTGGGGAACAATTACAGGATCTCTTACCCAAGCTGCTTTCGTTGTCCTCCGTCTCGGTGGCCAGCTGAAACACAGTTTGCCTCAGCTTGTCGCAATCCCCATACAGCTCCTGGAAGTAAAGAAATATAAAAATCGCTTAATATTCACATAATCTATCATCAATCTTATTCAGAACCTGATGAATCACAGGAAAGGAAAACATGTTCTCATACATAATAATTAATAATAATACATAATAATGTCACTTAAGACTATGATAGTACAAATGTTACTATTACTTATGTTATTCTTCTATGAATAAATTACTGAGTTCTTCTGAAAGACCGGTACGTCTCAGAACGAGGCGTTTTCCTTGCAATGTTTAAAAAGCAACAGCAGCAAACGACTTTGGGTGGCTTTGTGGCCGTACAGCCGAAGTCTGAACTAAGAAGTACAATCATTCCCAAAAAAGGTCAATAAATGGCAAATAAGGGAGTGAATTTGTTTCCAACGGCCATGTGAGCCACCATCTTAAAAAGAGAGAACGAACCCTAATGAGCTCCTTGTCTCCGTCCGAGGAGTCGTCGGGGTTGAAGTGAGCCAGCATCTCGTTAAGGAGTTTGACGCTGTTGTCGACTGCCTCCAGTGTGCTTTTTTGCTTTTTTACTTTATGCGTTCTCACCTCGTCCTGGAAAAAAAAGATGAGTTGAACATACTTAATAGCCTTTGACCGTGTCAGTATAAACACAAGCCCTGAGATGAAACCTGAGAACGGTGTACAGTAACTAGATTTAGGGTCAGAAAGCCACCAAAACCGAACTCAAAACACGGTAACGATCAAATCGCGTCACTCGACGCCGACGCACCTCCTTGACCATGTTCTTGATGAGCCGGTTGGCCTCTTGCAGATCTTCTGGCTTTTTGCTCTTCAGCAGCTCCGATAACCTCTGCAGAGAGAGAACAAACACCGGGAGCTCATTTCCCACAGATCACCCCACTGCACCAGCACCAGAGCCTGGGAAAAACTAAATTCATCCATAGATGCAGTCAAGTAAACATGACCCGTTTTGGTGTGTCGTAACCGGTGAGGTACTTGGAGTGGGAAAAACAAACAAATACCAGTGTCGTAAATCCACGTTAAATATGACTTTTCTCTCTGTGCGATGACATAGCATTTAGTCACAGATGAAACAGTTAGCGAGGGCCAGAAAGAGAATCATTTTAAACCACTCAATGGACAATTTTTGTTTTAATTGGTCCAGTATTGAGAGAGAGAGAGAAGGCTGCAGGTGGCAATGTAACCACTCAAGGACACTCCTCACCGTCCACTAAAAAAGTGCTGGTTTCTGCCACGGACGAGCTCAGATGATGATGATTATTATTATTATTATTATTATTACAAAACAGCAAACAGATCGGAACAAGTGAAAGGTGAGAACAAAGTTATAATTCTCTGCACTGCTCAACAATTTGAGCCCGTCAGTGGCAAAAACAAGCACCATTAGTGGACGTAAATTGGAGTGATTGCATTGCAGTGTTTTAGCGTCTGCAACGCCATCAATACTAAATCAAATTGTTAGCGAGACAAAGACGCCTGAGGAAATAGGGTTCAGGTTATAAAATATTAGTTTCCCTTTAAATAAAGAAAATGTTAATTACGTGACTTTTTAAAGATTTAATAAAAAAAATTTAAAAAAAAGGGCTGCATGTATACATAAAATCATTAAAAGAAGAGTAGTTCAACATTTTGGGTTACACGCTTAATTTGCTTTCTTGCCGAGTCAGAAGGGAGGATTGATTGCCAGCTGCATATCGATCTGTTAAATGTGAAGCTACAGCCAGTAGATGGTTAGCTTAGTTCACCATAAAGACAGAAAAAGGCTTGCTTGGCTCATCCCAAAAGTTACAAAACCCATCCCCTCTAAAGTTCAAATTAACATGTTATATCTTGTTTGTTTAATGCATGCTAAAACTAAGAAGAAGAAAAAACAGACAGACTGTGTTTTTAAGGAGAGTCATGTGCTGCACTATTTCTTGCAGTGTCTTGCTGGAGCCGAGCCGAGCATCTCCTGCATATACCTTCATACAGTCAGGTACATAAATATTTGGACATTGACACATTTTTCATTATTTTGGCTCTGTACACCACAACAATGGAATTTAAATGTCAAGATGTGCTTTAGGTGCAGACTTTCAGCTTTAATTTGAGGGTATTTACATCCAAATCAGGTGAACGGTGTAGGAACTACAACAAATTCAAAAGTGGCCACCCCGTTTTTAAAGGGACCAAAAGTAATTGGACAAATTAATATAATCATAAATCTAATTGTCACTTTTAATACTTTGTTGAGAATCCTTTGCAGTCAATGACAGCCTGAAGTCTGGATTCCATAGACATCACCAGACGCTGGGTTTCGTCCCTGGTGATGCTCTGCCAGGCCTCTACTGCAACCGTCTTCACTTCCTGCTGCTTCTTGGGGCATTTTCCCTTCAGTTTTGTCTTCAGCAAGTGAAATGCATGCTCAATTGGATTCAGGTCAGGTGATTGACTTGGCCATTGCAGAACATTTCACTTCTTTGCCTTAAAAAACTCCTTGGTTGCTTTCGCAGTATGCTTCGGGTCATTGTCCATCTGCACTGTGAAGCGCCGTCCAATGAGTTCTGAAGCATTTGGCTGAATATGAGCAGTTAATATTGCCCAAAACACTTCCGAATTCATCCTGCTGCTTTTGTCAGCAGTCACATCATCAATAAATACAAGGGAACCAGTTCCATTGGCAGCCATACATGCCCACGCCATAACACTACCTCCACCATGCTCCACTGATGAGGTGGTATGCTTTGGCTCATGAGCAGTTCCTTTCCTTCTCCATACTCTTCTCTTCCCATCATTCTGGTACAAGTTTATCTTTGTCTCATCTCATAGGATGTTCTTCCAGAACTGTACAGGCTCTTTTAGATGTTTTTTGGCAAACTCTAATCTGGTCTTCCTGTTTTTGAGGCTCACCAATGGTTTGCATCTTGTGGTGAACCCTCTGTATTTACTCTGGTGAAGTCTTCTCTTGATTGTGGACTTTGACACAGATACACCTACCTCCTGGAGAGTGTTCTTGATCTGGCCAACTGTTGTGAAGGGGTTTTTCTTCACCAGGGAAATGATTCTTCTGTCATCCACCACAGTTGTCTTCCGTGGTCTTCCGGGTCTTTTGGTGTTGCTGAGCTCACCAGTGCGTTCTTTCTTCTTAGGAATGTACCAAACAGTTGATTTGGCCACACCTAATGTGTTTACTATCTCTCTGATGGTTTTGTTTTGATTTTTCATCCTAATGATGGCTCGCTTCACTGATAGTGACAGCTCTTTGGACTTCATACTGAGAGTTGACCGCAACACAAATATCACACCTGAAATGAACTCTAGACCTTTTATCTACTCCTCGTAAATAAAATAACGAGGGAATTACACACACCTGACCTTGGAACAGCTGAGCAGCCAATTGTCCAATTACTTTTGGTCCCTTAAAAAGAGGGTGGCCACATTTGAATGTGTTGTAGTTCCTACACCGTTCACCTGATTTGGATGTAAATATCCTCAAATTAAAAGCACTTAAAGCAAGATTTTTTTCATTTCAAATTCTATTGTTGTGGTGTACAGAGCCCAAATAATGAAAAATGTGTCAATGTCCAAATATTTATGGACCTGACTGAATGAAGGTATACGCAGGAGATAGTTGGCTCGGCTCCAGCAAGACACTGCAAGAAATAGTGCAGCACATGACTCTCCTTAAAATCACAATCTGTCTGTTTTTTCTTCTTCTTAGTTTTAGCATGCATTAAACAAACAAGATATAACATGTTAATTTGATAATTTGTAAATCTTTTCTCCATTACTCCATTGTTGTGGTGTACAGAGCCAAAATAATGTCCAAATATGTATGGACCTGACTGTATGTAATCAACATCTCTGCAAGAAAATGAACAAGGCCACTTCCAAAAATGTCATACTATTCCTTGAATAGTCATCGGAAAGGTGGATCAGACTTCAACTGCAGAGGTACCAAATTATCTTCACTGTAAAAATAAAAGATTTCATTGGAAATCTTTTAACTTGTTTTATCTCTGCAAATAACTCTCTTTCACTTGATCTCTGTTACAGTGAGTGAGCTGCGGTGTTCATATCCCAAAATAACTCTTCTTACCATGCTCTTCTTCTCGTCATCAAACACGGGATTCTTCGGTCGCGGAGAAGACGATGGTATTAACGTAGCATCAAGAGCGACGTCTGGGTCAGCTAAAACAATACCTAAAATAAACAAGACAACAGACGGCTATTACACTGCAGAAGTGACAGTTTCAGGGCTTCACGGCAACACAATTAGAGTCCAAAGCACAACACCGTCATAGCCGACCGCTCGCCGTTGTATTTGTGGATGTCACTAGCATGCAAGCGTGTTGTTTTACTGTGTATTCAATCGTATCCGTGGATTCTCTCGTCTTTACATGGTTAGCGTCTCACCCTGCGACTTCAGCATCTCATACGCTTCAAAGACCTTTGCTTCATCCGGCAGAGACAGAGTCCAGCTGTACAGCATCTCGATCACTTTCGTCTTCACTCCCTCTGACACTTTGTCCCCGAGATACTGAAAAAGTGACAGATGCACGGTTTGGAATGACACCACAAACTCCCAATTGCAGGAAACACATTCCCATCAGAGGGACCTTTTATGTGACTTACTTTGGGTGAAACCACCTTGATCAATTCATTTAAAAACCTAAATTTCCCAACTTCATTGTGAAACCGTCGCCCGCAGTTCTTCATACAAGCCTCGAGAACCTGCAAAAAGGAAAGCAGTGTGAGGTAAATATCTTCTTGCACGTTCTGCGGATGGATATCCAAATATATATATATATATTTTTTTTTTTAAACACAGTGAAGGGGGATCACACTTACGGACCGTTAATGCCTGTATCGCCTCCCACTCCTGAGGGGACTGAATCTTGTGAGCCAGCAGCCTGCTGGATATTTGTGGGCTGGAAAACATGACAGAAACAATCCAATGCACACTCAGTAAAAAAAAAAAAAAAAGAAGCCACCCGGAGTCACAGCCTGTGTAATGAGCTCCCCGTGCTTAGCACAATGAAGACACAGATGATGGGCTTAATTCAATGATATGGGTGAACCGTGTGACCATACCCTTCCAGTTCCTTATTGACTTGGTCACAGAATCCCATTATGTACTCCCAGTCTTCCTGTCTGTTAGAAGGGTTGGTGGCTTTGTCTGGAGAGAGAAAAAATAAACAAAATATATAGAAGGATGTGATCTTTCATGCTCTTATAGCACATGTGAACTCTTCCCAGTAGAGACACTATGGTAAACACTACCCTGCCCCTTTAAGGCGAATGAAGGCTGGAGCTCTGTGATAAAATAACCTTATGAAGGTTTCATGTCAAGCTAGACTAGCTTAACTAACTTAAGACAGTTGTTATGCAACGTTTTTTCCCAGCTCCTCATCTCTGAAACAGCCTCCGGACGCGTCACTCATCCAGTTTGTCGACGCAGTTTTAACTCGGTTAACTAGTTTAACGTCAGCGCCTGGAGAGGTTTACGACAGCCGCCTCCAACCGGAGGGAGAAGACGCTAAAAAGCGTATACCAGCAGAATAACCGGATGCTCAACATACCGAGTCCTAACTCCGGGACACAAGTATAAAACCAAACACGAGAGCATATTTCAGCTAGCGACGTCCGTCGGTTGCCGTTTGCCAGCAGCTGTCTGCGTTAGCCACTTTTCCGACAACACAGAGGAATTAGCGCGATACTTTGCAGTTTTATGCGATGTCATTTGAGTCCAACTCTTGTTTCGGACACCTAGGAGCGCACAGCACATCGGTGCGCACCTCTACTGCGGATAAACGACGCGGAAACAGAGTTTAAGTATGTACTTACTAAGCCAGGACTCCAGCGATTCTCCATCGTCCGCCATATTTCCACTTCGACACAAACAACGCGCGTGACCCGTGCTGCCTTCACTGACTGTCGGACAAATGGGTGTCGCTAATTGCAAAGTTCTTCTTCATGTTCTTCCCCGGGTTTGAACGGCGGCTCGCATACATCTTCGAGCTGCATGCCGCCACCTATTGTACAGGAGTGTGTTTCACTTTATTTCTCATCTCCCCAACAACCCCGTGTTAGCAAAAACAAAAAAAAGAGGAACAACTTTACAATGTAGTGTTTCCTCTTTATACTTGGTACAATAGAATATGTTAATTTTCTTGAACTCAACACTTGTTCCAACACAGGGCCTATTTAAACCTGTGTGGACCGATCTACATGTTTAGATTCCCATCCTTCTGTTCAGTTCTTCAGAGCAGTTTTCGATGACTGCCTGTTGTATTTTGTGACACCTCCTTCCTTTTCTGTCTTTATCCCACTTTTCCATTACTTTCTTCCCAATCGCTGCTTCTCCGTCTCCTCAGCAAATTGCTATTGACAGTTATTTCATTTTGTCACAACTGCACACGTCCAGTCTTACCAAACATAGGCAAAGTTTACTGAGAAAACCATTCCTCAATGTTGACTGTATGCTTTTAATTACTCGCAGCAAACCAACCTGGTTGATCTGACCTTTTCCAACCACTGCAAGCAGAGACGGTTGCCACTATATTTGTAATATAGTTGTAAACACTGGTAATATAGTTGTAAACACTGATAATAACCAGATGGACAGCCTTGTTGGAGATAGATGTCTGGAACTCCCTTTAATTGTACGTGTCACACAATTATTTTTTCAAGATTTCAACATATAAAGACCCGGATATATCACTTAGGAGTCAATAGAGATCAATACAAACGTATAATGTATAAACTGTGAATATTCAACATTTACAAGGAGGCATCTTTATTTTACCCTTGGTACCAAATCCCTCAAAAACAACCCACCAAAAGTCCCATAAGGAGTCCAAAACCGTTTACTGTGGGGCCACGTGGTGGCACTAACAGCTCAGAGAGGGCCTACAGCGAGCATTTAATATGCATTGTCATGTTACGCAGTGAAACACAGCAGCATGTTATGCGCGTGTGCCACAATGTTTCACACTGGCCCTTTGCATTCTTTATCTCTTGATCTTTGTGTGGTTTGTGAGGACGTACGCTTTAATAAAGTTTATTCAGCTCCTACCGAGACGGACAGTAACTTTTGTATTTTCTAAAGAAAGAAAAGCTATTGACTGTTAATAATACTAGTATTAATACAGCACAGTAAACGTCCTGCCTACAAAGATCAGCTTTTGATCATAATAATGATGAATAGTAATGCATCGTATTTTTTTGTCCGGTGTGCATGTTTTCCTCTGAGGTAGAAGTACATGTAAGCAGAATACAGCTGAGTTGCATATTTCTAAAAGCTTTGGGGGCCTTTTGTAACTTGTGTTCTGGGTACAATGAGTTAGAATAGTAACAATATTCAATATTTCACACATCCAAACATCATCACAATAAATCCGTGGCAGTTTAAAGTCATTTTAGGTTGGGCCCCCAGGTTGCTAAGAAGCAAGTGCAGTGTTGAGTGTGATGTTTGTTTGTTTGAGGGCCTCTCCAGAACACAACACACACACACACACACACACACAAAGAAAAAAAGATTCCTATGTACCTATTTGTCAAATACACACAAAACACACTCTATACATTGCAATTAATCATCATCCAGGCTATACAAACCAGATTAATTACAAGTGACAACACATACAAAATGCAATTAAAAAAGTGTCACCTCCATGTCTTGTCTATGATTAATTAAAGTTTAATCTCTAATCAGGTCTGGCTGCTTTCCGCTGTGCTCGGTTTCACGTAATTGCTGGGGAACATGCCGGTCCGTCCGTTGCACGTTCCCTTCCACCAGTTGGCCTCGGACTGATCCAGGACCTGGACGATGTCTCCGCGCTTGAGGCTCAGCTCGCCGTCCTCCTTGGCCTCGAAGTCAAACAGCGCCTCGACTTGAATACTCTGCATCGGGGAAATAAGATATCAGAGTTACAGCAGTTTGTTTGATTCATTTATTAATTTAAGCAGCTGCTTTCTTGATTGATAATCTGCCATAGTACAGATTTTCTATCGAGAATGACATCCAATTACAGTTTAAGTCACAAAATGCCTCTGTCGAAGTCATTCACAAAATAGTTTTTTTAATAATTTAACATTTCATTTGAGTGATGGATGAATAATTATCAAATGTCCTCTGGATATAAGAGGATCACTTTCTTGATTTATATTATCATGGATTCCTTTTTTATCTCCCAGAAAGAACATTCATATTCAAGCTGGAAGTCATTTTTTTCCCTTTGGCGCCACCGCACACGAATGCAACACCCCAGGGGACTTTTTAATCAGTGTTTAATCAGTTTGAAAGAAAAAAACTATCAAATACAGACAAATCTTGATAAAAAAAACTCTTTTAACGAGCTGTCCAAGTAAATACTCGATGTGAAAAACACTTAAAGACACCAGAGGACACTTTGCCCGCTGATGAAATCCATGAAATATGCTTTGTTTTAATACAAATATAAAAAATATATATAAATATATATAGTCAAACTGCTATATAGTTCAAATATGAACCTTCAAGCCTAACGGAGATCACTGGGACTCAATTTACACTTCAGTTGCTTGTGGGACTGTGTGTGAAGTCAGTATAAACCCTATGCACTGCATAATGAGATGAGAGGTCCTCCATCTGGCCCAATCCCAATCTCCACCCTCGAGGACTCACAGACTTTGAGGACTTGGACCAGAAAGAGTAAATTTTACACTATTTAAAGCCCTTACAGCCTCTCACACTCAACCATTTACCAGGTGACGTCGGTTCAGTCCCTGAGGGTTCATGGTTTCAAGCCTCATGGGGACATTGGGATTGGACCTCTACCTCGGCAACATGCTGACAACACCACCACATCAAAAAGAACCACTCGGGTATGCATGCCCTGTAAGTGTGCATTTTTCAGGATCTGACCTGGATTTCCTCAGGGTCGTGGAGATAGATTGTTTGGCTGCGGGACACCGAGGATGTGCGGTGATAGTCCACCAGCTCGTTTAATGAGCGGAATTTAACCACCCAGAGGAAATACTTTCCTGCCCCGTCGCGAAGGACTTTAAAGTCCTGGACACCGTTTCCAAACCTGAGGAGGGTGAAAATGTGGAGAACAAGAAGATTTAAAAAAGAAGAAAAAAAAGAAAAACCTTTCAATCTTGATGTTGATCTTGAAAATGTAAATGTTCTTCTTCTGAACCATTTACCTAAAGGTGTTATTGTATGCTGTGCATCATACCTTAAAAATAGTGTTGTGCCACACATTTTAATAGTATCATTGATTTGTATTTGAAATCCAATTATATATAATTAATCAAAAGGTGAAAAATATATACATAAAATATAATAAGAACAAGAGGACACAATAAAAAACACATGAAGTACAGACATCGCTTGGTTAATTCATTACAATTGAAATGCTGGCGGCAACCTTTCGCACTCTGGATGAACTATACAGAGGGAGACGGAGGAAATGAAGCCCTGCCGGTTGCGTGTGTTGCATCACGTTGCGTCATAAGTGACAGTCAGACCCAGCAAAGGCCAGAGCTCAAACTGAAATGTCTTTTTCATATTCCGTCAGCGCACATGAAGGAGAGAATGACAGCTTGCTTTGACAAAACGTTAATAAAATAAACACTCAAGCTGTCAGATTGACAGAGGGAAGTCACCTTGGCCAAGGCTTATAAAACAGAACCGTCTAGAAATCTGTGCAGCAGATATATGTTGCTTTTACCTGTATCGATTTCTGCATTAAACATCCCTCCAGACCCATAGTCCATCCACACAGGAAGACATTGTGACATGTCGCAGCGAGACAAGCTCAGGGTAAATGGTCAAATGAATCATGGTTCAATTCTATTGAGCTGCTTCAGTTTCCGGTCCGGCTACAGAGCCTCGTAAAGACATTCACCCTTCTGTTGTGTTGCATTACAACCTAGAAATACATCTCTCTCAAATTACATCTGTCTTGGATTTTATGTAATGGGTAAACATGAGAACAATTTAAAATAATTTTAAAAAAAAAGTATAATTGTCTGGGTTTTATTTTCATTTATTTACAAGGTTTGTTTATTATTTGGGGAGTTTAAAAGAAATTTCATAATTATACGTATATGTATACACGTAATGATTATATACTTAATACTTATTTCGTAATGCTTTTTTTGGTGAGACCCGCCGGCATAGCTGGTTGAGGCAGAGGTGATTGGTTAAGGTTAGGCATTGACCTGGAGTAGTTAGGGTCAGGAGAGCCCATTGGTCAGGGCGTAGGACCCGAGCAAATCAAGTTACCCTAACTCGGCGAGCATGGACACACGGCCAAAGTGCTTGAATGCTACGCAGGACGTTCCGAAATAACGCATTAGTGTGTGTGAGGTTTCATAGCCTTCGACTCTGTGAAGCGCAGGCCGGCCCAAGACAGATTACAACGTAATGAACGAACAAAATCACGTTTTCTTTTTGTCTCTGTCTGTCTATCCCCCACTTTGGTACCGTGAGGGAAATAGCTGCATCGTTTTAAAAACACAGACTATATGTGATGAAAATCAAGGGTTCAGAATCTCACACACAAAATGACAATGTTCTCTCTTTTTACACACAGAAGCTCAGTTATTTTAAAGAGGCCCTTTTCACTGCAGCCATTGTGTCACGTCATGCTAAGGTAAATACATGCAGATGTAATGAATACTATTAACCCGGGCCCTGTTCCATTCAGGTGGACCAGGACCTTGGTGTTGTACATACTGGAGTGACTGTGACACCCTAAATAGAATCGGACCATAATTCATTGTGTCAATCACGCCTGTGTTGTCATGTCAAAATGGCTGCTGTGAAAAGGGCTTAGTGTGTGTGTGTGTGCGTGTGTGTGTCTGTGTGCACCAGCCTCCAAAATATGCACTTCATGGTGGAGAAATTGAAATGTTAACTGACTTGACAGCAACGTTGAATTCCCCCGGCGTTGTCTGGCTCTCAAGGATGAAGAAGGCTCCGTCACATCTCTGTTTCTTCAGCAGTTCCTCAGCTTTGGCTAGAGACAAGTTCCCTTTAAACCAGCTGTCAAGGTCAGCAGAACAAACACACACACACACACACACAATTTGTTACATTACAGCTCTTGAAATCTTAACTCTGAGGAAGTATGTTAGGATCGTCTCGATGGCAAAAATAAACAATAAACAAGTTGACGGCAATTTGATGATCTCATAATTTCCAATTGTCTCCAGTGTGTCTTAGTTATTGATTCATTCACGTGCTCAGAAGCACTGATCTGTTTGTTGGCTGAACTCTTCACAGGAAGCGGCCGGCCCCGAGCCGTGGCCTTTCCACCGCCCGAAGGCCAGCCTGAACTGGTGCCAATTACTGTACGTATTTGCTGAAAGTCATTCTTAAATTCAGTGGAAGCTAATATGAGGTTTCAAGATTCAGACAAATGAAGTGTGTATCTTTCATAGTTACGTTTTAAAGGCGCTAAACACGAGATTGGGAGCATTTACCTCTCGACGGCTTTAGAAATTGCGAAAGCTGAGCCTAGCTAACGGTGCTAACTGTGCTAACAGTGCTAAAAGTTCAAACTACGGCTTTAGTTTAGTTTAGTTTAGTTTTTATTTGTTCGACAGGTACAATGTACATTGATGAACACTTTAAATTGAAATGTAAATGCACCCGCAGGGCTGATTTCCATTGTCTGTCCATGCCAAAGTAGTAATAAACTACAATCAATTATAGTCTGTAGCTGACAATACACAACAGTTCGATAATAAAAAGTTAACAATGGATAAAAAGGAAATCGCATATATATACATAAAAGAAACAAGAGAAAATATCCCAGTGTAAGGAAGACATTTCACATTCATCATATTGCACATAGATATATTGCACATAAGGGCATTAATTAATTTGCACAAATTGGCAAAGGTGAACCTATCCTTTAAGCCGTCTGTTTACTTCCAGAGCTATGCTATTACTGTTCATCGTCCAGTAACAGTCCTTTGGGTCTTTGCATGTGTCACAAAGTATTGTGAAAGCTTTTTGCTGGTCTGCTTTTCAGTGTTTTATATCATTGTATGGATACTCTTTGGACTTGGTTGGACACAACAAGCAATCTGAACATGTTCCCTTGGACTAGTGTTTAACATTTTAAAGACATAACAATTAATTATAAAGTAATTTAGCAAATCCCCTTGAATACAATCTCCATAAGGCAACGAGTGGCAACAAACCTGTTTTTGTGTGCCGAAAAAGCACACAGAATTGCATGATGATTGTTGCTTCCTGTGAAACATGACTCATCAATCTCCGTCAGTGGTTTGAGACACTTACACTTCCACAAATCAATCAGCAATGAGAATAACAACCAGTTGATGAAACATGACATAAATGCTTAATTTTTCTCAATCATGACTTACCCATGTGGTTTTATTTTGATGTAGTTCTTGGGAATCAAGCCTTGTCTCCCATCTTGCTCCGCTTTGCACCAGTCGCTGTCATGATTGTCATTCAAAATCTGCCAAGATGACAGAGAAAATAAGAGAAACACACTGCAATCAAGAGAAAACAGTTAACAGTTGGATTGTTTTTATTCACATAAGAAGTTTAGTGGCGCTGTCAAGAACTGACTGAACTCTAATATCGCACGGCCATTACAAAAAAAAACATAGACTGTGCAATGGGAAATTCTATTTTGAAGAATCACAGCAGTCATCTATTCCCATCCAGGTCCCCTTATGGGAGTTTAAATCACTGCTGTTGTTGATGTCATGTTGTTTTGGTGCGTGCGTGTGAGACAAGAAGGAAAAGGATAAAAGTCTGGGCTCTGTCTAGCCTGAAAGAAATAAAGAAAACAAACTGAGGGGCTTTATCTTCAGTCCCTGAACCAGATATTGTCTCAAACCAAGAAGGTAAACATGTTCTATCGTGGGTGAGAATGACATAAAAGATTGCGTTCACACTTTGAAAAATAAATGAATACAGCAATGCAGGCGGGGGTGTATGGCCCGAGGGCAGCCTGAGGCTCCCCATTGAACACATAGAGACAACCTGATACATGTAGGATTTACAATACAATTTAAAGGAGTTAAAGGACTATACAGAATTACCATTAGTGCACAATTTATACAGACAGAAATGGCAGAATATCACCTCGAAACACTGAGAGAAGCCTTGTTTGTAAAAGTCAAATCAATCTATTCTGTATGTCAACACTCAACATCCAAGTTACTAACGCTCAGAGGTGTCAAAAGTATTCACATTCATTACTCAAGTAGAAGTATAGATACTAGGGTTTAAAAATACTTCTGTAAAAGTTGAAGTATCAACTCAAGCTTTTTACTTCAGTAAAAGTGTAAAAGTACTGGTTTCAAAACTACTTAAAAGTATAAAAGTAAAAGTAAAGTAAGGGGAATTTTTTTTCTCCATTAAGGACAAACTCTTAAGCCGCGTCTCAGGGGCCTATAGTGCACTACCCCACCTCCCCCAAAACAATCATTTTTCTAAAGGCCATAATGACTATAATGTTTTAAAATGTTATGTTGAAAAATGTGGGATGCACTAGGCTACCCATTTCAGCTGCATATATGCCCATTGAAAATGATCACATTTTATTACAATGCAAATACATTAAAGTACCATATGTGTACTACTGAGCATTAACATGCGTTTCATGGAGCGGAAGACATGATAACTAGTTGCTTATCTGCTGTCCTTGCTGGAGAGTGACGTGATTTGTAACGGTTGATTTGTGTCATCTGCAGGTGCATCACGTAGAAAACCAATAGGGTGTCGGAATGGTATATGTTTATACTTCTCATCCAACCACAATCAAATTCACTCTATCCGGATGGCGCGATTTATCTGGCTAGGTTTTTTGTGTGTGTTTTTGAACGATGACAAGCCGGAATGAAAACAAACCAAAATGAGATAGTAACGAGGCTATTTTTAAAATGTAGGGAGTAGAAAGTACAGATATTTGCGTGAAAATGTAAGGAGAAGTAAAAAGTCGTCTGAAAAATAAATACTCCAGTAAAGTATAGATACCCAAAATTTCTACTTAAGTAACGAAGTATTTGTACTTCGTTACTTGACACCTCTGCTAACGCTGCATGCATTCTCGCTCGGCAGGAAACTCTTGCACCGAGGGAGTGATCAGTGAAACAAGAGATGTAAGTTATGACCTTTTGGAGCACTGGAGAATAATGGATCAGCAAAACACATATTTTGTTCTACGGTTGAAGTGGTGGGTGTTCGTCTAAGGCAATGTTTTCCCAATCATATTCACATGTGCATCTATTTGTTCCAAAGAGCAGAAATAAGCCCTGAGGCTTTTACTGAAGCTCAACCTCCCTCTTTCCTTGAATACAATCTGCATAAGGGTGACAACAAACCCATCTGACCCCTCAAACGGCCTCTGAATGAATACAGAACCTCTGTGAAATAGTTAACAGTTGATCAGAAAAAGTTTTTTGTGTGCCAAAAAAAGCACACAGAATTGCATGATGATGGTTGCTTCCTGTGAAAGATGACTCATCAATCTCTGTCAGTGGTTTGAAACACTTACCCTCCCTCGCTGGAATTTCCTCATGAATTGTCTGTCTGAAAAGTTAAATTTTAGTGTCAGAATATTGCTATCTGGCTGGTGAAAAATGGGTCCAATAATAACAAAAAATTTAAAAAAATGCTCATAATCTGTGCAGTGTTTCCCATTAATCATCTAGACTGTGGCAGGCTGCCAAAGTCCACCACAGTTTCATAATGAACCAAAAGCAGTTTTACACTTGAAGGGAAAATAATCTCTTGCTCAGAGTCGATGCAAACAGCTGCATAGTTTAATATGAGCGCATATCTCTCTTGCTTTCGACCTGCAATTAAAAATAGCTGATCCTGCAAGAATGAGTGGCTTGGTTCCAAAGCAAGACTCCGGCTAATTATTAATTATTGTCTTAAAATGGGGCACTGCCTTTGAGTTTGTGTGATGATGTGGACTCGCATGAATTACTATTTCAATGGATGCAGTGGTGTCCAGCTTCCTCTCAGCACACAACACACAACCACAGCAAACTATTGGAACTTGAATATATAAAAAATGAGTGATGATCAATGGCAGAAGGGAGCCAAAAGTCTTGTCAACACACACACACACACACACACACACACACACAAACCCCGCTTCACCCACACAGGACACAGCCAAACTACATGGTGAATCACCCAGTCACTTTCTAAAGAGCTAAATCTTTGAAGAGATGTCAGGATGACACTCAGCAATGTAACACAGTGTGCAATGATTATTAAATAAAAACTATATGCTCGCCCACCATGTGAAAAAAAAAAATGTTGATGTTTGACACACTGTCAATATTTTTGACGTGTATACGTGTGCGATGCTCTCCCCAAAAGTATGCTACCCAAAGGACGCCTCTTTCCTTGATGATTCACTCCTTCCTTTGGTCGTGCAGTAAACAGCTCTGCGGCCCACTTTACCAAACAAGCAATTGATTTTTCCAGAACTGTGCTGGAAAGAATAATACACTTACTTGTAATAACCAGACAACTCTGGGTTCTCGGGCTCATTCAGCTATGAAAGAATAAATAGCAGAAGTAATAAAGTCTTTTCTCCAAACCACTTTTTTTTGGCTCAATTGACATTCCTTTTTTGTTAAATAAACCATCTCCCAGAACTTGAGCCTCTTCATGGATGCAGCAGCCATCTCTAATGGCTTACTCGCCGTCTCTGTAATCGAAAGCTCAATAGTGTCGGCATTGATGGCAACATGGAGGTGACTATGATGTGTGTTTTGGGTGCTTGCAGATAATGAAAGCGGGAGAGGACTGAGAGGCTGGGAATATGTAGATAAGCACAAATAGACGAGGAGGCAGAGTCACCTGGTTTTCAATGAACCGAAGATGTTTTGTGTTTCACTAATCGCCCCCCACCCTATACTTCTGTCCATTCACTAACTCCTCTGCTCCTCTGTTGGCGAGCCAAAAATAGGACAACATCTTCAGATGCAAGAGCTTCAAGGCATCATATTTCCTTCCACACTTTCTCAGTAAAAAGAAAGCCGTTAGAAAATTGAAAGTCAAATGCACTTACCTTCCTCCTCGGTATATTTTTATATATATATTTTAGCTCTCGCCTGAAGGACAGACGAGGCCATGTGGCTGTCAGAGCGGAGGATTAAATCGATTCCCCCGACTGTGACCCAACCTGATACTTGCCTGAAATTGATTTTGAAGCATTTCCTCCACTTCTACAGACAGTTTACTTAGGCCTGCTCCATTATGGCATAGATTGTAATTACGTTTTTTTATGGTCAATATTGAGATCAGGATCATTTTACACGGTCACAATGTGGCTCTCATCAGCAACATAACTTGTTTTACATTTATGATGTAACTCTTTATAGGTTGGCAGCATCCAGTTGAACGTCAGACAAAACGGCCAAACCACTTCTCTTCTTCTACTCTTTCCCTCTCTTCCTCTCCTCCCTTTCTACGGCAACCCCAAGGGTTGCAAATGAGAAAATGAGAAAATGACTACTTGATTCATTACCTCAGTAAATATTATAAACATGAGTTTATGGTCTCAATCTCAAGTTTCAAGTCTTCTTCTATACAGCATGATGTTCGTTCAGTAAATCCTGGTCCCATTTAGAGAAAAACAGACCATAAAGCGGAGTATACTTTAGGGCGGGGCTACCTTGTGATTGACAGGTTGCTACCCAACCAGAACCGCCCCCTTACACTTTAGCCCCGCCCCTTACACTTTTAGCCCCCGTCCCCTTTCATAAATCCGAACCGTTCGTTGAAGACACTTTTCGGAGGCCTAAGTGGTCTCAGCAGAGTGTTCCTTATTAATTTTGCCATGGAGGCCCAAGTGTTTGCGACGCTGTGTGTGTGTGTGTGTGTGTGTGTGTGTGTGTGTGTGTGTGTGTGTGTGTGTGTGTGTGTGTGTGTGTGTGAAGGCAATGCTATTTACGGTTTTGGCATTTACACTTGTTGGGGAGGTTTAATTTGCCATCAGGGATGTATGTCCTCCTGTGCTGTGCTGCGGCACCTCAGGTGTTGGTTTTAGTAGCTTTTTTGGGGGGTATAATGATCTAGTTCTTTTTTAAATATTGCAGCTAAGACTGGGACTAACTATTTTTAGGACGGAGTGAAGCTTGTTGGTTATGAGGACTGAAAAAAAAATTACTCCCAAGCAGAATTTATTATTTTTATTTTAGAAAACTATAAATATAAAAAGAGGCATTTAAGTGCAGATCTTTTCTACAGTTTTACAGGAGTGTCAAGTGGCCTAACGTGATCAGTACTCATATCGGGAGACAAAAAAAAGGCCCGTTGCAAAAACCAAACCAGGAAGGACAACCGAACGACACACGTACTATGTTGTTACATTTGGAACAAGAGAGCCAACATTCCTGACGCTGCTCTCGACATTCTCAATAAATATTCTCTCTTTTTTTTCTTCCACTGACTTTTCCCTCTGTTCTCCCTCCATCGCAGAAATACGGCCTGCTAGGGCCACAGTGGGATTTGCTATTATAAGCTCATTAATCGTTGCTGCATCAAAAACACACACAAACAAGATATGTAAAACACACACACACACACACACACACACACACACACACACACACACACACACACACACACACACACACACACACACACACACACACACACACATTCAGTCTGGTGCTTTTCTCAAGTAGCTCCCTTTAATAGCTTCAAATTAAGAGTTTTGTCAGCTCGAATGAATTCAGCGGTCATCATTTACCAACTAACAGACGCAGTGACAGCTGGAGATGAGTTGGCTTGCTTGCTGCAGGTGTCTCTGGTTGTAAAGTGAATCACACAGAGATGCTCGGCCGTGTGTATTTCGGACTGTTTGTTGTTACGTGTCACAGCATCACCCATCCTCCAGGCAAGATACTTGAGAGAAAAGTGCAGGGCTGATGCAATTTTGGCATATTTGTGCAGAGGGTTAAGGGTTTCCAGTTGGTCCTGTTTTGGTGGCTCCAACAAAGTAGCAACAACAAAACAAAATCAGTTTTGGTTGTTACTACTATTTTTTTTACAAAGAAAATGTGTTTCTACAATTTAAATCAAAGTCATATTGGCCTGAAGTTTATTGGATGGATGGATGGATCACTCTTCCAAACTAACTCTTTTTGTCATAACTGATTTGAGTTGAAAGTTGTGACCCTCAAATAGAGCGCCGCAGCCCTGAAACCCGGAAATGAGTCAGCAATTTTGCACCTCCAGTTCAGTCGTATCGAAGTCAATGCTTTTTTGATTGGGTTTTATGAAAAGAAATGGGTTTGAAGAAGTGATTTAAAAGAGATTACTGATTCTGTGAGCCATGTCACCTCAGGCAGGAGGGGCCCTGATGGCAAAAGCACGGGTCACCTTTAGTTTTCAGTCTCGACTTTGGAACAGCCAGAAGGGCCCCAACCTGATGATCTAAGGTTGGGTCCTGGCTCATAAGGGGTCAACATTTCCTCTATATATTTTGGTGCCAGACCCATACATGCTTTAAAAGTGGTCATTAAAATCTTAAAATCCATAATAAAACAAATAGGGAGCCAGTGAAGAGAAGCCAGGACTGGGGTGATGTGATGTCGTCTGTTAAAACCGGTGAGAAGCCGAGCTGCTGCGTTCTGAACTAGTTGGAGGCGAGAGTGACTTTGTTTATGCGGCTAAATGAGACTCCTTTGTTGAGTATAGATTTTACAGCTTTTAGGAGCAGAGGGAAACATCTTTGGGCCTGAGCCAGTGACAGTGACAGACCCAGAAGATATAATTGCACCCTTTAGCCACGATGTAAAATTAGTTTCAAAGGCCGACACTCCATCTATCCCATCCATCCTACTTGGTATTTTACTCAGTGTAAAATAAAAGTGGTTTAAACAAAGCCTATTGCACATGCATCAAAGTACAACTTGCAGTTCAACATATCTGACATAATGGAAATACAGCTCAAGCGGAGTTAAGAGCAGTTGATAGGGCGTTCAGAACAGCCAGATATTTTTTTAAATATGTTGAAATAAAAAATGTATTTCACCAATACACGTCTAAGTAGAGCAGAACAAGCAAAAGCAGATTATATTATTAATCATGAGTTGGAGATAATACAAAAAAAAACAATAAGGGAGAGAGAGAGAGAGAGAGAGAGAGACATTCCAAACTTTTAACTGGGCTGCTAACATGAATCGATGACAACAAAAGTAAACACAAGTTTGTCCTCAAAGCTTAAGATGCAACATTTTCTTCTGTGACTCTAAATGTCTCACCTTAATTATGGTTCCCCTTTTGAAACCCAGTTCCTCGTCTGTCCTCGCAGTAAAGTCTAAAATAGTTTGGGCCTCCATGGAGAATAAAACCTGTTTTTGAGATATAAGCAAAGACTGGACGGCGTTTGAGGTCTGAACCAGTTGAGTAAAGTGCTGCTGTACTGTGAACCACGCGGTATTTAAATTACCTCGTACACGTTGCCACGCACAGACAGCACAAACAAGACATGTGGAGGAAGGAAACGCTGTGATTGGCGCCTTCTTAGACCAATTACTGTGCACTGTTCATTAGATAATGGCACAAAAGGGGAAAGACCTGTTGAGGAACTAGTTTATGTGAGCTTTGTCAGCTGTTTAATGTGGTAGGTCAGTGGTGTCGTTTTACAAACAACAAAAACATACATTGCACCAAATACAACATTATTTAAAAAATGGGGCAGAATATTGTAAATTGTTGTTTTGCATTGGAGGTGCAGTGATAACAGTTAATATAACAGATATAATGAGGCAATCACTGTTTTCTTTGATTAATGACTTACTTTTTATTTTTATATGATATCATCTCTTTACACACTGCAAAACCGGTAGTGTTACTGAGTGTTAATTTTCCAGTGTAAAATATTAAGTTGATCAGTGTTGTTTTGGGTGTTCATTAAGCACTTGCAGTACTGAAATAGCTCTGGGGGCGGGGTTGTTTCAGTGAGTTAACGCAATGCACTCCTGACTGAGTTATCTACAGGGCCTTAGTATGTTTGTGATCTGCTGCTACCTTATGAACCATCCCGACCCCTCAGGTCGTCTGGGACGGGTCTACTTTCTGTTCCAAGAGTCAGAACTAAACATGGAGAAGCAGCGTTCAGCTTTTCTGCTCCACACATCTGGAACAAGGTCCCTGAAAGCTGCAGGTCTGCTGAGACCCTCAGCTCCTTTAAATTGAAGACGGTTTGCTGTTGCCTTTAATTGATCCAGATTCAATTGCTGCATCTCACTACTGCATTTCATTTCTTAAACTGCACTGCAATTTTTATTCAATTTTTATTTTTTATTTAGCTTTTTGACTGTTTTAATGTTTTCTTAACTGTTTTAAATCCTGTTTTCTCTGCATATGTTTTGATGCTCTTAATGGTTTTATGTGAAGCACTTTGAATCGCCTTGTTGTTGAAATGTGCTGTACAAATAAACTTGCCTTGCCTTGCCTTACTTAGCTCCTTTAGCATAGGAGACACTGAACCTTCCTTTACTAAAGGAAAGGAGATAATTCCGCCCCACGATTCCTTGCAGCTGCAACATTTAAAGTGAAGAGAACAAACGATCATGAAGAGAAACGCAGATCATGTAAATAACCGTTTTCTATAACTTCAATAATCTATTCAACTATTATTATGGCAAACTACTTGCTTTTGCTGAAAACTGCTGTAAAGTGATCAAACTGTCATCAAAACAAAAAGGGATGACACATGTTTAGTGAAAGTATGTATGAAAGTATGTTTGAGGTGGCATTGAAGTAATACTTTGAACCAGGTTGTTTATGTTAATAAAGTAATACTATGAACCAGGTTGTTTATGTTAATAAAGTAATACTATGAACCAGGTTGTTTATGTTGTTAATAAAGTAATACTCTGAACCAGGTTGTTTATGTTAATAAAGTAATACTCTGAACCAGGTTGTTTATGTTAATAAAGTAATACTATGAACCAGGTTGTTTATGTTAATAAAGTAATACTATGAACCAGGTTGTTTATGTTAATAAAGTAATACTATGAACCAGGTTGTTTATGTTGTTAATAAAGTAATACTCTGAAACAGGTTGTTTATGTCGTCTGCATGACGCAACACTGTAAGAAGACAGACGAAGTATTTAAGATAATCTTTTTTGTAGTCTTCAGAACATTGTAGTTTCAACACTGCAGACTGGCGTCACGTAAAGCGCCACGTGAAGAGTCACGTGAAAAGTCACATGAAAGCGACGTCTGTTTCTGATGACGGAGGATCAGCTGATCAAGAAAATATCAATGTTCTACAAATATGATGAAAACGCAAGAGTTTTTCTGTTTGCTCAGTTCATTTGAATGTGTGCTGTTGAATTTCTTTCTGTGGAACACGGACAGTAACTCTTCCTCAGGACTTCATGCTGATTGGTCGGAGGCAAATTCAAATACACAGAGAAAATATGGAAATCAAAATATTCATTTGAATATGTTTGTGTATCTAAAGTTGTCCCATCACACACCTAACACGTACAATTACTTGTACAAGTACTTACTGTACTATAGCGTACTACAGAAACAGTTTCATCAGTTTATATATTTATATGTATATTTAGTTTCCCATCATGCCAAAGACATAACTTTATTAATTCTACAGTTAACTTATTTCTATAAATGTTCTTGAGGCTTGTTGTTGACACTTCATGTTCCAGTCATCAGACTCTGTTGTGAGCTGAAGTACATGAAGATCTAGTGACACAGAAAGCTCATTCAAAGGTTTTATTGAAGCAAAAGAAGCATCATCACAATGAAAAAACACAACATTACCAATAAAACACCCGCATTCAGAATTATGGATGTAAAAACTACAGAAGAATGTTCTTCATGATCAAAAGTAGAAGCACTCATTATGCAGAATAAACTGTTTTAGAGAACTATAATAAAATAAACCGCATGTTATTGGATCATTATTACTCATAATACGGGTAGATACGGGCAGACTCAAGCAGACTAGTTAGCGCTCTGACCGACTAGACTAGTTAACGCTCTGACCGACTAAACTAGTTAACGCTCTGACCGACTGACTAGTTAACAGGGAGCGAGTGCGTAAAACCGGAAACTAAAATGAGGAATTAAAAGGGTTTGATAGCTAATCACAAAATCCTGATGATTTCCAGTGAGAGATAATTACCATCGGTAATTTCCCGACCCGAGGCAAGTTCTCTAAACATCATGGAGGGGAATAAAGTGACGGAGAAAAGACGGACAAAGAAGCAGCAAGAGCACTTCTTTACATCGGTGGTTGAGTGGCATTCATCCTCCACCCTGAAACCAGGGTGGTGGATGAATGCCACTCAGCCATTCATCCCACAGCAATGTGAATGAATGAGATGGTGCGAGATCTAGCTAGGCTAACAAACGTGATGTTCCCAATGCTGTTTGTATGTTGCATAGCAACAGCCACACATACGGGGACTATTTTTTCTAGGCTACTGAAATGCGATACACAATGTTTGGTGGCTACAACTATTTTGTGCTGAAAGGCAGCTTACTATTTACTTACTATTTATAATGTTGCAGGCAACCGTATTATAAAAGCAATAAGGTACTCGAGGCAGTACTGTATCTACAATAATGTACAGTTCAAGGGTTTGCCGGCCCTCCGCTACGCATCGGGCCTAACAACACCCTTGAACAGTACATTATTGACGATACAGTACTGCCTCGAGTACCTTATTGCTTAATTAACATTTAAGGAGCATTTTAACGCTGCAGCAGGTTGAGATTTAACAAAACAATGCATCATATTTAATAAGCTCATCACACGTTTTATATTTAACATCTTAATGTGCAAAGTAACTACACTCTTATAAATAAATGTGCTAACTAAAAGTCTTCTCTGGAGGTTCTATGCAGAACATTTCCACCTTCTAAGGGTGCAACCAATTTTTTTTAGGGCCCATTTGGGGACGCGGATATTACATTACATTTCATTTAGCTGACGCTTTTATCCAAAGCGACTTACAATAAGTGCAATTCAACCATGAGTACAAACTCAGAACAACAAGAATCAAGAAAGTACAATTTCTTCAATAAAGTTAAGCCACAAAGTGCTATCATTAAGAGACATTTATGTGCTACTACGGTGCTACCTTCCCTATTCAAGGTGTAGTCAAAAAAGAAGTGTTTTTAGTTTGCGGCGAAAAATGTAGAGACTTTCTGCTGTCCTGATGTCAACAGGGAGCTCATTCCACCATTGAGGAGCCAGGACAGCAAACAGTCTTGAATTGAGTGTTTAGCACACAGTGATGGAGCTACAAGCCGATTGGCAGAAGTGGAGCAAACAAGCTGGGGTGTACGGTTTTACCATGTCCTGGATGGATTGGACCCGATCTGTTCGTAGCACGGTATGAACTTTTCTCAAATAACGAGAGAGAAATACTTTTCCTGCTTGTAAAGGAAAGACGGATAAACTAGCTTTCATATCCAATGGATGGAGAATAGACCGGACAACTTTTGAGTTGTTTACTTGTTTTATTTTGAGCAGAAGGGAATAAGATTTTTATCAACATTTACATCTATTTTGTTGTCTGTGTAGTTTTTACAAACCAGTGATATTGTCTGCTCATTTGGACACTATCACTGAGATAAAGATGAACTAGTTCAGTGTCAAATATACCATTCAATAGAGAAAAAAACACATTTCATCTTAATTATCGAATGATAAATATTGTATGATGGTATAGTTTACTTTGAGATAAACTCCTTGGTATAGCCCTGCTGTGGTTGATGAGAGACGTTATTTGGCAGAATGAGAAAGCCAGCGCAGCAGCCTCCCCAAGGTCCTAGTGCCCGAAACGTAGGTAGGCTATTGGATTGTAATTTGAAGGGGAGAAAACATACAAAAACCAGAACACACGCACATATGTAGCATTTTAGAGTTATAAATAACTTGCCCATGTGAGAAACAATAGTTTAATTTAATGACATCACCAAAATAAAAATAGCCAAATTATTTGGGGGGGGCTGAAGAACGTTTTAGACGGGCCTAACTACGCCCCTGGTTGTAACCCAAAACCTGAGCGTTTATGACCCTTTATAAGAAGAAACAACACACCAGAATAGAAGATAAAAAGACAAATATGTGTGAGGATCCGTTTTAGTTCCTTATTCACTAGGATCCAAGTTTTTGCTTTTCTATCAAGAGCAGAGCAGCAGTTCCGTATCAACACTGATCTGTTGTTAGTTCTGCTCCCTCGTTGAGGACCGGTAACCACATACAAAACCCTACTGGGCTCTACATTCCTATATGCATTTGTATCGAGGGATGTCAGCTGGTGCAACTAACGTATACAGAGCCATGTGGACTCTAGTTCATGAACACAAACCAGTATTTGGCTCTGATAGAGACGAGCATATGCATTATGATATTCATAGGTCCCTATGATTCACAGTTACATATTTTAGTTTAGTCTTTTATGTTCACTGTGTTCCAGTGGTGGGCCGTCAGGGCTAAGCCTTCTCTGCTGGCCTAAACAGAATCACAAAGTTATAGCTATTTTATCATTTAATTGTTTTTTACAAATACACTACATGTATTATAATTATTTTTCCCTATCAGCTTATTTTCTCATTGCACAGCTCCTGTCTTCCTCTGTTGCTCTGCCTTCAGCCTTCAGCGCAGTGCAGCTGGTTTTAATGAGAGTTTTATACAATCAGATTTTTTCCTCCTGTGTCTCTATGTCAGCAAAGCAGTTTAAGCAGGCCTTTGCAGATTAAAGTACACAGAGAGTGGACCTTGTGGTTGATTGTCATGGACTTCAACAAATCAGATCTTTAGTTTAACAAGCTGGGCGTATTCTTTGACATACCATGCCGGCGAAATGGCGTGGACGTATATGATTGGTCAGTGGGCCAGCGTGACCATTAACATGCGCTGTGATTGGTCAGTGGGGCAGCGTGACTTCTGTCAACGAAAGAAGAAGAAGAAGAAGAAGAAGAAGAAGAAGCTAGAACCTAGAACCTAGAACCTAGAACAGGGGTGGGCAAACTTTTTGGCTCAGGGGCCACATTGAATTAAAAAATTTGACAGACGGGCCGGGCCAGTATCAGATGGATGGAGAGTGTTTGACAAAGGGGGCGTGGCTTATCGCCGTCGGGTCTCTCCGTGAAAAAGAGCTGTCTTTTCCGGTATCGATTATGGAATAAATAACCACTAGTTTTGCTTTATACTTGTTGTGGAAGTCCCAAACATGTCGGAACATGAAACACCCTTGTGTTTGGGTTCATAATATTATCCGTAGCCGCACACAGCTCGGTGAATTTCTCCGACTCCTCCAGGAACTGCGCCGGTCTTATCTCCGTAAAACGGATACCGATTCTGCCACCCACCTTGGAAATAACCACCAGTTCTGCTTTATACTTGTTGTGTAAACTCCACATACGTCGGAACATCAAACTCCGTGGTGTCTGGGTTCATAATATTATCCGTAGTCCCACAACAGCGTCTGAATGACAGCCGCTGCACACACGAAAAGCCTAAAAGAGCGCTGTGCAATAAATAAGCATGAAGAAACATCAACGCTGGTCTGTTGTGGTCATCGTGCTTCGGGAAACTGAACTTGGGAACGGAGAAGCGCTACAGCGGTCTTTACTATAACTTATAATTATTTAAAATAAAAAATAAAAAATTTATATATTTTTTTAATAACTTTTTTTTAATATATTTTTTTAATGTTATAATAATTATAATACTCGGCGGGCCGTATATTAATACTCGGCGGGCCGTATCCGGCCCGCGGGCCGTAGTTTGCCCACCTCTGACCTAGAAGCTAACTTGAAGCTCAGGCTGAAGCCTGAGAAACGGACTTGCTGGTGGATTTACTGATGACTCCTTCCGCACAGAGGGTTACGGAGGGTTACGGGCATGTGGTGAGTGAACTGCTGGTTGTTTTACTGTTTTTATATCTGCAGTCGTATTTAATCATAAACAGACACGGCGCTGTTGTTGCTGCTGGTCGAGACGGGGCTGGGACTCACCTCGGTGCCAGCAGCTGTGCTGGAGATGTCTTGTGTGTGTGCAGTGTTTTAGTTTTGTTGGATTGTTTTGTTATAACTAAATGTGACTTGTTGATGATTTGGACAACATGCATTGTTGTTGACCCGACGGGGTTGGGCTGGTCAAGTGGGTCAGCCAGGATGCACAACAGCGCGAGGCGAGGTTGTGCTCCACGGAGTGTCCGCGCCTTTTTTCTCTCGTTAAAGTGGTTAAAATAGCTCCGCAGGTCGGTCCACACACCCCATGTGACCTCCCTCCATGCCCGTAATAGTGAGATAGTGAGATAATAGTGAGAGTGGCAGCAATATCCCCGAGGAGTCCAGACACTGGTGCTGCTGGCTGGAGGTTCTGCTGGAGTTGCTGGAGATGCAGATGGGGTGCTGAATCTGAGAAGGCGGATGGTGCTGGGGAGGCGGAGGGTCGTATGAGACAGCAGCAGGACGCTAGAAGCGGGGATACAGCACATTTAAAGGAGACTGCAACGAGGAGGGCATGAGACTGCAACGAGGAGGGCATGACTCTGCGCTGTTGACGGGCGGGGGGGGGGGGGGGGATCATAGTCTCGATCTAGTCTAGAAGCTAGAGCTTCATGTGTTTACGCGAAACAAATAATAACCGGTAGCTGTAGCGTCATAATGAGGTGATTAGGTTGTTCAGCTGTAGTAGAGCCGCCACTGAATGCGCAGGTAGAAAATCCACGGCCCGCCACTGCTGTGTTCTTAATCTGGTGTTTTATTCACTATAGTAACATTATAGGCCAGGGCATTACGTCTAAGAGATATTCACACAATGTCGCCTTTCTCCAACAGAACCATTATTTATCGGAGTGAAACTACAGCTGAATGTAGTGGAGTAAAAGTCTAAAGGACTATGAAATGGAAACAGGGTACTTCACAGCAAAGGGTCTGTACTTTGGTACTTTCTACCATTGATTGAGAGGAAGAGGAAGAAGAAAAGTAGGAAGAGGAGGAGAAAGGAAGTCTCTGACCAGAGTGGATTGGAAGAACATTGCAGCTCATCCCTTCTCTTCTTCCCGGTCTTCTTCTCTTCCTTGTGGAAGACTTTTCCATCCGACTGCTTCTTCCAGCTCAGCTTGATGTCGTCGTTCAGCCCCTGGTCCTTCAGCTTCTGTTTGAGCTGAGAGACAAAAACATTGACTTCCCTGAATGTGGTTGACAGAGAAGAAGTCTTCACTAAAGCTGTTGTTCCTTTACATACTGCATCCTGTCTCGCACTGTCCTCATGTGGAAGCTCTGCTGGAGAAGAACTCTGGTTTCCACTTGAGCAGCTTTATTGTTATATGTTGTCTGGACACTAGTCTACCTTCAGTAATGACGTTTCCACGTCTGCACGGCACATAGCACCTTTACATTGTTCTCAGTAGTCCACTACCTCACATATATCACCTGCTGGTTCTGTTGTTAATGAGAGGAAGATGTACCTGCTTCAAGAGGCCATCCATCACCACAGGGTCATTCAGATCCAGAGAGGAGCTTCTTTTCTGCAGCCTCACTTTCATCACTCGCTTTGCAACAGGAACTAAAACACAAACAACCTTGATCAGTCACAACATGTCTAATAATCAACATCCTGGAATGTTTAACACTTTGAATGATTTCTATCTACTTTTGATGTTTTGGGGTAGGTTGGGCAGTTGATCTGCTTATTCAATGTGTTTTCTATCCATAACTTTATATTTATAGATTTTATTTTGATCTACTTTTAAGTCCTCATTTAAAGCCTGAGTGAATGATAGCTTACCACTGTAGCAGATGAACGCTGACATGACGTCACACTTCAGGGTCTCCCATTGTCCATTGGCACTAAAATCTGCTGACACACAATCCTCAGAGGAACCACGAGTCTCCAGAGGTTTCCAGTTCCTATATGAGGAGTCACTTCCATCAGACCACTTCCATCCAAGTCTGAAGAGGCCGATCCAGGCTCTGTCGTCGTAGGGTAACAGATTGTATACCTTCTGGTTCTCCTCCATGTTCCTCACTATGGCCAGGTCTGTGTGGTGTTGTCTGCAGTAGCTCAGGGCCTCAGTCCACGTCATGCCGGTGTTAATGTGGATAAATGTCTCATTGGGCCCTGAAAGTAGAGCAGAGTGAAGTGCTGAGTAGAGGAACCATAACAGACTACATGATGCAGACCAGTTTATTGTTCTGAATGAATCTCAGCATGAAGGTAAATCAACACGGAGCTGTGTGAATATGAACATGCAGCGTCCCACATTCATAAAAGGCATCGAAGATATTTTCACTCCAACAGACATGATACAAACCGGTTGAATGAGCACATTCATCTGCTTTAAATGACATTCATGTAGCTGAAGACTAGTTCAAGTAACCGTGAGGAACTTTTAACTGGTCCTGAACCAGTCTCAGTCTAGTCCTGGCCCTCTACAGACCTCAGTCTAGTCCTGGTCCTCTACAGACCTCAGTCTAGTCCTGGTCCTCTATATACCTCAGTCTAGTCCTGGTCATCTACAGAACTCAGTCTAGTCCTGGTTCTCTATATACATAGTCCTGGTCATCTATAGACCTCAGTCTAGTCCTGGTCCTCTATATACCTCAGTCTAGTCCTGGTCCTCTATATACCTCAGTCTAGTCCTGGTCCTCTATAGACCTCAGTCTAGTCCTGGTCCTCTATAGACCTCAGTCTAGTCCTGGTCCTCTATAGACCTCAGTCTAGTCCTGGTCCTCTATAGACCTCAGTCTAGTCCTGGTCCTCTATAGACCTCAGTCTAGTCCTGGTCCTCTACAGAACTCAGTCTAGTCCTGGTCCTCTACAGAACTCAGTCTAGTCCTGGTCCTCTACAGAACTCAGTCTAGTCCTGGTCCTCTACAGAACTCAGTCTAGTCCTGGTCCTCTACAGAACTCAGTCTAGTCCTGGTCCTCTACAGAACTCAGTCTAGTCCTGGTCCTCTACAGAACTCAGTCTAGTACTGGTCCTCTACAGACCTCAGTCTAGTACTGGTCATCTACAGACCTCAGTCTAGTCCTGGTCATCTACAGACCTCAGTCTAGTCCTGGTCATCTACAGACCTCAGTCTAGTCCTGGTCATCTACAGACCTCAGTCTAGTCCTGGTCATCTACAGACCTCAGTCTAGTCCTGGTCCTCTATAGACCTATAGTCCTGGTCCTCTATAGACCTATAGTCCTGGTCCTCTATAGACCTCAGTCTAGTCCTGGTCATCTATAGACCTCAGCGTAGTCCTGGTCCTCTATAGACCTCAGCGTAGTCCTGGTCCTCTATAGACCTCAGTGTAGTCCTGGTCCTCTGTAGACCTCTATCAAAAACCAGACCACCAGAGAGAAGATGATCTGGTTCTCTAGAGTTCTTCTTAAAGCTCCTCATCGGAGCCACCGGGTCGGATTTTGGTAAAACCAGATGACATCATGCAGGTTCACCAGAACCTCCTTTAGCTCAGATTCTAGCGGGGCCTCCAGCAGAGACCAGTCCACCGTGGACAGACCTAAATCCTTCAGAGACCAGTCCACCGTGGACAGACCCAGATCCATCAGAGACCAGTCGAACCAACACTACCACTTTAGTCCACAGGGGGCACCAGAACCAACACTACCACTTTAGTCCACAGGGGGCACCAGAACCAACACTACCACTTTAGTCCACAGGGGGTGCCAGAACCAACACTACCACTTTAGTCCACAGGGGGCGCCAGAACCAACACTACCACTTTAGTCCACAGGGGGCGCCAGAACCAACACTACCACTTTAGTCCACAGGGGGTGCCAGAACCAACACTACCACTTTAGTCCACAGGGGGCGCCAGAACCAACACTACCACTTTAGTCCACAGGGGGCACCAGAACCAACACTACCACTTTAGTCCACAGGGGGCGCTATAACCAACACTACCACTTTAGTCCACAGGGGGCGCTATAACCAACACTACCACTTTAGTCCACAGGGGGCGCTATAACCAACACTACCACTTTAGTCCACAGGGGGCACCAGAACCAACACAAGATGAAAGTTTGTGATAGTAACTTTAATATTCTCACCTTTGACATCGAAGCAGACTGTCCTGAAGGTCATGTCACATCCGTAGTCGTTCCATAACCCACTTGAAGAGTGCAGTGTTCTTTTCCGTAAACGTTGTCCGGTTGTTTAGGCCTCCATCGTCTGAACTCCATCTCTCCGGGTTTGTAGAAGCTTGTGTTTGACAGTGACCACCTCCAGCTGACATCATCGTACAGTCCTATCCAGGCTCGCTGAAAGCAATATTTAATTGTGATATAAAGAAATAGACTTTCAGATATTTTTACTTCCCATTTACAGTCTTGATTCTGACGATCTGTCTGATTTATTATTTCAAGTCTGTCTTAAATAAAATAAAATAATATTCAGGTGCTAATATGAACATTGAAACAGGTCATCACTCCTGCTGTTCAAGTGTCTCACAACGTGGTGACGGCTGAGCTGATGGCTAGCAGCTAAATATGCTAACAGCTAACGGTGCTAAAAGCTAACGATGCTAACAGTGATAACAAAGGCAACAAGACTCCACTATATATTTACATGGACGATGTTTGTTTGATGAGATATTAATGCTGTAAATATCGAGTACATATCAGCAGTATGTTGCATTAAATCATATGTTTTGAATGTAAAATCTTAATCTGTAAAGTAACTCAGTCAAATAAATGTCCCTCTGACATGTAGCATAAAAAAGCATTGAACTAAAATACTCAAGCAAAGTACAAGTACACACTTAGGTCCAGTTCATTTGCATACTTTCCACCACTGTGTGGATGTCAAACTTTCAGACCACCTGTCACTGACGTAATAAAACTCACAGAGATGGAGGCGGCCATTTTGCTTGAATTCAGCGTTCTCTTCAGGGTCTCCAGGTCCTCCAGGTCTTGTATGGTGGCCAGGTCGATGAAGTTCTCTCTGCAGTGACGCTGTGCTTCAGTCATGTTCTTCAGCTCATAAACAACATGGTAGCGACGCTCACTAGCTGATGAGACGGCACACAGCCCTGCATGACAAACAGCATGTTTATTTGTCGTCAAATCTTTATTGATTTTCTAGATATGCATTAACTTTTTACGTCGTAAAAAGGTCCAAACGATCCAATCTTGTAAAAGATTTAATCCAAAACACGTGATTACATCCATAAATATCTACAAACTGGTGCTGCATCATTTCATATCAGCTGGAAGATATGAAACAATAGGCTCGTTCGAGATGAGCCAGTTCTGTTCAGAATCGAGCGGCGGCGATCGGCGCGCAATGCATGCCGGTTAGATTTGTTTCCGACTTGGCCGTCGATTTTAGAGCCAGGCGCCGCAGTAGCCCTCCACTGACTGCGTGGCCCAGTGCATGATGGGAAACGCCTAGCTGTCGCCACATCAGAGAGGTGATTGGCTCTTAGATCTTAGATCACCACGTGTTGTAGAACATTCTTATTTTATGTGTAGTTGTAATACTTAAAGCTCGATTGTTGACTTAGTCTCATGTTTAATCTAAAAACTGATAATAATAAAGCTTATTTATAACACATCAAAACTAGTATTAATGTATTTTACAGGCAGACATAAAAAGAACAAAGGATGCAGCTACACACACATTTCTACATAGATATATATTTATAAACACATATGAATAAATCCAAATGTGATCTGTAAACTACAAGTAGCCAAAAGGCTCGTTCGTTAGAGCTGTGCCTCGCCTGGAATCCAAACGAGAGCAGGCGGGAGCAGCAGGGCGTTCACAAAAAACTGCGGTCAAGTCGGACAGTTTACAGCTGCCTTCAAAGTACACACTTAGTTAGTTCCGAACTTTTGGCTACTTGTAGTTTACAGATCACGTTTGGATTTATTCATTTAAATAAATATGTATTTATGTAGAAATGTGTGTGTAGCTGCATCCTTTGTTCTTTTTATGTCTGCCTGTGAAATACATTACTACTGGTTTTGATGTGTGTTATATAAATAAGATGTTGTATTATTAACCACACAAGATATGTTTTTAGATTAAGCATGAGACTAATAGTCAACAATCCAGTGTTACGTATTACAACTACACATAACAGCCTGCTAAGCCTTCTCTGCTGGCCTAAACAGAATCACAAAGTTTAAATTTGTAATAATTTGTCTTCTTTTTTTATACTTAAAAAAAAAAATATATAATTAAAAGTTATAGCTATTTTATAGTTTAATAGTTTTTCACAATTTATGTATTATAATTATTTTTCCCTATTAGCTTATTTGCTCATTGCACACCTCCTGTGTTCCTCTGTTGCCTTTCCTTCAGCCTTGAGCCTGCTGCATGGCGCGGCGAGGCCGCTGTTTAACAGCGCTTATCCAATCACATTTCACTTCTGTTTCTCTATGGAATTAGAGAGCTGATTAAACTATATGAGGAGGCCTGCTAGCATTTGTTTTGCCACAGGGCCGCGTGACCACTGTCCGCTGAGCGGCCCTGTGAGCTCTCCCCGAGCCCAGAATGGCGCTCCGTAAAAGCGCATTGTTGAATGGGAGCGCCGGCTGGCTCTTTTTTTAAACGTAAATAAACGTTACGGACAGCACGGCATGCAGCGGCTTTCCCGATGTTCTCTGCATCACCGACACTGTACAGAAATGTACCGCTTGCAAAAAAGCGCAAGGCAATGCATAGAGTCTGTGAGACGATCAATGCCGTGTGGTGTTCGCAATGTACGGCTCAAGAAGGTTTTGTAAATAAATGATTCCTTGTCGGCAGAATCAATAGCGCTCGTATGAAGTCATCATGATGTGAGATGATTGGCGATCTGGAAGAACTCTCTCCCTATAAAACTAATATAACTATATCGCTCCTTCATCAATGAGGAAGGGAGCTGCCTTTTTTTGTCCGGTGGCAGTGGCCAGATTATCCAGTGAATTTCAGATAGCCTGCACGAGAGCAGGTTTCCATTTTTGGCTGTGTTGCTATGGTGATTTTTCTAAACTTGCTTCGAGGAACCGAAAAGCCTGACCTACGTCATCTTATCCTGAAAATTGTGTAAAATTGTGTATTTATTTTATACTTTTTATTCACTGATTTGAACGTCTTCCTCACGAGATGAGAAGTAATTTTAAATGATATATTTACTCGTTTTTGTCAAAACAAAATGTTTGATGAATGTAAACAAAATATTATTATATATATTTTCTGCTTGCATTCCTCTGATTTCATGTGTTTTTATGTTCCATCTTTAATCCGTAATGTAAAGGTATTTTATCGGGCTAAACGCCCACGTGTCTCTTTGTTTACCTTCTTTTTTTTTTACGTCTCCATTCTTCCATTGGGAACTGCATGTTTAACGTCACATTGCTATGAACTGTGGTTAATTCCCTTAGGCAAAGTTACGAAAAGGGTTCATAAAGGGCTCAAAATGTCTGTCAGAGAGCCCTCAAGCACTCGACGATTTGACAATGGGACAGCCCTAAACCCTCACGGACTTTGCGGGAGCGCGCCTCAAAGTCCGTGGCTGCAGTCGAATAGTCAAACAATGACCTCCTAACGTCTAACCACTTCTCCTTAACCTCTGTGGAAACGTCACGGTGTTAAGGACAGATGGGAAGGACAATTCATGAGGAGTTAGAAAAAGAGAACTGCAGAGTTTAGCAAATCCGACTCCACTTTCACTAAGCGACGTAGTTATGACGCGACGGCAGGCACATGTTAGTGACGTCAGTCTGTCTGCAGCGTTGAAACTACAATGTTGTAGTCCATCTCGGACTCCAATAAAGCGCATCTTAAATACTTTGTCCGTGTATTCTTACAGTGTTGCGCCATGCAGATAACATAAACAACCCGGTTCATAGTATTACTTTATTAACGAGGTTGGAATAGAAATTAACGAAGGAGTATGAAAGTGAAACCAAGGTATTTTTCACAGTACAAAGCTACTAAACTGTCTTTGTTCAAACATGCTGAATTAAATACGTAATCCCACTAACGATGGGGCGTTTTGCAGCCGAGTGTGAAGCGGCAGGGATGAGAGTTAGGACCTCCAAATCTGAGGCCATGGTGCTCTGCCGGAAACCGGTGGATTGCTCTCTCCAGGTGGGGACAAACTGCCTACCCCAAGCGAAGGAGTTCAAGTACCTCGGGGTCTTGTTCACGAGTGAGGTTAAGGTGGAGCGGGAGATCGACAGGCGGATCGGTGCGGCTGCAGCAGTAAAACAGGCGCTGTACCGGTCCGTCTTGGTGAAGAGGAGCTGAGCCGGAAGGCGAAGCTCTCCATTTACTGGTCGGTCTACGTTCCATCCCTCACCTATGGTCACGAACTCTGGGTCGTGACCGAAAGAACGAGGTCTCGGATACAAGCGGCCGAAATGAGCTTCGTCCGTAGGGTGGCCGGGCTCAGCCTTAGAGATAGGGTAAGGAGCTCGGACATCAGGAGGGAGCTTGGAGTCGAGTCGCTGCTCCTTCGTGTCGAAAGGAGTCAGTTGAGGTGGTTCGGGCATCTAGTCAGGATGCCTCCTGGACGCCTCCCATTAGAGGTTTTCCAGGCACGTCCAACTGGTAGGAGACCCCGGGGAAGACCGAGGACACGCTGAAGGGATTATATCTCCCGGCTGGCCTTGGAACGCCTCGGGATCCCCCAGGATGAGCTGGAAAGTGTTGCGGGTGAGAGGGAAGCCTGGGTCGGCCTGCTGAACCTGCTGCCACCGCGACCCGACCCCGGATAAGCGGCTGATAATGGCTGGATGGACTAACGATGTGTGTCATATGTGTGTCTCATATCCCTTTATGTTGTTACGGTTTATATGCTGATTATAATCTGATCATAAAAATATGCAGACAACAGTTTATGAAACACCACACAACTCCTGTTGACTTGATGTGTTATCGTAATGTAACAAAATAGTTGATTTAAAAGATGATAATCAGAAACATGACTCAGACTCAAGAGCTCGCCCAGTTTAACTCTTTCATCAAAGCTTCTGTAACTGAAGTAAAATAAAAGAATGAGGGCTGAAGCTGCAGTAAAACACCAGAGAGAATAGCAAATACGTCAGTTTGGTCACTTTACGGCAGTTTTCAGAAACGTAACGTTCGTAGTTTTCCAGCAGGTTTAACTGATTATTAAAAGTATTTCCAAGTTATGCTAATGATTATTTACATGATCTGCGTTTCTCGGTCATGATAGTTTGTTGTCGTGAACGGCCGAATGATAAGTCACTTTAAAAGTTGCCGCCGCAAGGAATTGTGGGTCGGCATTATCTCCTTTCCTTTCGTAAAGGCAGGTCCAGTGGTTCCTAAGCTAAAGGAGCTAAATTAGGAAGCATGAAGCTCCTTTCCTTTGCGTTTGGACAATTCGACCGGCACTTATCATGGCGGCCACTTAGGTACTTCGGAGTCATTTCACTCAGTTAGGAAGATTCCTAACCAAAAAAGGACTATTCGACTTCAGCCTCTGTGTTTCCATATGCAAAACAAGTTTGCATGAGAGCACAGGCGAAAGCTTACTATCAAAATGGAGGCTGAGCTCTAAGCTTTCAATTGAATCCCCACTTGAACCAATAGCTTCATGTCCTGAATGACGTTTTCACGGAAGTTTGATATTTCCCGGCATGACCGAACGGTCGAGGTTAGTAAGTTGTTTATTATATGGCATTTTTCGCTCCTATCATTTTGTAAATGAAAATAAATTGTAATTGTTAATAGACAACATGTCATGTTGTTCAGCTCTCCTGTCTTCTCACGACACAATGTGCTTCAGGTGTTGCGTAACAACCAATTACTTGCTAACTTCAAGTTACAGTGATCAATAGAAAACGGACAACACGACTCAGCTAAAATGGCTTTAATTTACAGTAAAGTAACAACACAAGTGAGTCAAACTATAGTTTCTAGTCTTCATCATCACTTTCAATAATTTTTTTTTCGCTGCTTCTGTATTTCCTCATGGCTGTTGATGTCTATCAATATCGCTCATTTTGAAAATGACGTCAGAGGGCAATACGGATCCGTATCAGACCGGCGAGGAGGGCAATACGTGGCTGGCATGACTACCCATTAGCCAATCAGAATGCTCGTACTGCCATTGCCATATAATAATTGATCTTTATTCATAAGGAAAATGTTGGAAATGTCATAAGGAAAACTAGCTGTCTAATCCTGCCAAGAGGAAACGCAGGTCAAGGACAGCATAATTAGTGCAATGCTGCTTATGCTTCAACTCTGTCAGAAAACAGTAAAAAAAAGTGTGTGTACTCTGTTGTCAGCTTTATAGAGATTATGTAAGTCACTCTTGATTATTATGCACAACATTGATTTATCTCATTTACAAAATTTGCAGCATAATGCCAAGAAAAGACAGACTCCAAAAGCAGAAGGACATTTTGGCGATGGGTGCCCTTTTTTTTGGTTTGAGCACCTGCCCCCCAAAATGTCTGTGCACGTGCCTGTAACAATACATACATAAAATAAATACTACTCTTGACTTGACTCACTAATGCAAATTATCCTCTTACATTAAAGTAAAAAAGATAAAGAAAGGCTGGAAGTAAGAGGAATGTCACATAGACAAATTAATAAACAATATTATTATAATGTTGAAGATGGTAAAGAATAAAAAGATATTAAAGTCTTGCCTGACACAACGACGACACTCAGGAGAAGTTTGTCCATCCTCGTCTCCTCTCTGGTCTTCTCTGTCAGGCTGGTGACTGTTGAGGTGCAGCTCAGGTAAAGTTCTGCAGCAATCATTTTACTAATGACTTTAACATCATTTCACTAACAAAGACCAGCTGGTAGATGTGGCCTTCAGGTGGTTTGTTGGGACACGGAACAAAGGGGGAGATTTAGGAAGTGGAAAGGAGTCGAGGGAGGAAGGGATGAAGGCAACGCCACGAGTTCCAGTCCAAAATTTTGGAAGAAGGAGAATAAGAAGATTAACTAGAAAATTTCGCAAGAAATGTCGATGGTGTGGCTACTACTGCCGTAAGACGTCGCAATATATATATATATATATAAACTCAGACATCACCAGTAGTAAGATGTGTTATTGAGGGACCAACTGTCAGTTTGCTCCTCCTGCTGTGTGCATGCGCGATTTAACATGAGTCCAATGGAGCAGTTGGCTGGACGTCATATTGCTTTCAGGCTGCTGAAATCGGCTGATTCCACGACGCATGTGTACCACAAGCACAATATGTCGCTGCCTCACACTCTGGCAGTTGGCTCTTCACTCTTGCTCTAAACATTCCGTGCCATACACACCCATTGTAAACTCTGAAATGGTCCCAAAAGGTCACAATAATTACATTAAAACTGTGCTAGCTATAAAAAAATAAAACTCCAGACTTTTGTCAACGTTTTAAACTTCAAATCATTTCTCTACGTAAAATTATGGCGAGTCACTATGGGCACAAAGATGAGTATTTTTATTTTTTTCTCTCTTCACGCCGAGACTTGAATGGGACAATTTCTTGTTTTTTGCATTTTTCGGGAAAACGGCCAGTCGAATCTCTTAGAAAAGTCATAGCACACGATTCCCGATGCAAGCCGCACGTTTTGATGTATTTTGACGCATGTGCTGGCAATGCCGCACGACCAGTTAAGGTCCAAATTTTGGAGCTATAAGAAGATTAAGCCCTCAGGAGAACACAGTGTGCTTGCCAGCAGGGCTCTATGAGCGAATGATTTGTTGTAGTTGTTCACTGTTATTTCTTTAGGGTGAACACATTTAAACTAATGTAAACACAAATACACAACTTAGTGTTAAAAATACACTTTCATGTGTCATAGGACGGCCACCAGGCGGGCACAGGCAGTCCAGGGGCATGGCCGGAGGGCGTGCCGGAAGACGGCCAATAGGCGGGCGGAAACAGTCTGGGGGGCGAGCTGGAGGACGGCCACTAGGCGGGCACAGGCAGTCCGGGGGCATGGCCGGAGGACGGCCACCAGGCGGGCACAGGCAGTCCGGGGGCATGAGAGGACGGCCATCGGAGGGGGACACTAGAGGGAACCGGGACACTAGAGGGGACCCTAGAGGGGACACTAGAGGGGACAGGGGCGGCCGCAGGGCGGCGGCAACCGGGACTCGGGGCGGCCGCAGGGCGGCGGCAGCGACGGGGGCGGCTGCGAGGAGGCAGCGGGGACACTGGACGGCTGCGAGGAGGCAGCGGGGACACTAGCCTCGGGGAAACTAGTCTCAGGGGTGCCGGGAACAGGCCGGGGAGCCGGCAGGACACGGGGGGCCGGAATTGGCCGGGGAACCGGCAGGACACGGGGCAGAAGTAGTGCGGGAGCCGGGACCGGGGCCGGCAGCGGCACAGTCGCGGCGAGAGCCGGGACCGGCAGCGGCACAGTCGCGGCGAGAGCCGGGACCGGCAGCGGCACAGTCGCGGCGAGAGCCGGGACCGGCAGCGGCACAGTCGCGGCGAGAGCCGGGACCGGCCGGTCCGCCGACTGGAGACGAGGAGACGGTGTCGGCCGGTGAGGAGACGGTGTCGGCCGGTGAGGAGACGGTGTCGGCCGGTGAGGAGACGAGGAGACGGTGTCGGCCGGTGAGGAGACGAGGAGACGGTGTCGGCCGGTGAGGAGACGAGGAGACGGTGTCGGCCGGTCCGCCGACTGGAGACGAGGAGACGGTGTCGGCCGGTCCGCCGACTGGAGACGAGGAGACGGTGTCGGCCGGTCCGCCGACTGGAGACGAGGAGACGGTGTCGGCCGGTCCGCCGACTGGAGACGAGGAGACGGTGTCGGCCGGTCCGCCGACTGGAGACGAGGAGACGGTGTCGGCCGGTCCGCCGACTGGAGACGAGGAGACGGTGTCGGCCGGTCCGCCGACTGGAGACGAGGAGACGGTGTCGGCCGGTCCGCCGACTGGAGACGAGGAGACGGTGTCGGCCGGTCCGCCGACTGGAGACGAGGAGACGGTGTCGGCCGGTCCGCCGACTGGAGACGAGGAGACGGTGTCGGCCGGTGAGGAGACGAGGAGACGGTGTCGGCCGGTGAGGAGACGAGGAGACGGTGTCGGCCGGTGAGGAGACGAGGAGACGGTGTCGGCCGGTCCGCCGACTGGAGACGAGGAGACGGTGTCGGCCGGTCCGCCGACTGGAGACGAGGAGACGGTGTCGGCCGGTCCGCCGACTGGAGACGAGGAGACGGTGTCGGCCGGTCCGCCGACTGGAGACGAGGAGACGGTGTCGGCCGGTCCGCCGACTGGAGACGAGGAGACGGTGTCGGCCGGTCCGCCGACTGGAGACGAGGAGACGGTGTCGGCCGGTCCGCCGACTGGAGACGAGGAGACGGTGTCGGCCGGTCCGCCGACTGGAGACGAGGTCGGCCGGTCCGCCGACTGGAGACGAGGAGACGGTGTCGGCCGGTCCGCCGACTGGAGACGAGGAGACGGTGTCGGCCGGTCCGCCGACTGGAGACGAGGAGACGGTGTCGGCCGGTCCGCCGACTGGAGACGAGGAGACGGTGTCGGCCGGTCCGCCGACTGGAGACGAGGAGACGGTGTCGGCCGGTCCGCCGACTGGAGACGAGGAGACGGTGTCGGCCGGTCCGCCGACTGGAGACGAGGAGACGGTGTCGGCCGGTCCGCCGACTGGAGACGAGGAGACGGTGTCGGCCGGTCCGCCGACTGGAGACGAGGAGACGGTGTCGGCCGGTCCGCCGACTGGAGACGAGGAGACGGTGTCGGCCGGTCCGCCGACTGGAGACGAGGAGACGGTGTCGGCCGGTCCGCCGACTGGAGACGAGGAGACGGTGTCGGCCGGTCCGCCGACTGGAGACGAGGAGACGGTGTCGGCCGGTCCGCCGACTGGAGACGAGGAGACGGTGTCGGCCGGTCCGCCGACTGGAGACGAGGAGACGGTGTCGGCCGGTCCGCCGACTGGAGACGAGGAGACGGTGTCGGCCGGTCCGCCGACTGGAGACGAGGAGACGGTGTCGGCCGGTCCGCCGACTGGAGACGAGGAGACGGTGTCGGCCGGTCCGCCGCCTGGAGACGAGGAGACGGTGTCGGCCGGTCCGCCGCCTGGAGACGAGGAGACGGTGTCGGCCGGTCCGCCGCCTGGAGACGAGGAGACGGTGTCGGCCGGTCCGCCGCCTGGAGACGAGGAGACGGTGTCGGCCGGTCCGCCGCCTGGAGACGAGGAGACGGTGTCGGCCGGTCCGCCGCCTGGAGACGAGGAGACGGTGTCGGCCGGTCCGCCGCCTGGAGACGAGGAGACGGTGTCGGCCGGTCCGCCGCCTGGAGACGAGGAGACGGTGTCGGCCGGTCCGCCGCCTGGAGACGAGGAGACGGTGTCGGCCGGTCCGCCGACAGGAGACGAGGCCTGGGCTGCGGCGCGGGGGCAGCAGCGGGAACCCGACGCCGACGAGACGGCCCAGAGGTTCGAGCCTCCGGATCAGGAACCCTGGCAGCCGGAGTCTTGACTCTCAGGCTACGGGGCCCACCATACGCCAGCCGGGAACCCAACCATGGGTTGCGCTCAGAGTCCGTAACTTGGTTGATCTGACCCTTCTGGCAGCTACGGTGACCACCAAACGCCTCACGGGGCCCATTAACTGCCTCGAAGTCAGCGTCCACGACCTGGTCGTGGTAGCCCAGGCTACGGCCACGAGCGTCACAAAAATAAAAAGGTGGACAGTGGCTGGCCGTGGACCTTCCATGGTAGGACAAAAAAGGGTCGAAAAGATAAAAAGTTGCAGGCTGGGTCCAAATACTGGTCGGATCGTTCTGTCAGGTGAGGGGAAGGAGAGGACCCAAACGCAACTGCAACGGTTGAAAGTAAATTTATTTCTATAAACAAAACTAAAGACAGGCATCAAAACTACAAAAGGCTACAAGAACAAAACAGGACTCCAACAGACCGGGACAAGCCTACTCACGACAGGGGTAACAGACGGGGGGAAAAACAGTACGATCCGACAAGGGGACAGGAGACAGACAGGGTTTAAATACAAGAGGAGGGTAACGAGGAACAGGTGGAAAACACTGAGGGCAACACAGGTGAAAGGAATACACAATCAGGGAACGGGGCCGACAGACAATCACAGACAATCACGGGAACAGGAAGTGCAGGAACACACAAAACACGGACTTCACAATAAGACAGGACACACAACACCAAGACGGGACACCCAACACCAACATCCTAACACAGAGTTGTTTTTTGAGCGCTAAAGAAAGCTCCAAAAACAGAGCCACCCACAGAGAAATATATATAACCCATTTGAGGAAGAAACTTTTACTAAAACTGTCACTCAATCCTTAAAATGAGGCTCCTAATTACTTAGATTCATTTGGCATTATGGCCATCTGGTTGCAAATAGTAAGTGATTTAACTGGGACAAGCAGATAATCTCCTAAATCATAACGTTTGGGCAGAATAATAACTGACTATGACGTGAACAACATAATAGTTTTAGCAGCCTGCAGAATCTTTGATATGTATCTTATTTGACATATCCACATATTCAAATAGTTTATTTAGATGAAGAATTAGGAGACTGTTCTCAACCCATGAAGAAAAGTTTGATCTTTCAGTTTATCAACACAATTTTAAATCACCAAATTTGAAAGTTTTTACTGGACAGGAAGCATTTGAAAAAATGCAATCTGAAAAGCTGTCACATGAATCTGATTGCACAAGACATGCCTCAGATTTACAGAGGCCTGTAGTCAGAGTGAAAAAAGGTCACTTAAAATAACAGGCTAAGGAATTTACAACCAGCTCGACATCTTTTAGGTTTTCCCCTGAGCACATAGAAGTGTCGTTGTGTTGAAGCACTTTAATTGACCCACAAATAAAACGGTATGACACCTGCTAGGCACAAATATCCAGAAAGTTATGGACGCATTTCAAATTCACCCCCCACTTGACTCAGGAAACTGTTTGATTACATACACGTCATAACAATTTAATGAGACTATCAGCGTGTCGACCTGTCATTGCATATGCTCTGTGTTTTAGTCGGTTTTATTTTTCTATTTAATCACTGCAGTGGCCATATCACTTGCTACGGCATTTCCAAGTTTTGCAATGGCTGTCAGACTTTCACGTGGCTTAGAGCCCGAGGAGCAATGGCAGTGAAGAAGGTCTGTTGATGCGCTCATGAGAGGGCTGGCCAAACAAGCCTGCTGGAAGCAATTTTTTTTTAAAGCATTCAGTTACATTTTCTAAATTCTGTTCATAACAGAACTAACTTTAAAAGGTGCATTGTGCAAGGGCCTGCATTTCATGCATATTCTGCATTGTTTGACCCGCAGATGGCTAACCCCCCATCAAGACACAAATGTGTCGTAAACAGTCTTAAAACACACATTCAAACTCTGAAAACCAGCAGTGATGTATGCAGGCCTTGGGTTCAAGGTTATTGTATTCAAGGATTCAAGGATTCAAGGATCCTTTATTGTCATTATGCAAAAACAGGGATGCAGTTGAAGCCCAAAATATTTCGCGAATTTCCAGGTAAAGCTACCGAACGCGGCATGTTCATACGCCGCCAAGCTGTCTGCCCTTTTATCATTGGCTGAGTTGTGGCGATGTGCTCAGCTGTGTGTGCACTGGTAGTTCCGTTAGCAGTTAGCCAAACACACACCTTTCCAAAACACTCGTGGTCCCTACAGGACTTGGGCCAGTTATGTGTAGTGAGTGCAGAATCAGCAGGCATTCAATAGCAGTATATAACAGGCAATAAAAGGCGTTTTGAGAAAGTGTGAGTCACCGCAACTGTGAGAGGTCCTTGAGCACCATAACTGGCCATCCAAAAATATAATGCTGTTTGCTGCAGCAAAATGCAAGATTAGCTGTGGACAGACACAAAGGTGAACACTCACGCACGCACGCACACAACCGATTGCATGATCCTCCTGGCGCAGATAGTGATAATAACAACTATAAATCATACTTCAGCCCATTTATGGCAAATGGCAAATGACCAAAGAATGCATATTAACAGTGTGTTCCACGTCCATTCCTTGAAATCTTTTCGATGAAAACGGCAGTGTGCTCTGGTAATTATCCAAAGTGATGGAGACATTTCACTCCGCAACGACAAAGTGCTTTACTTTTTTTGGTGTCATTTTCCAGTTTTCTGGGCAGCGTAAACATAATTTCACTCAATTCTGTTTCAGCAATGTATGATGGAATAGATATGTCAAAACTTGACACAGAAAAAAAGGTTTATGAAAAACTGGATGTCACAGGTATTTCTTCCCAACGTTTCAAAAGCATTTGGTGATAATATTGATCAAAAACACCTTGTAGAGAACGACTCATACAGCATGATGCAGTACGTTGCATTATGTTGTATCCCAGTTCTTCCGAACATCACTTCATCACTTTTACATTTACTTTAGATGCTCAAGAAGACATTTTGTTCATTAACCCGTTGGGTGGCTTCACTTAGCATGATCAGGCAAATACGCTGATGATGTAGCCTATTTTCGAGCAAATCCTAAAAGCGCTCGGTCAGGTGGTTTAGTTGTCCAAATTGTGCTTGAAATACGACCCGATAAAACTAAATATGCCTAGATAAAACCGCCTCTCCTGATGGACAGATTGGAGCTAAATCCCCTGACAAAAGAATAGATTAGATTAAAGATGCTCATCAAGATGTCTTCTTGAGCACCATTTAGAAAGTTCTGGGAAAATTGTAAAGAAGCAAGAGAAGATTAATCTGTGTTAAAAAGCGGAGGACAAGCATCCTGGAGTCCACCGGTATGCATTTTAAATTCTGTGAAAGGCGTTGCAGGACGCAGTGAACGAGGTCGAGGACCTCTTTTAAAAAAGTGTAAGGAAGACGTCTGATGAATACTGATGGTACCGGGCATCCAGTTAGCGAGACAGTGGCATTTATTTACATAATAAGAAAGCAGATGAGACTTCCTGGTCAAATGTCAGTGCATTGTTTAGATTTTGATTACTTGTATTGAGTGCGCGAAAACGTGCCACTGATAACAAAGAAAATGTGTGACGTTGGTGCAAATTGGATTCATGTGGAAGGAGCGAGGAAATAACTTGGGCATGGGAGAATGAGAACAATGACAGGTCATACAGTTTGATGCAGTCATCTCTGAATAGGACCTTTCAACCAATGGGTTTTTAGCAAAAATGACAAAAATTTGATTCAACTAACAAAAACTGAATTTTACGAGTATCTCTCAGAACTCGGAAAGTGTGTAATTTGATATGACTGGAGGAAAACTAAGAAGCCGCTGGATGGTAACTGGCTTGGAATATGAGCAAATATTGTTTAAGTAGAAACGGCGGTGCCCAAACAATACAGCAACAGACTGCCTGCCAGAACAAATGAAGATGTAGAAGGAGGGGGAGGTGGTGATGATGAAGAGGAAGAGTAGCAGTGGCATGCTGTCAAAGATCTCTGCAGACTTGTTTCAACACGCAACAGCGTTTGGAAGCGAGAAAAGACGAATCATATAGGGAATAATGCACCTTATAATAAAACAAAATCTGTATACTACAATGTTCTAGTATAGTCAGTTTTAAACCACTAATTCCAAAATATTGACTGTTGAGAACAGTTGTGACAGTCCCTCACACATTCACAACAGTGAATCTGACTTAGCGATGATCACGAAATTAAAAGGAGCAGTGTGTAGGATTTAGTGGCTTCTAGTGGTGAGGTTGCAGAACACATCCAACCAAATACCCCGCCGCACACCCCTCAGTTCTCAGCCGCGTCGGAGAACTACGGTGGGCTTCAGGTAGCGTAAGAATGTTAGTGCTAGCCAGTGTGTGGTTTAACACGGCGGTGCAGACTTCGGAAAGGGACCTGCTCCCTATGTAGATACAAATGGCTCATTGTCAGGTAACTGAAACACGATTCTTAGTTTTAAGGTGATTATACACTAATGAAAACATATGAATATTACATATAATTTCTGCGAATAAAATCCTACACTAGTTTCTTTAATGCACAAATATACAGATTGTGTATTCTCAGATTCTTGGTTTCCACAGAATTTATTAACGTAATCACTACAGTCCAGCAATAGTGCTAATTAGTATTAGCAAAGGAATTTAAGTCTTAAAGGGGCAGGGCAACGGTGTGGTTGCAGATAGCAACCAACTGTAACTTCTCCCAAGTGCCAAACGTGTTGGAGAAATACAATTGCTGAAGCAAAAATGTGAAAAGCAAATGGTCCTATCTCAAGCCAGTGTGTGATTTGTCCGCTCAGGGCTACTGTAGCAACATGGCAGCCGTATGTAGATACAATTGGCACATTCTCATGCTGTGTTCACACCGGACGGTTTACAGATTCAGTTTACTCGCACGAGTGAAACAAGGGTGTTCGCACCAAACAAGAAAAATCGCGCTCCGAAGGGGGCGTGGCTTATCTCCGTTGCTTGTCTCTGTGAAAGGAGCTTTCATTTCCGCTATCGACTATGGAATAAATAACCACTAGTTCTGCTTTATACTTGTTGTGGTAGTCCCAAAAATGTTGGAACATCAAACGCCCTCGTGTTTGGGTTCATAACACCATGCGTAGCCACACACAGCTTGGTGAATTGCACCGACTCCTCCAGGAACTGTGTCTGGCTTCTCCGTAAAACGGATACCGATTCTTCATCCACCATGGAAATAACCACTAGTTCTGCTTTATACTTGTTGTGTAAACTCCACATACGTCGGAACATCAAACTCCATGGTGTCTGGGTTCATAATATTATCCGTAGTCCCACAACAGCGTCTCAATGACGGCCGCTGCCAGCGCTGATTCTGGCAGAGCAGCAGCAGTTTCATTCACGAACAGCAAGATGGCGGTGATGACGGGCGGAGCTTCTCAACGCTGATTCTCAACGCTGTTTGGCTGACGCAACTTTGCGTCACGCAATTTCTCCGGCGGAGTTGGGATAATTCAACTCGCGCGAATTCACGCCGCGTCTTTCGCTCTTTTGGCCCCGCGTCAAACGTTCTGTTCGCGGGGCGGCGCGTCTGTGGATTGACTTTGCATGTAATCTGGTCGCGGCGCCGGTGTGAACACGGCATAAGGCAGGGGTCACTGAAACTGAGAGCTACTTCAAGGGTACCGAGTAGTAGGAAAGGCTACTTGTTTGATACAAACTTCCTGAATAACACAGTTGCACAGACCACCTTTTAATAATAATAATATATATGAAGTGACTGTCTGATCACATGTCAATGTACATATATATATATAAATTAGTGCTGTCAAACGATTAAAATATTTAATCTCGATTAATCGCATTTATGTCATAGTTAACTCGCGATTAATCGCAATTAATCGCAATTTTTCATTTTTTCATTTTAATGCTCTTATCAACATGAAAAAGTGGATTGGCTTGCTTTATGCAAATGTTTTATTTTATTGAAAAACAACTGCCAAACAGGGCGGTACAAAATAAAATTATGAAGTGCACATTTCAGGTAAACAAGGGTTTACAAAATAAAATTATAAAGTGCACATTTCAGGTAAACAAGGGTTTACAAAATAAAATTATAAAGTGCACATTTCAGGTAAACAAAGGTTTACAAAATAAAATAATAAAGTGCACATTTCAGGTAAATATCAGGTAAAGAGAGAGAGAGAGAGAGAGAGAGAGCTGTGTACATGGCAGTCAGGCTCTCGAAGGCAATTCGTAGGTCCTGTCGTTTGATGCGATGCGTATTATATCAGCTAGACCCTCGTCCTCCACAACGTTAACAGGCCTACACGCAGTAGCCACCCATTTAGCTATGGCTGCAATAAGTTTGTTCTTCGTTGTGGTGTCCATGTGTTTCTGTCCGAAGTCATCCATTCTTGTCTGCTATGACGAGGGGGCGCAGAGTTAGCATCAGCTGTGTGCTTGGCCATCAAGTGGTATTTCAGACTGGATAGGCTACGATGATAGATCAGTTCACAATGACAAATGGCACATACCACTTTGGTCTTGTCAAGGGAACCATCTGACAACTTTTTGAAAGTAAACTTTCCATTCATTAGCGTCTTATCATTCATTTTGCCGTATCGCGCTCACCATTCATTCATTTCAAACCGTAACGTTAGCCTAGCTTCCAAGCCCAAGCGGTGTGCCTATTGTTTTGCTTCCGGTTGAGCTACATCCGGCGTGGCGCTCGCGAGAAAAAAAAAAGAAAAATTAAAATGCGTTAACGCCGTTAATAAAATTGACGGCGTTAAAATTGGTTTGCGTTAACACCGTTAATGACGCGCTAATATGACAGCACTAATATATATATCTCTGAAGTGTCAGTTTGCAAAACAGTGTGCCTTAAGCATTTTGAATATCATAATGTGAGCAGCATGGGGACACAGCTCTTTGTTCTCTTTGTTTATCCTCCAGGACAGCGAACCTACAGAGGCTGTCGGGGATCGCATAGCAATGAGCGTCTGCCTCATTCGTATGAGGGTGCCGGTCCTAAAGGACAGCCTGCAGATGTTGCCGTTGCACTTGAAGGCATGAAAGTTAGGTAACACCTACACTGTAACAAGATAACTGTAGAATTTACAGTAACTTGCTGGCAGCAATTAGCAAGTAAGTAGCTGTAATATATTTCACAGTATGCTTGTGCAATGTTCCTCTTTCTTCAAGTTACTATGACAATTTAAACATGTTTTAAAGTAATTTGACAGTAATCAGTCAAATTCAAGCACTGGAAGCAATACAATATTCAGGTCAAGGGGGAAATGTATAAAAACAATTTGAACTGAAAAAAGTACAATTTCAAACAATAAAATGTCCATGACTGACTTTATTGTTACTGTATTGAACTGGAATCCTCTACCTGGGCGGTCGACTTCTCCATGAACTGGAGTCTCTTCCTGAACTGGAGTCTTCTTCCTGGGCAGGAGTCGTCTTCCCTGCAGTGGAAGGACAGAGAGACATTGGTTACCAATTCCCATTAGAAATACCACAATATGTTTCTACTACTGACGATGTCAGCCTATGTGGTGTTTTGTCTGGTACTGGGATCTTACCAACATGATGAGCCTTGGAGCGCTCAGTAGGGACACCTGGGCCTCAACATCAGCCTGGGTGGAGATTTCCTGCAACACAAAATAAACAGACAATAGTACCGTGTTTATAAGGAGAGACATGAAAGAAACCCTTACTTTGATGTTCCAGGTGTATTTAGGGGGAAAGTGAGAAGATAAGCTTTGTTTAGTCTGGAAGGTGTGGTTCACGTGGGCACATGAAGCAGGATAGAGATGGTTCCCATAACAAACACCTGCTTTTTTGGTTTGAAGTTTGAAATGTGTACAACTTTATATATGGGGCTGTGAACAAGTGTGTGTGTGTGTGTGTGTGTGTGTGTGTGTGAGAGAAACACAATATTTATGATTGATTAAAGTTGTAAATCGGTCAGATTAGACCCGAACACGGCAGTAGGGTTAAGCTAGCAACACTGTATCCAAAACCAGCTGTTGCAGTCTGCCCTGCCATGTTGCGTTAGCTCAGAAAACACACGCCATGTTGTGTAAAGGTCTTAGGGGCCGTTCACACCAGACGCGGCTCTCAAAAACGCGTCGCTACCAAAACCATTGTTTTCCTATGGTACTTTCAAGGTCTTTCAGGCACGCCTTTTAAATGCCGCGCGTTGCGTTCTTTCTAGCGTTTTTTCGGCGCGCCTAAAGTTGAAATATTCTCAACTTTTAAGCGCCTTGCACGGAGTCGCACAGCTCATCAATGTCAGTGTGTATCGCCTGGTTGCGCACGCAGGCCCGCTCCACAGGCGCACCGGGCTGTTTTGCCCGGTGAGTTTTTGCCAAAACGTTTTAGAGGCGACTGTGCTTTTAAAAGTTGCGTCTGGTGTGAACGGGCCCTTACTGGTGTGCTGTCTGACCTGGTGTGGCGTTCTGGTTCACTCACAACGTTCTGGTTCACCTTCAGTGGTGCTCGGTAACGTTACTCACGTCACGTGGTGCCGCACGGTAGCTAGCAAAAGAGAAAAGTCAAAACTTCTCCAAACAGAGCTAGCCTTAGCTAACTAGCGCGCACACACACACACACGGCAACGGCGTCACACGATTCCAATTAATTTACAAGTTACACTAAACGCATCCCACTATATGAAGCCAAATGATTTATATCACAATTTAATGAGAAAATACTATATTTTGGTAATATTAGTAACACTAACGTTAGCTTACTAGTGCATGAAAGTGTGTCCTTACATCCCTCTTAAAGTCACGTAGCGTTACACGGTAACTTTACTTGAGAAGACTGTGCTGTCTGTAATTAATGTACATTTGCAAAATGCCTGGCAAAAAGGAAATATGAAGGAATAATAATGAGCTTCGTTACCTTGCTGTTGTTGAAGTGGACTCTGGTCAGAAATGTTGTAGCTCTTGCTCCAAAATTGTGTGGAGAGAAGCAAGTGTTCATCGGCACACACCGTTATAGTTACTGTCATCTTTGTGTAACACAATGGAGGTATAACAATGTCGCTTTCCCCCTCTGTCTGCGTGAACTAACATCTGTGTTGAAAATATTGTTCAAACGGATTATGGTGTATTCCCTCTCAAAATGACTGTATTGTGATTCACAGCAACATTTATTTACAGTAAGATTCACCCGGGAATGAATTTTGACCATGATGCATTGCAGATCTACAGCAACATGCTGTATAGGAGTTCTACAGTAAGAATATGGCCAGTATACAGTAATATTACTGTGAAAACTACAGAAACTTGTTACAGTGTACCAAGTGTCCCCCTTGGATGTGTGATTGATTCATGTGCTTAAGCTGCCCCGAGGACCTCAAGGGCACATTCCAGTGTTTCAGAAAACCCTGGTGGAACTGAACACGAACAAGTTTTCACCAAAAGTGAAAGCACTGAAAATGTAGATGCTCCAGAGATTAAGTAGTTGACCTGATTAAGTGATATTTCCCTCATTGTTTGAGGGAACTTTGTCAATGTGAGGTTTTCAACTTGTGTTTTTCACAGTTGCTGTCAAAGTTTTGACAGCTGCCCAAACTCGCCACACACCAATACAAACTTAACGTGAAACATGGTTGTCTGACTGTTCTTTTATTATGTATTGTACACCGTAGTAGTTAGATATTGTTGTAAGTCTGGGGTGAATGGATTTTTCTATTTTAGACGTGGATATCAATTTTAAAATACATTAGGTTTATTAATAAAATGTACATACATTTTATGCATTTTTTGTAAATTGAGTTTATTGCATGAATCTGATTATTTTCAAACATGTAAGGTTTATTAATACTGAATACTTGAACCTGATTATGAATTTGAAACCAATTTAATTCATTTATGCTAAACGGATAAACCTGTTATTGTGTATTTAAAACACTCTGTATTCCAAATTGATGGACATTTTATATACAATTAAAATACATAAACCATTATAGTGAAAAACACATGGTATATAAATAAATAATATTGACAGAAATTATCTTGGAATTGTTTAGGCTTTTTTGCTTTATTTGACCGCAGCTAAAACACTTTTATTCAAGCCTAAAATGTTCGATGAAAAGTCACCACCATGTGTCCTTTATCAACAAATCCTGATTCACTCACAATTTCTTTTTTTCAAGATCATTTCTGTCAATATTATTTATTTATATACACCATGTGTCTTTCACTATAATGGAGTAACCAACTTGTAAGGGTCATAATCATAAAATCATAAAATAATCACTCCAATCAGATGAGTCCAATTTTTCTTCTTGTGTGGCATAATTAGGTGTTGCAGTATTACAATAAATGCATCTTGAATCCTTGAGTCCCTGAAGATGACAAGCAGGAGCTCCTCACGTTCTCCTGTTCGTCAAAGAGGGAGCATCTTTAATGATTGGATGACGAGTTTGGAATTGGATGTCTTATATTGGAAGTGTGTGTGTGTGTGTGTGTGTGTGTGTGTGTGTGTTAAATATTTTGTTCGTGTGTTTTTGATGCAGCAACTACCAATGAGCTTATAATAGCAATTCCCACTGCGGCCCTGATGTAAGTTGGTAAGCAGGCCGTATTTCTGTGACTGAAAAGTCAGTGGAAGAAAAAAGAGAGAGAATATATATTGAGAATGTAGTAGCGCGTCAGGAATGTTGCCTCTCTTGTTCCAAATGTAACAACATAGTCCGTGTTTGTGTTTAGTTAGCCATGGGTGAAGCCTGATTTGTGCCAGGCATGGACGCTGTTTGGGGTCTTCAATGGAACACGCACGCAACAAATCCTGGCAATCTGGAGCGAGCGGAGGAGAAGAAAGGTGAGGGCGACGCTCCAGTGATCCATCAGAACGGGAAAACTCAAATGAACAAATTTGTGTCTGCTGAGATGTTTGTGAGTATGTTTTTTCTTACTTTCGGACAGCGTCTCGCTGATTGGCCACAGCTGTACCACTCTGGAGGACTGTGGGCAGAGGTACCTATACAGACATAATAATAAGACACCGAGGAGCTTTGTTTCAAGGTAAAGTCACAAATTGGTTTTAGAGCAGGAGTAAAGGTAGACGTCTTACTGTAGTATTGATGGTGCGAGGCCCCTTTCTTAACGAAGCGGCTCAGCCCAAAATCAATAACGCGAACGTGCAGGACGTCCGAGCCGGTCTCGATCAATATATTTTCCACCTTAATGTCCCGGTGAAAGATGTGTTTCTCCTGAAGGTCAACTGCTGCATCCACCAGCTGCTTAAGAATGATCTGACAGACAAAAAGAGAGAGATGAGGGATCAGAGAGGAGGGTGGGTAAACCCTCATTTGCAAAATAAATCCCTTAAGTAAAAAGTTCAAAACACAGAAGGATCCTCCAGCTGCTTACCTTGAAGGCCCCCTACTCTGGTAAGGAGCCTCTGTTGCCTTTGATGTAGTGAAACCGGTCTCTCCAGCACCAGGATCAGCTCCTGGCCCAGATCATACCAGTCCAGTATTACACGGGTGCTGACGGCCCCACTGATCCGCTTGTTTCCTCCTGCAGTCTCAGCATGACAGCGACCTCCAGGGAGAGCTGCCTCCTGAAACATCACAACAGAGTTAAAGGATGAGAGAGAACCACTATTCATCCGTAGAACATTCAGGAAGAGAGCGCAGAGTTGAATCCACTGGAAGGACGTCCTAGACTGAAACACTACGACACTTATTTTCAGGTGATTATACACTTAATTAAACATACCTATTAATATCATATTCCATTCCAGCAAACAGATCCCCCTGAATGCTGCATCCTGGCCCTTTAATTCTGGAGAGTTTCGCTAGTTTTTCATTCTCTGTTATAGCTGTGTAGCATCTCATGCTCATATTAGTAACAAGCACGGTTTAAGATGCACAAGCGTCCTTAGTTTTCTTTACAACAGACGCTAACTCCCCAGGATGTCAAAATGTTCCCAATTGTAGCGCGTGGACACACACACACACAGTTTAAATCCTCCACCTTCAGCCACGTTTTGACCTTTAGAATAGTCCATGTCACCAACTGCACCAAGTTGACAAACTCACACAATGCTTGGATGCATACGTGCAGTGGTCTTCAGTATTCATGAGCCTCAAGCCGTCACATTCAGCTTTAATGAGGGAGACGTGCGAGGACTCCAGATGGGAGGAAGCGCCGCCATCTAGTGGATCATCGTGGAACATGTCAGACAATGTCAGGTCGAGCACCGCCAAATACCAGCTAAGGCGCGTGCTGCTGCACCTATAGAAACCGAGCCATGTCCCCATAAAGTGCACTTAAGGGAGGCGCAGTGTCGTCCATGTCTTCACAGCGGGAAACGACCTGTTCAAGCGGCTCAAAACGGACAGGAACTTACAAGGGAGTCGTGGATGAATTGGTCGCTAAGTGGAAACACCTGTTGCTCATTGTCTGCCTCTCGAAAAGCCCACAAACTGGCGCGCGCTATTGCCTGTCGAGGCAGGACACGTGAAAGCGTCGTCCAATGCCGCAAAACACTTTTTCTTGATTTGCTCTCTTTGCGCGTGCGTCACACCGTTATTCTAACCGCACAGGGCACACAGTTCAACCTATAAGGCCACGCGCTCTTCATTTCTATATGTATTTCAAGGCTGTTTTCATTGCATTCGCTGCACATCCACATTCCCATAATACATTTGGACGCATGTTTAACGCATCACACACACACACACACACACACACACACACACCTTCTAGGACCATATCAGACAGGCTGCGGGTCATACAGTGCTGAGCTTGACTGACAAGCAGGTCGCAACTCCGCTGAGAGCGTCACAACAGGAGATGCTCTCGCAGCCTCCTCACCGCTCACCGAGGAGCGGCTTTATGACCGTAGAGCTGCTCGCGGGATGACAGGGGAAATGAGCTCGCGCCGGAAATAATTTAACTATACAAAATATGATATTTGGACTCACCCTTTGAGAGTTGACGGGTTGAGGTGGTGTGGGGGGATTTCGTTTGCAGGATGCCGCAGATGCATTTTCCTGCACGCACATGGTGATACTTTTTTACAATTATTTTTCTTTAACTTGGATACACTTTGGATTACCGATGGATTTCTCAAACGGTTCGAATTTTTCCTTCGAATACTTTAATTCGACAAAAACAGGTAGGTCGAGCAGCCAGCGCGACGGTGTTATACGGTAATCCAGTTAACGTTACACACACACATGTTATACACACCTTGTTCATGAGCGCCTTAACTGCAGTCAACATGTAATTAAAACAACAATAAAATTAAGTTGTTTTTTCTCATTCTGTTTAATTTTGCATCCCCGCATTATCGTATATCATCTGTTACATTTAGTTTTTGATCATACAATCTTTCCCCAAATTGAATCGCTGTAAGCTCCAGGATTTATACTTAATTGATTAATGATTAATGTAAAAATAATGATGAGTCAAGCCACTGACTGGGTCTGGCAAGCTTTCTTTTACACATTTCTGTGACTTTGTTTCCTGTTTAAAACATGTGTATTGTATATATTGCATGGATATGGTCTATTCTTATAACATGATTTAGAGTATTACAAACACAAAAGACTTCAGCCCTCATCCTCATATGTCTTTGCTCTGCGCTGTGCTGAAAGAGCCCAAACACACACACACACACACACACACACACACACACACACACACACACACACACACACACACACACACACAGTAATCAATCATGTCCAACCTGAAATTATAAAGCAGCCTATAAATCAAGATTGTTACAATGTGCCAGTGATCAATTGTGGTTTCCGATGATAGATAAGCCCACATCATGAGCCCCTGACAAACCAGAATTATTGATGTATTACTCTGCGGCGCTTGCTCTTTGTGTCATGTAACATTGTGACATGATATTACATGAAAAGCTTCCATATCATGCAACGTGATTTCACACAATGTACGACAGAGTATGACATCACTTTGTGCATGTGCTTGATATTCAACTGCTGCTCCGACCCTCTTCTTGTCTCCAGCTGCAGATGGGGCCCTCCACTGCAGTGCCATCCTCCCTGTCATCTTCGGCATCATCTGCTTCCTGGGCATCATGGGGAACTGCATTGTCATCTACACCATCATGAAGAAGACCAAGTGCCACGCCAAGCAAACCGTTCCGGACATCTTTATCTTGAATCTGTCCATCGTCGATCTCCTGTTCCTCCTCGGGATGCCGTTCCTCATCCACCAGCTGCTGGGCAACGGCACCTGGCACTTCGGAGCCGCCATGTGCACCGTCATCACGGCACTCGACTCCAACAGCCAGATCGTCAGCACTTACATCCTCACTGCGATGACCCTCGACCGTTACCTGGCTACGGTCCATCCCATCCGCTTCAACTACATCCGCACGCCCTGCGTGGCCTCGCTGGTCATCGGCCTGGTGTGGGGCCTGTCGTTGCTCACCATCATCCCCGTGTGGATGTACGCCGGCCTGATGCCTCTCCCGGACGGCCTGGTGGCCTGCGCCCTCCTTCTGCCCGACATGGTCACCGACATATATTGGTACACGCTTTACCAGTTCTTCCTGGCGTTCGCCATACCTCTGGCCGTCATCTGCCTGGTGTTCTTCAAGATCCTCCAGCACATGTCCACCAGCGTGGCGCCGCTGCCGCCACGCAGTTTGAGGGTGCGCACACGGAAGGTGACCCGGATGGCAGTGGCCATCTGCCTGGCCTTCTTCATCTGCTGGGCCCCTTTCTACATCCTCCAGCTGGTCCACCTCGGGGTGCATAAGCCGAGCGTAGCTTTCTCCTACGCCTACACCATAGCCATCAGCTTGGGGTACGTGAACAGCTGCATCAACCCGTTCCTCTACATCGTCCTCAATGAGACCTTCAAGAGGCTGTTTCTCAGGGCTGTGCGTCCGGTCAATAGAAAGTTCCGCGTGAACCCGAGCACCACGGACAGCGTGAGTGTGAGAATGGTACCTGAAGGGGCTCGGCAGGAGCCAGCGTCTGGGGAGATGATGCCGTCCAACATGGCCCCGCAGTGAATAGGAATCAAAATGACTTCACCGTGCATCACTGTGGATCTGATAAAGCACTGTCAATGGGACATTAGCACGAGAACACATGCTGTTTCTGAACAGTCTGCACATCCGCTCCAATCAACCATTTTACTGAAGTGACTTTTTTTCAGCTTCGACCTGCATTAAAACGTTGTTTCCCATCGTTCATAATCATGTCAAAGCACAGCAGGACTGATTTACATACGGGTCTGCTACGGGGCTTGAACACTCTTCAGTATATTCATGTACACCTGCAAAATAGAAAACACACATTTTAAAAAAATGGAAAAGCTCACAGTGAAGTCAAATTGGCCGATTTGCTGAACCCGTCGGTTCAAAATGTACTGTAAAATGAATTTACACGTATATAAAAGCACTCAATACAACCTTTTTGTTCAGTTGAACATAATCACATGTGTGACTATCCTGTAATCCTCCTTTTGACAATGTCGGCAAAAATATATATTAACAATTGCGCCAGTGCTGTGTTTGAGAGCAGTAAGAGGGTTCATTTCTCAACACTAAAGGTGTTCAGACTGAATGCACTGCTGTTCTTAACCGCAAGCAGCCAGCGGACAACAGAGAGGAGAATCACGCGGAGTTCATCGAGTCAATCCATGGACCCCCACGTGATTCTGCTCTGTTCATATGCCAGCAGATTGTTGCAGCTTGGGTGATCACACATGAATGTTAAACAAGAGACATGTGCAACCTGTGCGTTCGTGACCTGGCGGCTACGGACAGCGACCTCGTCCTATCGTCATTTTAACAGGGGGCATTTTCCTCCAGACTGTTTCACAATCGCCTGTTCAAGAGGTTCTAAAATAACACCACCTGAATACCAGCAGGTCTTGGCTGACATCCTAACAGGTGGAGTAAACACTACATTGTAAATATACTCCCGTCAACACACACGTATATCTTCGGTGATCCGTGCAGTTTGACAAGCAGTTGCTTGCCGGTGGCCGAATACTGGAAAGAGCGGCATGAAAAAGAGTTTGTGTTTCCAGACTTGCAGAGATGTTATTGAGATGTTGATCATGTAATCTTGTTTTTGTTCTTGTGTCCTGTGTTTTTTTCTTTTCTTCTTTAGCAGCAAGTAATGTAAGTGTTTGTGCAATGACTTTCAACCAGATGCTTGTATGACTCCTCGCTATGGTAACGATGCTTTTATGTGGCGGATGAGGCTTCAATCAGGGAAGATTAGTGGTTTTGAGTCATGTTCTAATGTATTTGTTGTTCAAACAATGAAAAAAGACTTTACTTTAACGAAGCATCAGAGAGCAAAGATTCAAGATGTTTTACTGTCATATGCACAGATAACAGAGTTATTCTATACAATGAAATGCTTATTTTGCTGGGTCCTCCTAACACACAGGATTAGAATAAATTTAAGGTAAAAAATAAATAAAAATAAGGCACAAAATATAAAAGATATAACAGTATTGTACAAAAAAATATATAATAATAATAATAATTAAGATAAATATATATATATATATATTTATATTAGAGGCCTACAAAAAAAAATTTAAGCCTTTATTTTTGTTCCTCTATATATATCTGTTGCTGTCTGTCTGTTTATTATCTCTTAAAGAGACAGTTCACCCCAAAATACACATTTTTCCTCTTCCCCGTAGTGCTATTTATTAGCATAGTTTGTTTTGGTGTAACTTACCTAGTGTTGGAAATACCGGGCGTAGAGATGTCGGCCTTTTCTCCAATATTATGGGATTATATGGCGCTCTGCTCTTGGTGCTCAAAGTGCCAAAAACTCAACAGCAATGTCTCAATCATGACGTTTTAGTCCAAAATAATCCACAGACCTTGTTGTGAACAGTTTCATAGAGGAACCTTTTCCTTTCAATCTAGATTGATGAATAGCACTACACCTAAGAGGATACATATGTATTTCTTTATTTTGGGATTAACTGTCCCTTTAAAAACTAGTACCACCGTTTGGCAAATGAGTTACACTAGGTGTTTGCAATGGTATGATCATAATAATAATGACAAAAAACATAAAACTCACACATTAGCTGTTCGAGTTTGACGTTTTGTCAATTTCACACACAGTTTCACACACAATGTTCACAATGGAAGGCTGCTTGTGAAGATGACTCACATTTAGCATTGTGTAAAAAGAAAAAAGAAAAAGAAAAATGCAACTGAGAGCTATCTTGACAAACCCTAAGAGAAGACACATTACATTGCAGTCGATCTGGAAACATTCAACATCTTGAATAAGTAAAATAGTTATTTGTCAAGCAGTGACAGAGTATTGATTATATCTGAAATTTAAAGTAGGAATTTAAATGAAGGGCTGTGTGGTCTGGATGAGCTGAAATGCCAAATATGTTAATGAGTGCCATTTTGCAAATGAGGTGTTGGTAATGTTGCCCGACTGAAATTAAGTTGCGTCATCTTTCAATATGACTGATGATGATGGTGAAATTATAGGTTGATGAAGGGTTATACAAAATAATATACATCTTGGGGCTCTCAACCTTTTCTGGCCTGTGACACACTTCTCAGTGTCAAAACTGCCTTGATGCCAGCCATTAGCGTTGAGAAGTTGTTATAAGAGTAGCCGTTTTTTTGTACAGTATTTATTAGAGGGCGAAGAAAGCTCTGAATGGATCCTACACAGAATTTATTGAAAAGTTTTTAAATGTAAAATAAATCGAACAGCTAGTGTTTGTCAGATTTAGAAATGTCCTCCCACCTTCTAACCAAAACACAACTTGCAGATGAGAAACTCTGGTGAAACTGTTGCTTTTGTCCGTAATGTAGCAAAAGAAGAAAACATGAGCCGCTTTGCTTAATCGTTGACAAAAACAACAAGTTGCGTACTGTTGTGAGCGTTGACAATTTCAATAAATCAATATGTATAACTGTGACAGAAATATCTGATGACTGGGCAATTGTTGCTTTTTCTCGTCTGCATTATAATTGCACTCTGATGTTGAACACCGTAACAATATTTTCATTTTGAATTTAATTTTGACTATTTTGAAAGTGTTTGTTGAAAAGATGAAAGCAGCATGAGATCTTTTGTCGGATAACATTTTTTAATCACATCTTCCGGTTAATATTCATATTTGGCCTCTTTAAAAATGTTGTCCTCTTTGCAAACAAGTCCACACAGGAGCCGAGTTTTATATGGAACCATGCACTTAATTGTGAATGGATAAGATCGGGTGGAGAGGAGATGAAGCCAGAGAGCACCAACAAGGCCGCATGAGGGGACTGAAAGCCTTCTGCATTGTATGATTTTTATATTTTCTTTTATATTTGGCAATGCTTCAGGAGAAAGGTTTCAGTTTAGAGTGCCGCTGAGAGGCCATGCTGCATCGCCCATGCTGCTCTATCAAAAGGGCCTCATTCACCTCACAAAAACTACATTACCCTGTTTGCACACTGTGTTGTTATTTTCACAGAGTGACAAAGACTGGATGATGATAAAAATGAATTTGTTGGAGGCGGAGAGGGGGTGAAAGTTGTTGGCTGAGGCAAAAAAACAAGAGCTCGAGGAGCTGCATGAAATCACAAAATTACCCCTGGAGCCGGCGGAAGAATCGGCTGATGAATGGATGAAAGTCTGGGCTTGATGTACGATGAGCCTTATGGAGGGCAGGTGTGGGTCATCAGCGGTAGCCAGAGGAGCATCCCGCCAGACAGACAGGTGTACTGTGGTCAGAGTGACCGGAATGGAACATAGTATTAGTCACATTACTTTTCCCAGCAAGAGTTTTGTTCGTGCTCACGGATTGTGTTTTATAAAGTTGAAAAGAGGTCGGAGTGAAAGGATGGGAAGAGCTGCGTCAGCTGGAAAGATAAATTGAGGCTTTTCAATTCCATGGCATCAATGAAATACTCCTCCCTGAAGACTCAAAGTTTTTTTTCTCACATCCTCCTTAGACGAGGTCATTTATCTGGCACAGGGAGAACGTAAGATCTGATTTCCTGTTTAATCAAGATGTATGTGTGCTGCCAAGTGAAGTGGTTTATATTATGGTTTATAAATCTCCCCAAAGCCAGCCTGTAGGCTCTTTTTGTTTTGTTTTATCTTTGCATTGTATTTCAGTGCAGTGTTTGGCAGTGCACAGTTCTAAATGAACTGATCAGTCTCAGTAAGGGGCAAGAGACGGCTCCACAGTTAAAGGTTACAAGTTAGTTTATGGATTCTTAAAACAATATTTAAAATATGCTACAACCAGAGGGGAATATCTGGGGCATTGGCAAAACACTTGCAGGCGCCTGGAGCGGCCGGCATACAGAGGAACACAGAAGACCAGCATTGTTGTCCAACAATGCTGGTCCAGAGTCCAGCAGTGTTGGCTGCATGTGGCAGAAGTAGACCACAGAGTGGAGGCATGTGCAGACACACACGCCTTCAATCAACCCGCTGAATCACAGCCGACGGCTGCCGACACAAACACAACCACCCACAGTCAGCCCACACGGTCACCTGGCCATGAGGGGAACATCTGCTTTCAGTGACAACATTAACACAAGAACACAAAGGAGGCTTAGCAGAGAATACAGGACAGGAAAACAAGATGTTAGATGCACCGTTAATACCATGTTTTTGATATTGTTTTGTGTATAATATTTTATATTTTTTGTTGTCATTTTACAAGTTTTAATAAATAAAAAAAAAAATAATATTGTAATCATCAGCAGTAACTTATAATAACACAAAATGATCATGAAAATAAGTAAATAAATGAATCAAACTATTTTGAACAGAATCAATATTAGTAATGTTTATGTATTTTTTATATTTGTAATGTAATATTGATGGTCATAATATATGTGTATATATGTAGGTATGTGTGCATGTACTGTATGTATGTATATTTTAATGGTGTAGAAGTGGATACAGATACAGATGTGAATGTGTGCAAAGTTACAACTGCTAAACAAGTAAGAATAATAATAAGGTGGATGGAATCCGGCTTGTAAGAAATGCATGAGAGATGAGATGACCAGACGGAGTTGCAGTTTTAATGACTGAGGTGGACAGATTTCCATAGAGGTGTAATCTAGAAGTACGTTATTTTCCGGGGTGCAGAATGTGTGATGTTTCCAGCTAATGAGGATCTTTTCTTGGGAGAAGTTAAACCTCTGTGAAGTAATTTACTGTTTGTTTAGGTCAAGCGGATTGTAGATATGTCTCCTCCTATGGCTCAGGGATTTCTTTCCAAAAAGATGCGGTGTGTGGGCGTGATACCTTTCACAGCTAGTTCTTATGTGAACAAATTTCAAATTGTGGTGGAAATGTATCATAGTGTTCTTCTAAAATGTAACTTTTGCTGAACTCTGGAAGCTGAGTTCAGCTCATCTTGACCTAGTCAGATGGGCGCCATCAAAGTTGGGGCAATGACTGAATTGATCTCATTATTGTTTAAAGTTTCGTCGGTTGTTTTGCCTTTGTGTCCCTCACTCTGGCCAAACATCTTCCAAACATGCAGCCAAGGCCTGCTGCATGAAGGGAGGAAGGAGGACACTGTGAGGAGGAGCAGGGAAAAGGTCTAATTGTAGACTTATAAAACTCATGTTGACCTATTTTTCGGGGTCAGACCTCCGAACCATCTGTGGTGAAGAGCTCTGTCCATCCAATTGTATTATTCCAAGTTTTCTGTTTAATAAATACTTAAAGACATTTAAGTGTTTCACATCGCATTTGTTTCCTCTAAAGGAGATTGATTAGGTTAATTTCCATTACATGAATCACATTTTAGAAATGTTTGGCCTTTCGAAGGGTATGTCTGCGGAGTCTCTTATATTTGTTTATTAAGAGAGCATTATTAGCATTATTATCAATGTGTAACTTTTGTTACCATGCTTTATGTCGGGATTGTCAACTGATTTTGAACTCAAGAGATCATATTTAAGAGTGGTGGAGAGATGATTTGACATTAATAGTCTCCTACGATGGCTTCAACCTCTCCCTGTATTCCCTGTTTTTGTTCCCATCACAGTGTGCACTTATAGAGCTACAGCTGCCAAATATGTCATATTTAAAAAAAAAAAAAATCCATTTAGACGTGTCATTATATCTGCTGTAAGCTCTGTGCCTGACAACCCATCCAGAACTCCCCGATAGGGTGTCTTTCCTACGTCTCTTAACAGGGAGTCTGTCGACATTTCAAACAGCCGATCTTCTTCCCTAGTAGTCGGGGTTGACACCCCGTGCTGCCTCATCACTAACGGGGCGCAGGATCCATTTGCTGTCACACAGAAGCACTTCTGCAACTGAAGCAGAAGAATCCTTTCCGGGAGGTATTTTCTTGTCGAGGTGAAAATGCAGTATTCTGTACTGCTTGATTCTTGATATCGGGCCACATCTATATAACATTGACTCGACTTGAAGTGACTCTTCAAATGGCAACTGAGGGCAACTTTGATGTCAACGCTGAAAGAATATTCCTGCGCCTACTGGCTCAATTTAACTTTAAAAAAGACACTTTTGTCCTCCACTAAGTACAGAGTAGTGTTTCTTTACCTGCATGAAGGGCAATTATTTTTTCATGCTGATTTCCATAGAGCTTCACTTTTCTATTTCTTCTGTTTTGAATGGGATTGAATGCTCCAGATAATTATCACTTGTATGCAGAGGAAGACGTCAAGGCTTAGGAGCTGGGATGGGCTACTGCAGGGTAGTGAAGTAAGTAGCTGAAGTGGTGGATAAGCTGGGAGCTCGAACACTCCCAATTATACTCAGAAACATATCAAACTGTTATCAACAAAAGTCTGCACTAATGGGGTACTGCAATGTTTGTATCTATGACTACCGCTATTCAGTGTGTAGGTCAACAAGAAGCTGTAAGATGCAAAGTGGCTTATATATACACAGTGTTTGTTCATTTGTGATTTTTTTTTTTTTTAAGTCCACCAGTTTAAATGCTCAGTTCACCACTAGAATAACGAGAACTCCATTTTCACATTCAAAATATTTACAAAAATTCAATTATTATTAAAATGTTCATTCAGAATTAATTAATTTAATATTAGATGGCTCAAAAACAGAAAAATATTGTTGGCAAACACGGTTTCCCAACACAGAAGCAAATTGTCCGTGATACTGGTCTGCAGTGACGTGTCTCATCATGAGCACCAAAGGTCAAGAGGTTGTGACTTTAAGCTTAATTACCGAGGTCATTAGGATTCATTTCCTGAACACAATCCATGTGTGCAAAATGTTGAGCCGATCCATCAAGCAGATGTTGAGATATTTCACAGAATAAGTGAAAACTTTGACTTATTGGTGGTGCTAGAGGAAAGGCTTTATCCAATCGGGAATCGATGAAAATCTGTCCAAAGGTTCGTGGCAATCAACCCGACAGCTGCAGCTGTGATGGAGTGTAATCAGCGGCGTGGGACACACCTGTGCCCGTTAGCAAACACCTGAGCAGCAGACGTCCTTCGTCGGCCGAGTCCTCTCACCACTTATCTTTGTGTTTCCTCATTTTTACAGCATGACACCCGGGCGGGGACATTTCCATACCTTCCCTCCCTACACTTTACAGATTCCCCCATCCATTTGTTTTAACTTCTTTTTGGTTAATAAATCATATTACTTGGTAAGTATGTAGCGTCTGTGTCACTGTCGAGATATTTCAGTCTGGACGAAATTGAAGGATCAACCAACTGACCTACAAACATTCCCATCTCCAGAGCCATGCAGGCATCATGACTAAACATATTCTCTCACATCTGAGACATGATACATAATAATTAAAAAAAAGCGGTAAAATCAGATATAACCAGATCCACACATCCCTCAGGAAGTTGCTCAATAACGTTAAGAGCTGCCACAGTGATGGTTATGGGCATATCTAGTGACCCATGGGTGTTGGGGCTACTGGAGGAGTGTTTTGCGCTCAATCTCTGACAGTGTGGCCTTGAAACGTTTGAAATGATTGATCCTGTGGAGACGTTAACAATGAGCGTCATGTGAAGAAGAAGTGCTTCCTGTCTTGGAGCAGAAGATGCACGTAAGAGACTGGATTTTAAGCGGTGGGATCACGCTTGGCTCGTTAAGATTCTGCAAAGATGTGCCATCGAAATCTATTTAGTTTCGGGGGAGTGCTGTGCTCACAAAGACCAAGTCATCTGCGCCACTCAGAATAGTTAGTCTCCCTGACTCCATAACCACCTTATGCCGTGTTCACACCGGACGCGGCGCGAATTATCGCGCCGCGTTCACCGCGGAAGTTTAGTCGCGCGAGTGAAACGAGGGTGTTCACACCAAACTCGAAACATCGCGCCGCGAAAGGGGCGTGGCTTATCTCAGTCACTTGTCTCTGTGAAAGGAGCTTTCATTTCCGCTATCGACCATGGAATAAATAACCACTAGTTTTGCTTTATACTTGTTGTGGAAGTTCCAAACATATCGGAACATGAAACGCCCTCGTGTTTGGGTTCATAACACCATCCGTAGCCGCACACAGCTCGGTGAATTTCTCCGACTCCTCCAGGAAATGAGTCTGGCTTCTCCGTAAAACGGATACCGATTCTGCCATCCACCATGGAATTAACCACTAGTTCTGCTTTATACTTGTTGTGTAAACTCCACATGTGTCGGAACATCAAACTCCATGGTGTCTGGGTTCATAATATTATCCGTAGTCCCACAACAGTGTCTGAATGACGGCCGCTGCCAGCGCTGGTTCTGGCGAAGCAGCAGCAGTTTCATTCGGGACCGGCAAGACGGCGGTGATGACGGGCGGAGCTTCTCAACGCTGATTCTCAACGCTGATTGGCTGCCGCAACTTTGCGTCACGCGAATTCTCCGCTGGAGTTGGGAGAATTGAACTCACGCGAATTCGCGCCGCGTCCTTCGCTCTGTTCGCCCCTCGTCAAACGCTCTGTTCGCGCCGCCTCAAACGCGTCTATCGCGCCGCCCCGCGAAAAAATCGCCGATTCGCGGGGCGGCGCGTCTGTGGATTGACTTTGCATGTAATCTGGTCGCGCCGCAAATTCGCGCCGCGTCCGGTGTGAACACGGCATTAGCCTTCACTTGGAAGTATTGCATCAAAGATGAGTCAGAGAATGTTTCATTGAATAAACACCACTGTTGGGCCTGTTGACTTGGAATAATGTGATTGATAATTCTCCACCCAGAGAGCTGGTGTCATGGTGTGTTTTGTTTTGTTATGATCAGTTGATGGAGGTATACAGGGGATATAATAGAATGACTCAGTGATCTTATTTCTTTTCCCAAATACGCTTCAACTGGGAGAGCAGATAAGCCGGATGATGAGGAGCAGCAGGACTCTCCGAGGGGTCTGGCTCTACCGCGGTTGCTTGAATCCCCCACCAAGAGCGCATCCCCCGCCTCATCCTCGCCATCATGCCCAACAGCCGCATCCCCGCAGCCTCTGTCATTGGCTTAATCCTCCTCCCAGCAGAGGAACGTGCTGCCAGCGATGAGGGCATTTTCAGGCAAATCTGCTGCCAACACGAACACGGCAGACATTCATCCTCTTTTGCTGCGAAAGCTGAAGTCAATGTGCTCTTGTAAGCCTATGAGATGTTCATTATAGATATCAGCAAAATACACATTTGGCAGAGAACTCTTCTTGCCGTCTCTGTGGGGCTGCTCCTCTCTGACCGGACGAGGGAGTGAAGGTCAAAGAAATGACAGTCAGACAAATAGAAACCAAAAAACTGAATCTTCTCGACGCTATCAAACAATGGCAAACAGCAGCCTTTGACCAGGGGAAAAGTGAACTCCAAAATGAAGAACCGTTATACTCTTACTTATTTTTTGTTGAATCCCCGGTATTTGTCTGCAGCAGTAAATCGATTGAGGTCTGACTGGCTCTCCCTCACCCTGTTCAGTTCACCTCAGCTGAACCCTTTGTTGTGGGTGTACATGCAGGATGCGTCCTTTCCTCCCCAGGTGACAGTGATAACTACAGAGAAGTATTGCTTATGTTTCATGGTGAGTTTCAGCTCATTGTTTAGCTGTCGGCACTTCACTGTTTCCATTCCCTCTCGCCGTATTGTTTTGGTTTCACTGGAAAACCTCTAAAATTCCACTTCACTACGTGTTCAGCTCTAGACAGCGGACAGACGCCGTAGCTGGTGAACATCGAAGAGCATTTAGAAGCTGAAGAGACAGATGTTTTACTCCTGGAGTTGGTGGAGACCAAAAACAGAGATAAAAGAGAGTGAATATTGGACTGGACAGAAACCATGCGGCAAAAAAACAAGATGGCGCCGCCCAAAACGGCAGTCCACAAACTATGGGTGACATTATCTGGCTCTGTTGAGTTCTTATAGACTGTCTATGCCATAAATATGACTTCATACGAATGCTAGAAACTGCTGTCAATGTTTTATTAACAAACTTGTTTCTACTGCCCCCAAGTTTAATACGGCAATTATCTTTTCGCTTAATGGTTTTGTCTATAAAATGTCAGAGCTTTGTAAAAACTGACCTTTGAATCTCCTGGAAACCCAAAGGCATTTCTTAAAATTGCTTGTTAGCAACTAAATAACTGTCTGAATCCAAAGATATCCACTTATATAAACTATAAAGAAAAGCAGCAAACCCTCACATTTGAGAAGCTGTAATTAGCTAAAAAAAAAAAGGTCTTAAACAACAAATTCCTTTTCTGTCAATCAAACAATCAACTAATCTTATAAGATCTAATTAAGTACATAAACTCAAGTATTGTATGCCATTGAAGTACGTTTTTTAGGTAATTTTACAGCTATTTTTTGCTTCTCTTTTAATTCCTACAGCTGGAGCACACAGCCTCCCTTTTTTTATATTGACTGTAAGCCATAGTCATAAATAATACATTTTTATTTGTTGTATTGAAAAATAAAACAATGTACCATCATGTACAGAAGACAATTCAGGCAGAAACTGTTGTTTTACAGTGAAAGTATATAGATACACAATTATGCAAAACATGGAATACATTGCATGTGAGTTCAGTTGGCAACCCAGTTGCCAGGGAAAAAGTGTTGGCAATGTAGGTTTCTGCAAAGCACATTTCTGTTCACATCAATTGTTTTGCATTCGGTTAGAGTTAATGTCTTTCACCCAGGAGGCCGCTGTTACATCATTGTTCTGTAATAAAAGTTATCTATAAACACACATCTTTTTTCTAACCTAAACCAAGTAGTTCTGTTAATGATCGTTGAACACGTGTGCGTTTCGATGAAACTTATGAATGGAACATGGTTCTGAAACGGGGTTTACAGAAACATACGAAGTCAAAAAAAGTTCTGGCGACTGGGTTGCAGTTGGATACCGTGGCATCTTGTTCCATAATACACCGTCAATAATAATACGCTTATTTATTATCTCTCTCTCTCTCTCTCTCTCACACACACACACACACACACATACACACCTGCACACATATATCTGTTATATCTGTGTATCCATAAATATATACATTTCTTTTAATAAAATGTAGAAAAATTGCATATACAAACATCTTCAACCCATATTTCACAAAAAAAAAAAAAACTTTGTTAACACAGGTGTGCTCAGTTTGGCAGAGTAAACATTGTGTGTATGTGGCCACATGTGGATTGAGCCATGCAAAGTTAAAACAGAAGCAAACCTAATATGCAATACATACTTTGTGTATGCACATGATTTAAACTCCACTCTAATCAATTCTAATCTAATGCTTTGTGAATTCATTCGGAAAAGTTACTGCAATTTTGGCCAGTAAATTATTTGTAAAAACCTGTTTTGATCATCCATTATAACATAAAGTTCGCTCAGATATATACGAGTTGAAGCAACGGTTTCAAAGTGAGTTTTTAGTTCTATGTCAAATAGCTCTTTCCTTTCTGTTACAATACAAACATTAAGAAACACAATTTCGGCGTGGGGAACAGAACCCAGCAGCTTCTAAACGGATCGATTATAGTGTTTAAAACAAAGGCGCGGCTATCATCACGGCTATTGGGGAACGTGGCTATTGTGAGCACGAATCTCCTGCTACAGTGTGTTATTTTAACAGCTGGTGATTATTGTAACAGCTGCCTTTATTTCTGTATTGTTTACTGCCCGTTTCTTCGATTGAGTGACAGCCTTTTGCAAATCCAATTATTAGGTCTGGTGAAATCACAGAGGAGGACGTGGAAACAGCAGCTGCAGTCAATCCATTTGACGTTTCAAGGTGTAAACTAGGCCCCTGTTTTTGTGCTATTAATATTGTATATTATATTATTCAAGTTTATTATTTGTATTCAACAGAGGTTCCTGTGCCTGCCGCATACTCAAAGAACACGTTTTATTAACAGCACTTCAAGGTCAAAACGTGTTCAAAGGATCAACTTGAATGAAGAAGACATTCAACTCTTATTGCTTAATTGAGACGGCCTCAAACCAACGTACAGCTCACCTAAAAGTGTTGCTAAAAATAAACGTGTGAAGGTTGTGTGTGAGTCATTTGTTGAAATATATAAATATATATATTAAAACAGTGAATGATTTTTATAGAGAAAATTAATTACAACATATTTGGCTTCGTCCATGATAAGATGAGAAACATTTGATGCCTATTCACAAATGTTCAAAAACTCTGTTACGTCATTCTGGTCACATGACATCTATTGCTTCTGTCCATCCGGGGAGAGGGATCCTCCTCTGTTGCTCTCCTGAAGGATTCTTCCTTTTTTCCCTGTGAAAGGGTTTTTACTATCTTTATTTGGGGGAGTTTTTCCTGATCTGATGTGAGGTCCCGGGACAGGGATGTCGTATGTGTACAGATTGTAAAGCCCTCCGAGGCAAATTTGTATTTGTGATTTTGGGCTATACAAAATAAACTGAATTTAATTGATTTAAATGGGAGTGTCCGTTCTACTCCGATTCTACTTCTATGAATATAGTGCTCTACTTTTTGGATTTAGGAGAGTTGATCTAGTCAACTGATGTTTTTTTTGGACTGTCTTTGACCGTAGGAATAACATCTATGAATTATGAAAATGGGTGTAGTTCCCCTTTAAAAATTAGATTCATCTACACCGTGCTGAGAATGAAGCTCGAGGCAAAGGGAAATCATGACCGGCTTTAAAGAAAATAACGGCGTTGCTACAAATGACACTTCCATTTTAAGGGTTTGTTTGTTTGCAGAGTTTCTCAATCTTGGCGATAGATCTCATGCATTTCATATTCAGACTGAGCGAGTGGAGATTTTTAAAGCTGATATGATGCGTTTGAAAACAGAATAAAAAAGCACGACATGCGACTCAAATGTCATTACTTGCGTGAATGCTGACGTTAAGCATTCAGGAGTGCAACTCCCCGACCTGCCAGAGGTTCATCTCAGGTGCCTCCCTCTTTACATCGTAGCAAACTACAGAGCTTTTTCCGGGCCGACACATTGATGCAAACCTCCAATAACAGTCAACTGAACTCCAAACAAAACAGATTGCACAGAAGAGCATAAATCCAGTATTCATAGTCATTTGGAAGAACATGAGGAATTATTCAAGCTTGATAAATAGTGTTGGCTTTCAGGAAAGACAAATTATAGTTACAAACATAAAAAAAGGCTGTGTTTGGGTGCTTCAACAGTATTGAGTGCTTTTCTCTTTTTATGCAGCACTGTGCAAATACCAATGAGAGCCTGAGAAGGCATCATGGGACATGTCTGTGCACATTCAACATCGAAAACATCACTGCAGCCGCAAACGAGGAGATCCAGCCGACCTGTTATACCGTTATTTCCGCCAAAATTTGGACCGGGAAGTCACACAATTAATGGAGTCCCTGACATCCAGGCCAGGAAAAGGAAATCAGCACCCTGCTTTCCTCCACAAGTTATTTAAAGTATTTTGAAACCCTCCCAGCGGCTCCGGCTACAGCTGCACAGGAGCCAAAAGTGACCATTTAAATGTGAAAAAAAGGTTGGTGTAATCAATTATAATTATTCAATTACATGTAATCAGTTTGATGGAATTGAATTGAATAAAAAAAAAGAGGGAACACTTGGTTTGAGTCTTTCTGAATGTTTATGACTGCAGTCGTTGAGGTTTGACTGCCACATGTGGTTGGTTTCTACATCGGCGGTCTTGAGATCATTATAATTGTGTCGTGAATAACTTCCTTGACCTCAGCTACAGTGGAGCATTTGGACTTTCGTCTTTGGTCAAGCCAACTAGGATCCTTTGTCGTTGTGGACACACAAATTATTCAAATACCCACGTGAATATGCAACGTTTTAGCCAGGGAATACAGTACCGAGGTGGTTTACGGGATGACGGACAGATAGCTTTACTTGCTGCTAACTGTAGCCGCCGTTAGCTCAGTTAATAAGCTCATAAATATTATATGATGATGATATTCCTACAGCATGTTTGTGTTATGTTGTCTTTCATAAATACTCCTTCATGTCTTGTGCACACCCCTTCAAATAAAGTGTTACCAAATATGCTTGATTGTGCCCCATAATTGATCATAATACTATGGTGGATTCACAAAATAAATTCCAGTGATTCGTATGGAAGATTAAAAGTGTCAAAATGAAAACAAATGTCACAAAGAAATGAAGTGAAATACTTCGAATGTGTTAAATCAATTCACTTGAATTTATTTTTGTCTATAATAACTGAATAAATTGTTTTTCATCATGACCCGAATGTCAGGAACTGTTTTAGATTCCGTGAGAACTGAAAAGCATGGTCCATGCCAAATGGAAAAACAATCAACTGGCTATGATTATATTAATACTATTCACTGCATATTTAGTAACATTTTATTGACTGTTTCAAGTGGTGGAATATCCAAGTGTTGAGAGCTAATTAGTGTTAGTTAGCTTACAGTAAACAAAGTAAATGCATACATGAAAAGCAAATGTGTATTGTATTTCACTTTATTTCTCTGTGCATGTTGTTTTAATTTAAATGTTAGATTAATTTGTTCAGACGAGGGGTAATAAAATTTTCGTTTTGTGGAGTAATTCTCTCTCTGGTCACATGTGGTCAACGTTAGGCTGCAATGCGTGCAGTGAATGTCAGATCCCGGTGACAGATCCCTCGTAATAAAAGAGAAAGTGGCTTCAATCGAACAGCATGTGATGCAGCCGGAGAAAGACTCACAGGCGGTGCTAATTGCGGTCACCACCTTCACAGACCACAACAAAGCAACTCTTTCCTCACAGAGCTTACAACAGAATAGAGGGACACAAAAACAAAAAAAACTATGGAATGAATTCAGTATGATTAATCAATGTTGTATAAAGGATAGAAAAGGTTTTCTATCCTTTATACAACATATACTGTATAACTTCTATCGATCCTGGGAGGGATTCAACATCTAAGCCAACTGATGATGAAGAGACCCAAGTCAGCGACTCCACAGAACAACACTCCTACCTGGGTCACACGGGGACAAGCCAATCCTTCACCAGCACACTGATTTGTGTTCAAAGCTGTGCTCGAAACAAACATTAAACACGGGATAAAGGTGAATAATTCATGTAAATTGGAAACTGCGCCCTCAAAGCGACTCCCCTAATCAAGGGGACACGTTACATTCCTATAAATGAACACAACCGGTGCGTCGCGCTCGTAAGCAGACAACCACACGGAGCGATGGTTTCCAGCACTCCCACTACAGTAATAAGACACAAATGCAGATAATGTGCTTGTATGTGTGTGTGTGTGTGTTTGTGTGTGTGTGTTTGTGTGTGTGTGTGTGTGTGTGTGTGTTTGCGTAATATCGTGCTTCCAGTGCTACAACAGACAAACTCATTGGTCTAAACTGCATATTAGTTGCTCAGGCACTTGTTTTAAGTCATAAAAAAAACCAGAATAGGTTTGATGGACAGGTCGCATCATTTCCTTCTGCTGATTATATCCCAGCATTACAGGACCCTTCCTTTGCTTCGTGTCTCTTAACTCCATGGTGCGGGCCACTTTGAGCCACTTCATCTTCTGGAGACAAGGCCCCACCACTCTGAATTGAGCTCTATTGCTTTGATCTCCGGGATCGGACGTCATTCCCTTCATGACTGATTAAAAAAAAGGCTTTGTGCCCCTGCGTCAGAAGCTGGACTCGGGAACCGTCCTCTTGCGCCCCAGCGAGGTCGTGCTGTAACGGGCCCTCTGCAGGGTGCCGTAAGACGGTTTGTCTGTTGTCAGGCTGCGCGGCGGCGCCGGGGTCGCGGACATCCCGTTGCGATGCAGAGACGCTGTCCTGCGCATGCTCTGCTCCGCTTTGGTGGGGATGTTGGAGGAGCTCTGGGAGCGCTTGATCTCCGCCGAGGTTCGTCCCGTCTTCCCGTTCGCCAGCTCCTCGCCCGGATGGCCCGGGCCGTTAGACTTCCCTCTTTCCGCCCCGGTTCCTCCTGCCGCGGCTCCGTTGGACAACGACAGCCTCGACAGGGTCCTTCTGCCTCCTTCCTCGCCTCCTCCCCTCCCCGACTCCCCCTCCTTGGACTTCCTCGAGTCCTTATCCTTCTTCAGGAAGTTGCCTTTAAAGAAGGAGAGCAGTCCCTCGTGGTTCTTGGGCACTTCTTCTTTCTTGGTCTTCGAGTTTCCTTCATTTGCACCGTGGTGTTCCTTCTCTGCCCTCTCTGCTTTTTGTCTTCTCAGGGTCCCATCGTGGAGGCTAGGAGTGCTGTAGCTGGGCTGAACTCCAGAACTCCTTTTTGTCTCAGTAGTGTCCTGGGAGGCTTTGGAGGAGCTCTGTCTCCTGGCATCCTTCCTGCTGGTCAGGGTGTTACTAGCAGAGCTACTGCTCATCTCCTCTCTCGTCTGGCTCCCCTTCCTGCGTCTCAAGCTGGCTGTCTTATCTGATGCTCTCCTCTGGCCCTCGGGGACCTGCAGAGAGTCAGGCGGCAGCTCATCCACTGCCCTATTGATGCAACTTAAGCTCCCAACGCTCGCAGATCGGACGTTGGTTGAAGCCCGGCCCTCGGCAGCTTCCTTCGTCCTGCGCGGTTCGCTCATCAATGTCGCGATTGGATCCTTTGTGCACCGGGGCCGCCGGCCAGATTCCAAGTACTGCACCAGCTCCGCAGGGACCGGATCTTGGACAGAGGGAGGCACTGGGTCAGGTTTACGTCTGTCCTTGGAACCGAAGGACCAGCGCAGGGGGAACACTTTGCTCAGGGTGTCCTTGGTCTTGCTGGGGGCTCTCATGCTCACGCTGCGTCCCTGAAGACCCCTGATGAAGGGCCGGCTCTCAAAACCCCCTGACGATAATGTAGAGAGGAAAATGTTTTAGCTTTTCAATTGTGACACCTTTGCACAGCTTTGATCTTGAAATAAGCAACTAATAAGACACTACACTGATTAGGGCAAATACTGAGTGTGGTCCTTTACCTCTTTCCTCTTTAGAGCCATTTTCAAGGAAGACCGGAGACTCAGGCGAGTCGGGTAAGGAAGACGGGCAGGTGGTGGAGGATCGAGAGACCAGGCTGCCTCTCTTGCTATCCCCTGTCAGCCGGATTAGCCAGTGGTCTGACATCGATGAACTGGTCGACCCTGTGAGACAAATAGAGGGAAGTGAGGGATCAGAGTAGGAGTATGAACCATAAAAGAGTTCCCCACCAGTCAAGCCTTGCCCTCCTAAAAACATTTTTAAAACAACAACGACGAATGTTCGATGAAGCAGAACCAGATGTAGTATTTGATGCGCTCTTCTACCGTGTCAAAAGCTTGCATCTATGTTACCCACAATGCACATGGGACGCCTACGCTTTGGTTCAGAGACATGTTGCTAGCCTCAAGCAGAGAAGAGGAGCTGCTACAGAGGTCTGGTAAGATCACTTGTTTTTAACTCCACACCAACAGACATTCAACATTTTCAGACTTCGTTTCATCGCCCTCTGGAGCTACACAACTTTATATAACTTCACAAGACCAGTAAACTAACTTTGATGTGTAAAATCGATGAAGTTTGTCTTTCATCATGGCATGTATGAGCAACAACTTTCTCCAGTTGAACAGCAGCAAAACCGAAGCCCTCCTTGTTGGTTCAGTCATCCTCCATATCTCACCTTTGACGGGTCAGGTCATAGCCCTCTCCTCCACAGTCACTAGTCAGGTTTGACCCTCACCTGACCTTTAATGACCATATCAAATACCTGTGCAAAACCTCGTTTTATCATCTAAAAACATCTCCCTACTCTGCCCCACTTTAACCCTGTCAGATGCAGCTGTATCTCCTCTAGACTGGACTACTGCAATTCACTCTTCACTGGGATCACTGGCAAGAACATCCAGAAACTACATTCAAAACAGCGCTGCCAGGATCCTGGAAATATGAGCACATAACACCCATTCTGCACTCACTACACTGGCTCCCTGTCTCATTCCGGATTGACTACAAAGTCCTACTACTCACCCAGCTATTTATTTTATTATAGTTTGTTTTAACTATGTTTTTATTTATTTTTTACTATACATTGGCTCTGTGGCACTCTAAGGATCTTCTGAATGAAAATTGCGTTACAAATAAAATGCATTATTATTTATTCAAACAGTTCATCACAAATGAAAGTTCAGATGTCATTTAAAGTTAAAATAAGTTGGCAAAAAACACAAACGCTCAAATCCTTTTCTTAAACAAATGTAGCAACACTTTCTGATCACATTTTACTTGACTCACTGTTGTAAAGTTTGCCATTTCAACATGGGGGTCCACAGGGATTGAGTCGCTTCCTCAAGTGGCCGTATGAGGAACGGCAGTTTTTGGGCTTTATTCGTTCAGCCCCTGGAGGGTCTGGAGGATGCCGCTTTATTAAATAAACCAAAAAATAACAGTGTGCCAGAATCTCTGGCATCAACCTCTCTGCTTTACATTACATTACATTTCATTTAGCTAATTTATCCTGATGTCACTGCTGGCTTGTTGTTAATGAAAAGGTGAACAGCTGTAGAGGAAGTAAAGACGGGGACGCGGCTCCTTGCTTGCTTTTCTGAGTCTTGTTAACTGAGGAGTAGTCTTGCACAGCCAGACCTATCTCCGCTCCCTGTATTTCACAATAGGGGTATTTACTGACATACTTCATGCTCTGGAACAAAATGACAAAATAGGCTTGTGCTTATTTCAGGCGTCAAACCAAAAAACATTTTGAAACCCGGTGACTTTACTGTAAAAAAACTCCTTTCCTGCAGCACTCTCTGGCAGGCTCCTACCTACATGGAAGTGCTTTTTACCACTGCTGTGAGAGAACATGTTTTTCCCTGAATCATTAAATATGACAAAAAGGACACCATCATTAAGGTGCTCCAACCCCTTCAATGCATATTCTCTCTCTCTCTCACACAGAGGGGTGGAGGCTTTCAGAAACACATGTAATTGCACATAAGATACAGAAAGCATATCCTATGTGCACGTTGATAATATAAATCCTTATATTCTGTACATATTCTTGTCTATGAAAGTTCAGGTTACTCAAGGTCAGAATAACAAATAATGAAGCTGCCGCCGCCGCGTGTCTAATTGTCAATGTTTTACGTCTGTGAATCCTTTCCTCAGGAAAAGCAGAATAAAGAGTACAATAGTGGAGGAAAATAATGGCAAATACAATACATTTCCACTGAAACGGAGCGTTTTTCTATAACAGCTTTGTGAGCAGCAGAGTGTCAAGCACAACTGTTAAAAAGCTAAATAGCAGTTCAATGGTTCTCACAGTATTTGCACACATTTTTCGCCTTATTTTGAAAAAAATATTAAAATAACAAAACCTGAAATCTGAAAAGTGTATTTCTTTAGTAAGGTGAACAAAAGTCACACTTAATTTAGCTACGTGTACAAATAATTTTTTTATTAACTATAGTTTTTTTTATTAAACTAACCCTAAAGCAGTTTATTGGGCTGTAGGAAATGAATAAGTATTATATATAGCTATACTTTTACAAAGAAATTCTGCATTCATCTCGAAATCTAATCCAGTGCAAGCTAATCAAGCTAATCAAGCTTCAGTGCACTTCACATTTTTTCTTTAATATTTTTACACAGAAGTGGACACAGATGAAGATACTCTATGAGCTTGCCCTTTTCAAAGTGGACAAACTGAACAACGGAAAGTACATTATGTCGACCAAATGTGTGCATGTTAAACAGCAGTACAACAATATTTCTGACATGTACTGTATAGTGGAAGTAAAAACACAGTTCATAATGATAAAAGGTTAAACCGTTCTCATTAGAGGCCCTCTGACATGTGTGCTATCTGTATGGGCATGCCTTCCCCTGAGCAGCCATGGCCACTTCATAAAGGTACATATTTATCTGACCTTCACGAGCGACTTACCACTGAAATCAAAATGTTGTATTCTCCACACTACCTTAATATCTCTAATAAACTTCCTCTGCTCGACCGTTTCCTCTGTTCTTCCTGTCTGCCTTTTCATCCGGTAGTTGAGTCATTTTTGAATGCATTTATTCTTCTGATGTAAACAGTTATGGTCTGTTTTTCCATTTTTATTTTTTTCTCCTTTTGTTTTGTTTATAGTTTTAGTTTTCACATTTGTTCTGCATTTGCCATTGCTGCTGACAAACCCAATACCAGGATGTAAAGAATGCACTCACGTCTGGGTATGGAAACACAGCATGGAATAATAAGTGTCACTTTCAAAACAGAAATCACATGAGCACGAACTCAACATTGTGTGTGGAGATGTGTTTCACTCGACAGACCTGTAGCTTTCTTTGTGATTCAAGAGCTGGATAACACAGTGAGGGCTCTGATTGTGAATCCACTAGTTCACACATTTGCTCTCCCCGCTGTGCAGTCAAGCATGTGTTTGACATTGCTAAGACATGATTCATATACTTTGTGGGGGTGTCATTACTTTATTGTATTCCGCTGCTTGAATGCTTTTTTATTGAAGGCGAAATTCTTTGGTGCCAAAGTTGTTTCATTTTACTGATCGAGTGGCTAGCCAGTTAGCAAACTCCATCGAGCTTTCATGCTCACGCTGCAGTGGTTGCAGAAAATGAGCCCAACTGTTGTTGTGCTCATATTATATCATTAAAACTACCGACGGGCAAGCTTCTGAAGAAAGCAACAAGCGTTGTTTTTTTGTTGTCCCAGTGGAAACCTTCACCGACAGTATTGTTTAATTTTACTGATTGAGCGGCTAGCTAGTTAGCAAGCTACTCTGCTAACTCCCCCGTGCTTTTATGCTTACGCTGCAGTGGTTGCAGAAAACGAGCCCAACGGGCTTATATTATATCATTAAAACTACCGATGGGTAAGCTTCTGTAGAAGGCAGCAAGTGTTGGGGATTTTTGTCCCAGTGGAAACCCTCACCGACAGTGTTGTGTTTTTTTTTTCTGTCCAGTTTGAATGTGTTTTACAATGATCAGTGAGGTAAAAGGGCTGTTTCTGTGAAGTCACTGGTGGCTTTGAGGAGAGCATACCTAAATTATGATAATTGTCCAAATCCCTGTTGATTTTATTCACGTTTTAAATAAAGCCTACATTTTACATCGTCGAGCAAGTGAAACATTTGAGCTACTTAGCTTAATGTCAAGGCCTGATTATGGATTACAGGAATGAGTGTCTCTTTCACAAAACTCCCTGAACTAGGTACTTGCAAATTCAGTTTGTGTTTGAACCAGCATGGTTCAGTATCATAGCAACTCACAAAGGAGGAAAATACGTCATTGCAAAGAGGGCGCCGACTGTTCACAATGAACAATGAGCCTTCAGGAAGTAAACACTGATGTGGTGAACAGCTGATATCTTTAAGTCGACTCCTCTGCTCTTTCTCTGGCCAAGGAAAGGCTTTAGTCTGCATCTGTTACCCTTTGCATATAAAAAATAAGAGGGTCTTTACCGTTTTTGTGTAACTTTAGTTACACAAAATGATGGAAGGTTTTCTTTGTTTTTTTAGTCTGAATAATTGTATCTCTGAAATATGAAAGCAGGTCAGTCGGACAATTTGTCTTTGTAACGTTTAATAAAATGCAGTCTGTCGTTCCACACAAGCTCCTCACCTACAAGGTGATTATACTATCATAATAATAACTATTCAGTGAAGTGATTAGCAACCTCAGGCACACACACCGCCATGGGCCCGAGGTCATTGCTGATGCACAATATTGGTAGAGTTAATCACTTCAACTCAGCTATGGATGATTTTCTTAATAAGGTTAATAAATCATTACGACGTCCTGATTATGGAAGACAAATGTTTATTGATGCAGGGATATTATCATGGAAGAGAAAGCATAAGAAGTAGTGGCAAGCTCCATCTTTGAGTGTCTCGAGGATCAGGTTCAATCTGAGAAAATGAGATCATGCGGAGGATAAAAGGAGAGATATCTGGTTGTATATATATACAACATATATATATATCCGCCTCACCCGAGAAAGCCAGAGAAGGCCATTAGCAAAATTGCTTCAAACATTAGTGCAATTTTAAGTGAAAAACAACCTTGCCTTTACCTTGACACCAACTTGTGCACCAGTGACAAAGTGAGATGCCGTCTTTTAATTTTGCCTAGCGCTGGGGTATTTAATAAAAATGTAACAAGGTCCAGTTAGAGAGACTTTCCTCATGCAAAGTCTCAAATATATTGACGTAGCTTCAGAGTTGTTGCGTACAGACGTTAATACTGTCGTTAAAATATGAACTAAATTGTCCTGCAGCTTTAAATTCAGTTAATTCCAGTTTGAAGTGATGTCCCCCAAAATCTATATGATATACATACTATTCTCCTCTTCTAAAAGGGGAAATGTGTGTGCAGGGACTCTATCTGTGGTTATTCTCGCTATTCGAGCTCTATTCTCCTCTCTGTTCACATCATTGTTGGGCAATGAATTAATGTATTGGGATTCTGATCATATTGGGCTGTTAGATTGTATTTTCTTATGTGTCTTCATTTCAGATATGAGTGGCTATGTTTGCTCAAAAGAGTTGCGCTTTGTCTTGTAGTTGCGCTTCACATTGTCGCTTTTAATAATCACCACGGTCCCAGATGAGAAATACTGGTTTTGAACTGACCTTGGAAAAAATGAACATATAACAGTCTGTCCATTCTTGATGAAAGGTTCTGGTCTCGCTGTCCACTTTTCTCTTTTTGGAGAATGGCACGTGAAAAAACTTTGACAACTGACTCACGTTCTCTCACTCGAGTCAAGGGCGATACTTATCGGAATACACATATTTGATGGAGCTGGCCGGTGTGCTTCCTGGACTGCTGAACGAGTGCCGTGAAGGTTGAAAAAACTGCTTGATGAAGGGCTTCATCAAAATGGAATAATTCTCAATTATCTATCGGTTTTAAGTCGGGGTCTAATAAAACGCTCTTTGGGTCCGGACGCGGACCGCCTATTAGTGACCCCTAGCCTAGAACCCTAGAGCAGTGATTCTTAACCATAGGGCCATAGAGCGCCACCTAGAGGGCCGCCAAAAACTTTCCGTTTTTCACCTGTGGGCCGCGGGAACGCATAGGTAATGAATTGAAGACACCAGAGATATTAATGTTATCCACGAGACGCTCAGTTACAATATAGCTTCCCACCACTTGGTGGCGGTAATGCGTCAGTCAGTTATTTAACAAGCTCTAATATGCAGAAGAAGACACTCAGCCAGCAGCGAGCTAGCCTGTAGCGAAAGTTATAGAGAAGTATTTAAAACGAAAACATGAAGACAAAAGTGCTGCTGAACACTCCCCCAAACGTCTAAATGTTTGTGCAAGTATAATCCTGACTTCACGAAGTAGGGCTTTATGAACGGAGGTAACGAGACGGAGCCCTGAGCCTGTGTGGAGTGAGGGCTAACGCTAGCTAACGTTAGCCTCGCTAGCTAACGCAGCACTCGAGGCTTCACAGCTAAAGCGGTATCTAGAGACCAAACATCCAACGCTCGTGGGAAAGCCAGTGGGATTTTTCTAGATAAAGGAAAATGTACTACAGATGCAGAAAAGGTCTGTCGTGTCACTGACTGGCAACTCCAAATGTGCTGTGAAAGCCAGCTGTCACAGATATGAAGAGCAACTTCTGGTTCTGCAAACATGAAGACTGCTGAAGCATATCATTCACATTATAAGGCTATATTTTAATTTGCACTTTATTTAAATGTTATTTAAGGTTTATTTAATTTGAAAATTATTATTTTGAATTGTGTGCACACTTGTCTGCACACTAATAGTTACCCAATAACTGTGAACACACAGCTATTCTCCTAAGAAAAGTCTTAAATATTCAGGTTTGAGGTTTATTAACATTTTGGATTGACCGAGAGCACTGTAGTTGTTCAATAATACAATTAATCCACAAAACTACTTTCATAATAATTGTGCACAATGTATTTATTTTATTACCACATATTATTTATCAAAATCCAATTTTTTGCTCCCTTGTTTTTGTAGAACAATCGAATTATTAGTTATTTTTGTCTTAATACGCCTGACTTGAGCCTTTAAATGAGTTATTGTATTAGCTTGATTTGTTCCATGACTTGTTGTCTGGTTTACATACACACAGTGGTGTATAAAGTACCCAAAAGCCGTACTTGAGTAAAGGTAAAGATACCTTACTGGAAAATTACTCCAGTAAAAGTAAAAGTCACCTATAAAAATACTACTTGAGTAAAAGTCTTAAAGTATATTTTCTGTACTTAAGTATCAAAAGTATTTTTCTGATATAAAATGTACTTAAGTATTGAAAGTAAAAGTACAAGTACATGCTTTTAATAAAAAAGCAAAGGGTCAGAATTTTGAGAATTATGAAGTTTATTCTTTTAAGTGCTGTGGCCACCGTGACCAAGGACCAGGAGTTGTGTTGATAAAATAACTGGGTTAGCTGTGATCATCCATGTATATTATGTTTAACATAATATATTGTACCTAAGTATACTTTTGCATCTACTATGAACTTATCATCATAATTCTCCAAAAAGCAATATGACACTATGAAGGACTTGTAACAGTGTGGTTATAAGTATGCTCATTCCGCCCGCCGTGGGTCTCTTGGTACCGGTCTGTGGGTCTCTTGGTACCGGTCTGTGGGTCTCTTGGTACCGGTCTGTGGGTCTCTTGGTACCGGGCCGCACAGAAAGAATGAATGAAATATTTCAATTAAATAAAAAAAATCAATGCCGGAAAGTAGGGCTGAACGATTAATTGCATTTGCGATAATATCGCGATATGATAAAACGAGATTTTCTAACCGCAACGTGCGCGATTACAACGTCATCACGTGACGCGAGCGAAAGAGTGGAGAACTCGGCTGCATCAACTTTTCATGCGGCCCTTTAACCTGTTGCGCAATGGCCTCGGGCTCGACGGAACAGTCAGAAACTGACACAGCTGAGACTTTAGTCTCGAGGAGGAACAGCACGTCGGTGGTGTGGAACTATTTTGGTTTCAAAAAAGAAGATGCTGCGCAGCGTCAGGTGATGTGCAGAGCATGCCGTGCTCCTGTTGCTACTTCACGGGGTAACACTACAAACTTGTTCCAGCACTCCATATGAACGTAATTAAAAACGACACGGGGAAATCACTCGGGCAATAACCGAGTTCATAGCCAAAGATATGATGCCTCTCAGCACGGTGACCAAGCCTGGGTTCATGGCATTGATAAAAACGCTTGATAAACGGTACAGGATACCCTCCCGTACATATTTCAGTCAGACTGCCATACCGGAGCTGTACAAAAAGTGCAAAGAGAAAGTCGCCACGGAGCTTTTTTGCTACCACTACTGATCTGTGGTCAAGCCGCACAGCTGAGCCTTACCAGAGTCTTACGTCTTTTTACGTCTTTTTAGCACAGGAGGGAATATTGTGACTTGCACTCGCTCATCCTTGAAGCCAGCAAAAGTCAATATGCTGGTTTTCTTAGCAAAAAATCTGTGAGCCACTGAGAACAAAACTGTTGGATAATTATGGCTGGCAGTGTCATACTCATAGTGAACTTTAGTCTGTGTGGTGTTATATTTGTGTACGTCAGATAAGTGAGGTTGATCTATATTATAATATTCAAATTGTTTTTTTATTGTCTAATTTAAAAGTGCATTTCTCCGTTTTTTTATTTATAACTTTATTTACTTTGATTTTACAAAATATTTTCAAAGATGTAGAGGCAAATTCTGTTTCAGTTGTGTGAAATGTTACTGACTTGGGAGCAGTAAGATACATATCATTTTAAATTTTGCACAGTGTTTACAAAAGTGCATGCCTTTGTTTAAATTACTTAAATGCACAGTGGCCAAGCCACAGATGTTTCTGTAATGAACAGTTCAATAAAAATGACATTTATTTCAAGTTTCATCTTTTTATTTAATTCTAACAAATAGGCCCAGCCAATGGGAAAGAACATTTTACACTAAATGTATCTAATATTGTGTTGGTCATATTTAAATCATTCATTATGTTTTGTTGGGGAAAAGAGAGGATAAAATATTAAAAAAATTAAAAATCGTATATTAAATCGCAATTGCAATATTGGGGGGAAAAAATCGCAATTATATTATTTTCCCAAATCGTTCAGCCCTAGCGGAACGATGTTTTATTGTGAAAAATGACCGCATACATCCGTCTGTGGTAACCTCAGACGGAACCTCTTGACACATGTCAAGATGTTACGTTACTCTAAAAATGAAACGTAAGTCTGTTACAACTCTGTCGGTGATCTGGATTAAAACCAAGGCAGAGTATCCGGAGAAAAGCATGACAACCTGCTTCCATTCCAACATCCTGTCTTTGTGCAGCGGGTTATAAGTTAAGCAGTAGACTGGACTAAAGGTTTAGTTAGGAGTAGAGTCAGTAGACTGGACATAACAAACACACGTTGGGTGTCGTTGTCTCCCGCCTCTCCGAGGTCGGACCCGGTCCGTGAAAATATTGTTTTTAAGGAGCAGCTGAAATAAACGGATTCCCAAAATGGCTCTGGGATGCTTGGCAGCGAATGTGGAACTGAATCCCTGCTTGCATTGGCTCTGATACTTTGCATTTGAAAATTTCAGGATTCAAATTAAAATATAAGAAATACACACACTAGAGAGACATCTACTCATAATGGACTCAGAAGGTGGTTGGCGCAAAAGGAAGACAAGAAATACCAAGCCGAATTATACATAATTAATTGCACTTTCGGCTAAAAGTCTCATGCAATTGGAACACAAAAGATCCTGCGGGGGCTTGGACGAGCCTAATCGAGAGGTATCTGATTGAACGGAGGGCACGGCATGCTGCAGGGCTTGGCCTGAGGATAGATATATATTTGAACTCCTGATAATTGAAGCAAGAGAGAGACAGAGAGCGAGAGACCAGGAATGAAAGAAATTTACATAATGAAGTTTTTTGGAAAGCATGTCCACGGTAAACGTCGCATGAGAAATGTATGTTCACGAGAATGAGAGAGACAGACAGACGGAAGGACATGTTGGAGTGTATGTCTGCCAGAATCCGCAATCTCTTGCAGCTTATTCCTATTTCATTATCATTTATTTAGCCATGTTATACTATGCCAGTCATAATCAGTTGTGAATTTATTGTTGTATTATTGTACTTGGGCTACACATCTTCTCTAGTAAGTCCATAATACTCCAATAATATTCTAACTCAAACATTATAGGGTTAAGGGGCTGTGTTTGTATATTTACCCATAGTATCAATACTCAAATTGCTTACCTGTGTTATTCGCAGCATATAGTATCGCTCTATGATATATTATAGGAATGCACCTGGGACACCTGAACTGATAGCACACACGCTCTGTGTGTGCTATCAGTTCAGGTGTCCCAGTCAGGAGGCGTGTACATATAATGCAGCAGAGACAAATACTGAATTTCTACACTGAATAAAAGATACTCGTAGATATTGGGAATAGGGATCCACTCAGTTTTTGACTTAAGACTATGCAACTGTTGACCATTTTGGAATATTATTTATTATTATTTTTACTATAGGTAATGCTCAAAGTACCTTGAAGACGAAACTTGCTTCATCATTATTTAAACATATTACAGCCTTCGTCTGAACAATTAATTCTTCTGGAAATGTTTGCTGCGTGAAATCGTATTCTACGAACAGTCCACTTATTATTCTACAAAACGACACAAATTAAATTGAAATTACAGCGCCCTCATTCTCATAGTGCCAGTAGAACAGGGATTAAGGCTTTTGAGGAACTAAGCAATTGACACTTGTGATGAGCTGAGAGAATATTTCCTGGTAGCGACACCTCTACTAAAGGGCCATTTTGACAATACACATGTAATGTGAATAAACCTCTTCTGACATAGCCTCCTGGGACACAAAGTGCATGGGCGGCTGACTCCAAATCCATCACACTCGTGCATGAATATAAATGTAGGATAAGTAACATTTTCAATGAAAATATGGCAGATAGGAAACTGAAACCCTGAGGGGGGGAAAAGTATCTGTCGCCTTGGAGAATGGTTCACATAATTTATCAGTGTTTGTCTGGGTAGCTGTTATTTCGACATGCACAGATCTCGCAGAGCAGTTCTTAGACAGAGGGTGTGTGAGGAGGAACTGCAGATGGATCAGGCCACAGGTGAAATGTCTTCTGATTAGGGGTTTGGCTCAACTACAGAGCAATCTATTCTCTGATTACACCCTTTTCTCATTATTCTCCTGGCGGAGATGATGATACGTTTGTAAGATGTCCACGTTGTGGCTCACATGACTGGTTTAATCAGCTGATTTATTAGAAGGTTTAATCATAATCTCTCTTGAACCGCAACTCTCAGATGGCTCGAGGAATATATGAGCAGTGTGTGTTGGGAACACATCATTTCAAACGATTAATTCCTGTTTGCTAGTAATTGGACATCCTCCTACCTCTGACTGAACAACTGGCCGACCATGGAGGAATGGTGTTGCGCCTCTGGTAGAAAAGGATGTAGGCTCCTCTGGTGCACACTTCCTCCTCTGGCACCAGGTCCACGCTGCTGTCGTCGTAGCTGTACCACTGCGCGTCCACTGAGTTCCTACAGTAAGCTGAATTGGAAAATGACAACAGCATTTGTCAAACGCAATTATGAGAAAGTGCTCACATCAAGTGGAGCAAAACTTCAAATCTGCTGCGTAGAGGAAAAGGCTAAAGTGGTTTCATGGGATTTGTTGAAGCCAGACTCATTCCTTCATATTTGTGCAACACATCATAAATGAGCAAACTTAATGTGCTTGAGAAAGTGGTCCAAACTTGTCATGAAGAGGCTTAGATACGTGATATTACATAAAACCAATGCAGCTATGAAGTACGGAGGCATGACACCCCACCAACACAACTCCCAGGTGAGATTTCAGCCAGAGACAGGAGGCGACTGTCAGGCAAGCTGTCATGGAGACGACTGCTTTCCTTTCCTCATCTCCTGCTGTCTCCAATTGTCCTGGATGTTCGCCTCCGTGCTGTGGCTCTGCACAGACCGTACCATCCAATTACCGACCTGGCTTTGCCTCACCTGTGTGTCAAGAATCCCAGACTACAAGTGACTCGATCTGAAGGAATGTAAGACTAGAAATGGCCACAGAATTACTTCCCAAATAACTCCTCACGAAGGACTATATAGTAGATATACCTTTACCTGGATGCTGTAAGAGTAATTAATGTTACGGTAATGCGTAATTGATGAGTCGTTTTGTGCCGTCAGCAGCTTCAAAGTTAATCAGGAGCGACTCATAAAGGAAGTGTTCAGTATGATCCATTAGCAGATATAAACTAATTATTACCTAATGATTTATACGGATCTCCTAGTCGGTTATCTGATCATGATCCACTATATAGTCCTTCATTATGAGTTATTAGGGGAGGACTTATTAATGATTCAAGTTATCAAGTTTGTTCTAATGGTTCATTAGACCAGTGATTGTCAACCACTGTGCCGCGGCACACCGGTGTGCCGTGAGAGATCGTCAGATGTGCCGTGGGAAAATGTCCAATTTCACTTAATTGATCCAAAAAAAAATTATTTAGTTGCCGCAAATGATTTTCCATTGTTGAGCGTCTGAGCTGCAATATAGTGGCTGGCAGAGTGATATAGAACAGGTCTACACCTTGTTCTGCTATTAAACAAACTAAACGGCTGTATGTTATTGATCTTATCTACACAGCATGTCATTTCTGGGTCGCGTCTACAACTCTGCTCTGCTCTGTGTCGCGCACGCGGAGCTCCGCCCGATGCGCTACACAGGTGAGACACAGCAGAGAGAGAGAGAGAGCGGCGAAAAATATGTCGCGTGCTTTTCACAATGGGATTTGCTGCTGAAGCTATCAGTATTTTAAGCTATGAGCTCTCACTTTTAAAGCCCAACAGTTCATGTATTTGCAGGTCAAGACAAACAGCCTGGAGCTCCATCAATGACGTTTCTGACTCAGAGAGGCTCTGGAAATATTCTTCCAAAAGCCCTAAAAATACACTGCAGTGATAAAGCCTGCACGCTTTGTGGTTGTCATTAAAATAAATGAACACCATGTTTCCTTTAAGTCAGTATTTATCAAACTGGGGCGGTATTTATTACAGGTGGGGTGCAAGAGGAAATGCTGATTTTAAATGTTCACAGTCCGCCGTTAACAGGTTACGCTGCGCATTCGCCGATTCTTGGCATTTCGCCAAAAGCCGATCTTTATGAGATCTCCGTGAGGTCTTTCCTGCTGTTGTGTCTCTCATCATTGAGCATGAATTGAGAGCCGTATCAAATCTACACCCCGTTTTAAAAAGATGTGTAGAGGAAAGCAGCTCTCTGCAGCCACTAATACTGATACAACGTGATGCTCACACATCTGCACTCATTCCGTTTTGTTTTGCAATAGCTTATTGTTTTCCACAATAAGATATTTAGTAGTAACTAAATATTAGTTATTTTTTGCATAACTTTATTTTCATTTTTCTAACAAAGTGATAACACTTTTTTTTTTTTTACTTGAAACACTGAATACTCTTCCATGCCAGTAGGTAGCGCAATAATGATCTACCATATATGCTGTGTTATGCTACAATGTGACATTTTGTAACTTTTTAGGTTGTTGGTGTGCCGCGGGATTTTTTTATTGTAGAAAATGTGCCGCGGCTCAAAAAAGGTTGAAAAACACTGCCCTAGAGGATGCAACTTTTTAAGGAGCAGCTGAAATAAACGGATTCCCAAAATGGCTCTGGGATGCTTGGCAGCGAATGTGGAACTGAATCCCTGCTCGCATTGGCTCTGATACTTTGTATTTGAAGATTTCAGGATTCAAATAAAAATACAAGAAATACACACACTAGAGAGACATCTACTCATAATGGACTCAGAAGGTGGTTGGCGCAAAAGGAAGACAAGAAATACCAAGCCGAATTATACATAATTAATTGGGCTTTCGGCTAAAAGTCTCATGCAATACTCATACTCTTCCATGCCAGTAGGTAGTGCAATAATGACCTACCATGTATGCTGTATTATGCTACAATGTGACATTTTGTAACTTTTTAGGTTGTTGGTGTGCCGCGGAATTTTTTTATTGTAGAAAATGTGCCGCGGCTCAAAAAAGGTTGAAAAACACTGCATTAGACTAATGGTTCATTAGCATTAAGTTATTCATTCTGCCCTCATTCGTTTCCTGGTAAATTCTTACATTTTTGTGTGCCATATTATAAATTATGAATGATATTATCTTGTAGTTCTGTATGGATAATAATAAAATGAAATGAAAAAGCCAGTGACTTCAGCATGACAGTGAGTTTGACTCATTAGTGGCCAGAGTGTTCCTCCACACACTGGCACTGTTAGCGCCTGAATGGGTACTGCTGGTAATTACTGAAAATCACACATGCAGGGACTTACTCTACTTGCAATTACTACTAGAAGTCCCAAATTGTCAAAGAGTTGTAGTCAAAGGGCCACTTTTAGACTTGTTAAGCCTTTTATTCAAGCGTATAGTCTGGGGAGATAGCAGATTCTGATTGGCTGCAGGATGTCCATTCATTCCAGATAAAGGACACATACTCAAAACACAGACAATCACTTATGTTTCCCATTATATAAAACAAATAAAACGGACTATCTTATGTATGAGTGTAGTCCTTCAGTGCCATAGGATGCCGACTGTAACACACAAGCTGCAAGCGGTGAGCTACACTGCCCCCCCTGAACACAACATGAATAACAACAGATCCATACCAGTATAATGTCCTCCGTGCATGCCTCCATGGTGGTTACACACAGCGTAGAGGTCGTACAGATAGTCGTAGGGGAGGATCAGGTCGGCAGGTTGGTGGTGGCCTGACGGCAGCTTCCAGGGCGGGGGCCAGGCTCCTAAGTTCAGGTTCCTCATGCTCTGACTCCTCTTCACCACATGGGGGGCCATGTCCAAACCAGTCAGGGGGAAGCGCACCAGAGTCGACAGCTTGTTCCTTCGCTCGCCTACCTGTTTGAAAAGGTTTTTATTCATATGTGCAGCTATGAAAAATAACACACATGTTCATGTCACAATCTATGAGGAGTGGAATCGAACAGAAATCAACTGATTGAGCAGAAAACAAATTAAAAATGACATCCAAGACTAATCACAAGGGGAAGAAAACTGTCTCTATAGGTTAAAACCTTCAAGCATGTTCATGTACTTTTGACCACGACCCTAACAGAGATGTTACAGGAGGATCTTAGCATAAAAAGAACATCAGCTTGTGACTTTCTGTATCACTTCAGGGTCTGAATTGATTTTTTTAAAAGAAGTGCAGTATCGATTTCCCCTTCAAATCATTCTTCAATATTGAAGCTTCTTCCCCCTCTTGGGGCTGACACCCGGTCATAATGGAAAGTGCTGCATACCCCCACAACCTTAGGAACTGTGTTGCGTGGGCTGCTGGCTCCTGGATAAGTCTCCTGTGCAGCTCTGCTGGTCCTCGGCATGGAGTCCAACAGAGTGATTGACTGAATTCTTACCGCAGAGGCTGAGAAAAATCCCATTGGCATGAGATGATAGCGTTGCAGGGAAGTGCCTGATGGCCGGGGTTTGACCCAGTTGGCCTGCCTGAGCTCAGGGCGCAACATGGTGCCACCTGCTTGTCAGATGAGGCAGAGGGGTGCCAATCTAGCACTGGGCAAAGGGAAAGGTAGAGCTCTAGCTTAACCTTGGCTTCAAAAAGGATTTTCTTTGTACGTGTCATGTCAAAGAGTCAGAAGTTGTGAGGGAGGTAGAGCGGAGGCCAGCTGGATAATGCTTTTTCAGGCAGTGCCAAATGTGAAATAAAAATGCCCTGATTGGCCTTGGCCGTCCTGCAGGGACATACACAGATATGTTGATGGGCAGTGACTTCAAAAAAAGAAAAAAAGGGAATAACACAGTCGCACAAATGCTACCCCTTAACAATATACATGGATCTAACACTGACCAGAACGTACTGTATCTTTAAAATAAAGAAGAGAACATTATATTATACTGTATAATTTAGCCAACAACTAAATATGATATACCCTTGTTGTAAATCTGTGTCATTTAAATTGGGGGGACTCAAACCTGACGCTCCTTTGACATTGTCACTTCCAACACCCACAGTCTGATCAATGTTTCTGTTGTGATACAGGATGGGATATGATGTGAGGTCAGAGGATGTTGTGTAGCGTACAGATTGTAAAGCCTTCTGAGGCAAATTTGTCATTTGTGATTTTGGGCTACACTAAATAAATGTAATTGAATATAGAGGGGTGGACGCAGAGCAGAATTGTCACAAAACTCCCTGAAGCGAAATGCTGATTAAGAAAGAGATATTGATCATAAGTCAAGATGGCGTAATCACCCAAATATGTCTTGATTCTCTGTCCAATTCAATAACTCACTGCCGAAATCTTGGTGTCATTTTGGATCAAAACCTGTTCCAAACATGTTTTTGACAAGCATGTTCAATTAATCGTACAATCCCGCTTCTCACCCCATTCAAGGATTAGACCATTTCTCCTAAAAATGTAGAAGTCGTTCGCCACACTTTCATAAATAGTTGATTTGATTACTCTCCTTGATCTCTCTCCCTCTCTGGAATCAGCAAACATCTCACGTCTCCATCTCATCCAATTCCTCCAAAAACATTTCATAGAGCTTGGCTTTCCCACACCGGCTAAGATATTATTGATCACGTACAAATCCCTGAGGTAGTTATCTTTCAGACCTCTTCTTGCCCAACGCCCCTTACGCCTGAAGAGGTCATCTTTAAAATCTCTTTTTTAGAATTGCTTCTCTGTGATATTTTTTGTGGGTGTTTTTTTTGTTGACATTTTTGGTTAGTTTTACTGTCAGTGTTTTTTATGGGTTTAGTATTTGGCTTTTAGTTCATGTCATTCTCTTTGTGTTTCAAATGTGTTCTGTTTTTGTTGTAAAATACTTTCTAACAGTGTTTTGAAAGGTGCTATATAAATAAAGGCTATCATTATTATCACTAAAATTATATAGTAGAGGCCAGAGGCATCTGGAACATTAATTGGTTGGGATTGTGTGTAACAACAGCCAGTTAACACACGGAGAAGTAAAAGTGTGTCAGCACTTCCAAATATAAGGTTAACCAATTATCATTACAGTGTTTAACAAGTATGAGTACCAAGATATGTGAGGGTATTGTGATAAAGAAGCAATTACTCAAATACTAATCTTGAAGCACACAGACCATAAATACAAACACAAATATGGCCACACACACACACACACACACACACACACACACACACACACACACACACACACACACACACACACTCCATCATAACAGACAGAGACAGAAGAGCAGCTTTTCCTCCTTGAATCAGTCACTCAAGCTTCTGCTTATCGCACAGACGATAACATCAACGGCGCAAAAAATTATTCCCGCGATGAGAACATTTATACATTCGGAGAGGCACTTAAACCACAGCAGCTACTGTGTGCCGGGCGTGAGCGGGGATACTAATGAGTCCCTGGTGAATGCTACCGTGTTGGAGTCTGTGCCAGAGAAAGAATAAGAGGGTGTGTGAATGTGCTTTTGCAGGCGGACGGCTCTTATTGTGGGCGCTTATGACTGCCAGAGAAAAATAATAATAAATAAATAAAAAAACTTTACACAGCAGTCATTTTAACTTTCCGTGGTAGAAAGAGCACAGGTGTTGCAAATAACGTGAACGATGGCTCTGCTCTCATCAAGCGTCCCGGTGAGCCCGGACCCGGAGACTGAAGCCGTCCCAGTTTCATGAATCACACCTGTGCTTCCCCCACCGTGACATGTGACAAAATGTCTAATTACTTGCAACACCTGCTCAGAATTAGTGTGGGATCGGAGCACAGCTTCCGGAGAAAGCTCCGCCCCGAGAGATTGCGGTTCTACCGGGAGGCTTCAATCGCTGCTCACGTTGGCACCGCCTACACGTCAGAAAAACACGGGGCGGCGAGGGGAAACTCAACGTCAAGGAAGGGTCTTTCAACGGATGAATTTCAAGGATGCTACGTCGTCGAATCCCGTCGAGGGACCGTTCCTACGGAGGACCGATTCCTTCGTTCGGAGGACCACATGCCAGATATCGCCAATCCAGTCGATGGATCTGTGTTTTCCCATTGGAGCGCTTTCTTTCACATCAGTGAATTAAGACGACGGAGCCTCTGTGTTATCATTTATAATATAATTATTACTGTATTGCCCTCATAACCCGCTACAGCAAGAGCACTCGTATCTGCAGCATGCCTGAGAGAGAAAAACACTCCCGCTCTGCCTGCGGCGAGTGGTCATTGTCATTCGTGAAGTATCGGTGCTGCTGATAAAATAGACAATTGAGCTCCTTGGGATATTTTTTCTCTACGAACACCAGCAGAATGTTTCACTCGGCTTTTGTCGTCTACAGCTGCATTCAGAAAAACTGAGATGTGGGATTGACCCCTATCTTATTTCCGCAGTAACCGAGGTCGTTGAGGGAGCTGTTGTGACTTAAATAATGCATGGTGATCAGGGACAATCGGGGGCGGTTACTATTTATAAAACAGAAGGTATGATCTGATGATTGGGACATGCCATTTTGTTTGCAACCTTGCTGGAAAGGTTTTATTTTGGAGCCCAAAATTGCATCTATCTGGGCGACAAGTCTCCCAGTGCAATATCTAATGTTACTTTTCTGTCTTTAATGCATTTCTCGCTCAACACTTACCTCCCCCTCACTTATATCCTCTCAAACTGTTAGAGCCCAAATCATCATTGCCCGCAGAATATTTGATGCAGCAATTACTAAGAGAGCCCTTTTCAGACAATTTAATCAGTTGTTGATCATGTTGTTACTTTCACTTGCAGCAGCACAACAAAACACAATTACGCAGAAAGCAAGGGATGAAATTTCAAAAGTTTCTTTAGAAGCTGCTTTAATGGGGGGCCCCCAATACGCTTGTAAACACAATATTGATTTGTAAAGCTTTCATGGGAAATGTGTTCACAAACATTGGCCGTTTAACCAGAGTGCTTGTTTTATCTCCGGAGGACACTCTCGGGCACACGTACCTGTCGGAAGCGCTTGAGGTGGAGGATGAGTATGTCGGGGAGAGTCCACAGGCTCATCTTCACCATGCCCTGCTGGAGCTGCTTACAGTGCGGACACTTCCAGGCGTCATCCGGGGCAAGCTGGAATCAGTCAAAGTTTTGGTATTTGTGGTTATTTTGTCATGTAGTTAGAGGTTCTTGCTCTATAGTGCAGACTATAGAGACTATACGAGGACTCTGCAGAGGAGGAAGTGCAAGAGTCCTCCCACCACTTGAGCGTGTGTCAATCTGACTCGGGTGAAATACTTCTTGCAGAGTATTTGCTCTTCACACAAAAATTAATACCCATGATTTAAAGCTCTTTGTTCTAGCAAAAATCCTGCCTTTTCTATATCTGTCTGTTGTTGCTATAGTTGCTCCGTGGACTTATTGTCCCCCTTCCAAACCTCCACGCCTCCACTCTCTTCTACAAGTGTTTTTTATGACACGGGATCAGGTAATTTAATTCCCTCGCCTCGCGTTGCTGCGTCACTAAACCAAATGTAATTAGCGCGTGGGTGCTAACGGTCCTTTCCGTCAGTGCTGCTTTTCAGTGGGCAGCGGAGTCTCTCTCACAATAAATGGCTGAAATGAATACTCGCTCTACTATGTTTCCGACGAGGGACATGATTGTCAAACACAGGTGTGATTGCTGTAGTGGAAGGAAAGAAAAACTAAGTCCCTTGATTGTCTCCTTGCTCTCTCACTTGAGTCTCACTCATAGCGCCTCCCACTTAGCGTAAAGAGTCAAGGGGTAATCATGGCTCTTTAAAGTAGACGGCCATTGCAATCAAGTGTCATCTGAAGTGTCAACAGTAACCGATGCTGCAGCTGGATCGCACGTTGCTCATGGTCTTCCTCTGCGTCGACACAAGCAACGAGACGGGCCACGCGTTGCCAGCAACTGTTATTAAAGTGTTGCTCGTTGACGAAGTGATGACGTTGAATAGCGCTGGGAACTGGCTAATGGCATTTTTATACATTTTTTCCGATGGAACAGAAAAGCATGAAACTAAATCATATGATTCTTCACCGGCTCATTGCAGCGTTGTAAAACCGCTGAGACCAGCTCAACTTTGATTTGCAGCTTCACGCCCGGCACACAGCGGCCTCTCGGGAGGGTGAAGTTGAATCGTCTTTTCATTGAATCGTATCGCAATGACATCTAGATACGTTACATATCTTATGGTATTTGTACATTACATATTGTAATAAACAAAACCTATTCTTTCAAAACACGATGTGAAATATTGTGAAGGAATATCATCTTTAGACTGCGGTTTTGTTTTTACATCACACTCTACATTACCTCTCAGTTCAACGCGATACATAAAGGAAATATAAAAAAAATGTTGTCTTTATAATTTGATGGTCATTTTGCACTATACTTATACAATTTGAAAAAAAATTCAGTACTCTCCATTTTATCGTGACAAATTCCTTCTACAAGAAAACCGACATGAAAATAAATAAAAGCATCAGTCTCCCACTCTGACCTCTTGCAGCTGCAATGTTCCATACTTTGTAGCTTTGCAGGGATTTATGTCCATCGGTTGCCAAATCTCTTTTCACTGCCCCATTCGCTGGGGCTAGAAAGAAGAAGTCACCTTGGCTATGAGTTTGTGGAGTTCAGGCTTGAGAAGAGCACGCAGCTCAGAGACGGTACACCTTGGAAAAGGTCACGGCTACTAATAACTATGGTTAACGAGAGCAAAAGGACCAACGGGATGACTAATATTTTTTTTCTCATGACTGTGTAGCTGTTATTTCACCCATTTAATATTGAACGCCTACGTTGTCACATCCCCGAAGATGAAAAAACACCCCTTTTTTTATTTCACACTATTTCTTTTTGTTAAAACCTACACACATTACAACGTCGGGGGGATTCGGGTGCTGTTAGGATGATTAATGTGGCCTCGAGCCACATTAATCATCACAGTAAGCTTGCGTCTCCTCTTAACTCCACGACCACAGATCTTTTCATTTTCAAACTTTTACATTGACTCAAATGACTCAAGTGACGCAATTCATCAGATTCTACATAGCTCCAGCTGGAGCAACACAAAAGCTTTATTCAGAGGTACGGTTCCCCTTAAAATGCAGCATTCATTTACAGCTTTACCGCAGCGTTAATGGCTGTTTCAGTTTTTTTTTGTATTTATTTTACAACTTGTATAAATACATTGAGAAATAAATATGATCATCTCATATCAACAGGTGTATCATTTCAGCTTTAACTGTATTCTGAACCAACAATCATAGAAAGAAAAGAAAAGAAACAACAACCGCCAAAAGAGGATTTGTGATTAGGACTTTTGCAAATGTAGAATTTCATCAGCATCTGGCACAGGAAGCCACTCCAACACAGACAGATGTGTTTCTACCAGCTGTGAATGACGGCCTTTTGTTCTCGGTCTCACCTGCTCTTCTTTGGTATACAGCTGAAAGCACTCGTCCAATGTACAGCTGTGCTGCTGCAGGTGCTGCTGCTGCTGGCTCCTCACACTCTCCGCGTCCTTGACCACCTCCTCCTGGATGCTGCCAAAGAGACTGGAGACGCGCACACACACACACACACACACACACACACACACACACACACACACACACACACACACACACACACACACACACACACACACACAGTTTATTGACACTCAGGAAGCCCTGCGCTCTGCCTCCATGTTTGTTTCCACTATGTCCGCTAGAAGTTGAAATGACTGATGCTGACCATTCTTTGGTCTTGTTCTCCCACTCAATGACGACCTTCAGGTGAGGAGGTCCCCCGGGGCCGCAGAACTTCAGAGCTCTACAACACAGCAGGAGACAAAGCACAGATACACATCTTATGAGTTCAAGACAACTCGGAAATTAAACATTTTCACACCGGCGAGAAGAAGCACAATGGAACGCCAGTCGGGAGTCGGAGTTCCTTCCTGTAAAGTCGACTTTCCGAAGATGTCACACAACAATTGACGCACGCACGCACGCACGCACGCACGCACGCACGCACGCACGCACGCACACCGGCATCAGCGGTAATAAATGGGGCCATCCTGCACAGGTGAGATCTGAAGTACACATTTTCCACATCTGCCAGGTGTCACGCAGGTATTTCCTTCACCGCTTTGATCTCGGAAAATAATTTGAAATAACGAAATAACGCAACACGGAGTGCTGAAGTACCGCCTCCTGCCCAGACTCTGGATGAATAAGAAGTGCGGAAAACAACCCCAAGGCTGTCTTTGAATGTTTGTTTGGGCTTTTCATTTGACTTCACCTTGATTCTCACACACACACACACACACACACACACACACACACACACACACACTTGGCCCAGACATCTGCTGGCTTCACCGAACCCACAGAAATAGTCCCTGACCCTCCCAGAGGCTTATCTGTCGCCAGATTGACGGTCAATAGGTTCAAAGATTATGAATAATCTCGTGCTCGTCATTGAATCTTTATTTTGTCATTGTTTGTGTCTGTTGTTCCGTCTGTGTTTTCTAGGGGAGTTTTGTGTATTTGAAAAGGCCTATTTAGTGAGGGCGCTGCAAACTTTATCCGCAAAGCAACTGGATTCTCCCGTAGCGCACGAAAACCCATCTTGACGGGCTTTAAATGGTCCGTTTGTGTTCGGTCCAAACGGCACCCTGTGAGGCGCTAGGGGCGTGGCCTGCGTGTGTGCGGCGAGATGTCACGGGGAGCCGACTGTTCGTTCCACACGACGGCGGCAGGCACGAGTACGAACGGTGAACGAGAGCGTCTTGCTGCAGGTGTTGCATAATAAATTATATTAGACGACTACGGTAGTTGAATCTGGAAGATCTCGTTTCCGAGCTCTTTTATGGAGGGCTGATCTTCAGTTTAGCTCAGTAGAACAGCAGCAGACGTTAATACCGAGCTCTTCAGCTGCATGCTCTCAGGAAATAAAGGCACTGTGTCAAACCATTACACTCAGTTCCTCGTAATCCTCTTAAGGATTTGCATCTGAAAGAAATCACAGCTTTTTGTCTATCGCACACAATAAAAACCTGTCCGCCCTGGTGTCTGAATATATGAGCAATCATCTCTATTCGCGTTTTTAAAGGCAGGGTTGGCAATCATCTTTAATAAGGTTGTTTGATACTTTTGTTGAAACTCTCATACATATTGACAGCAATCAACGAATCAAAAGCCATGATGAATGAAGTGCGACCGCCACAGGACGGTAATAAGCCTGTCCAATCATTTCCTCTGTCCCGAATGGAATGATCCGTCTACCTGCTTTCCAGTGCTTCCAAAGGCAGCTTTTCAAAGGATCTTTACAAAAGAAGGATAGGGTTATTTGTCTGTGTGTTTACTGCCTTATGTGAGTGAACAATGCACCTTATTAGTGCATTGTTTTTATCAAGCCGACCTCAAGGCCATGTGGAGTAGTCAGTGTTTCAGTGTGTACTGTATTATAGGACGGGCGTGCCATTATGTGCCGACTGACTGTAAAGCCATGCTGTCATTAAATGTGTTACTGAGCCCAGAAAGAGTGTGTAGGGTACTAACGTGTTGCTTTACGCGTTGAACAGAAAGGTGTTTTTTCTTTGTGTGAATTGTACGTGTGTGTGTGTGTGTGTGTGTGTGTGTGTGTGTGTGTGTGTGTGTGTGTGTGTGTGTGTGTCCGACCTGTCGACCGCCGGGTGGTACAGCGGCCTGCTGTCCTGTGGGGACAGGTAGCTGTTGGCGGCCGATCCTCCCACCACTCTGATCTTAAACAGCACGCCAGCATTCTGCAGGGGAGATAAAAAACACTCATTAGTACAACTGAGTCCTCAAAGAGCTCCTTGTTGCTCAAGCGGAAGATAAATGGCGGCGTGCAGTCGGGTACGACTCCATGACAGTCAGTTTTGAAAGAATACCTCAGCCCCAAAATGACCACTTGTACGTCAATTTGTCCCCATGAACTGAGGATGAAAAGAATTAGAAGATGACGAATTGAAGGAAATTGAGGCGCGTGTTGTGTGGGAGTTTGTCGACGGATGTTTTTAGATAGTTGTGCTGTCCATTTCATCAACAATTTACTTCCTTTTTTTATTCGTAATTCACTGTGGAGGCAAAGAGGGTTTTCTACAATAATTGAACGATAGTAAGTGAGTAATTGATCAACAAATGGTCACTTTAAGAATGAAGTGTTCAATAACACAGGCAACATCCCACTCTTTTCTAGACATCATTTATCCGGGACTGATCCAGGACATTTTTTGTGATGGTCCAGCTGGTGTGACAGACGGGTATGTTTCTTTGTGTGTCTGATTTTCGAAGAAGTGCAGAATATGAGAAAAGCTAACTAAATAAATATGACATCTTCTTAAAATAAATGATGCCAAATTGATCATAGAATAATGCAAACACACACACACCTGTAGATGGAAACAAAACAAAACAAGCTGGCAAGCACGTCGGCTTTAGCAGCTGCTGATTAAATTAAATTAAATATATTCAACCGTTATGTAAAGTTATCGCTAATATGATCCTGAACATAACGTATCCCTTTCAGATGGCGACGTTATCCGTTTTTGGTGCGCTCTACTACATAGTCTAGTCGTTCATGCTCAGCTAAAGGAAAATAGAAGAACGTTTAAATATTTTTCCCAGAGCATTTGACTTTTTCTCTCATTTTCAATGTGTTTCCAATGACTGGGGAAGCAGACCAACTGTGTTCCAGGTTTTCCAGAGCTACCATCAGTGTGATTACAACCGGCTTTCCCTGAGGACAGACGAGTCTAGATAACACATTCTGCCAGCATGGTGTCCCTCTGAAGCCACAGCTCAGATTTAAGAGGGACGAAGAGCCAGCGATGTGAGAAATGTCACACAACGTTCTGACGGGAGATCACAGGGAAGTGTTCCTTTTGTGTTCAGAAGTTGTCGTTATCTGAGATGATGAATTGTTCTGCCCTTCCCTGTTTGTGCAGCGCCTCGCCTCGTAAAGACTTTGTTCTTCATGACATTTCACCCCCATCCTACTTGTGTTTTTATTCGTTTAATGTAGGCCACATTCAATTCAAATGTTATCATCCCGACATGTTTTGAAGTGCAAACAGCTGCTGGCGTCATTTATTATATTAATAACAGCATTATCTTGCATTCAGCACTAATTTGCTGCATTTCATGTCAAGAGACGTCTTGTCTCTGATAATATTGAATTAGATTATATAAATAATGATTTTTCAATGTTATAATAGTGAATTACGGCCTTAACGAAGCATTTGCTCAGAATTTTTTCTGTCAACATTTAAGCATGAAGAAGAGTTTTTTATATATATATATATATATATATATATATATATATATATATATATATATATATATATATATATATATATATATATAGCAGTGATGAAGAAGGCCACAGTGAGCACACCAGAAATGTGTCATTTAAACGGAGAGAAACAAGTATGGCCTAATGGGTAATGGCGTTAAAGCCTTTTGAATGGACCTAATGGACGTGGATAAGTAATTTAGAGTTACATAACACCTGTAAGAACCTTTTTTAGCATTTGGACAACATCTGAGTGCCGTGTAAACCAAACAACTCTCTAATTGGGGGTCTGAATCCTGCAGGATCTACACGGTACATCACCCCACAGCCCCGGTTTCTATCTACATGTCACGCAACTAGTCCCTGGAAGAGAGAAAACACATTAAGGCAAGAGAGCGGACGCATGGTTGCTAATACGTTCATTTGGAGCGGAGCGGCGTTGGAGTGGAGGAACTGCAGCCGTGCATTCAAATAAATACATTAGTTGGTTATTAGGCACCTAAAGCAGCAAATGAAAGAGGAATAGTCTCTCTTTTCAGACTTAAGGGCTTGGGCGAGCGTTTCAGATGGTCTGCCTATCTATTGGAGTATAACGCTCTTAAGGTAATGAGTAATTTCATTAGAGTTCGGTACACTTTTCGAATGAACTTCGGAGAGTTAAGGATTGGAAAGCTTCGAAGAGGTAATCCGTGATCTGCATGGAATGAGAGCGTCAACACCAGTGAGGAATTTGAGTGATTTGGGGCCCCGGAACTAAACCCAGGGGTCTTTTGAGTGAGTGAGAATCTGAACATGCAAAGCCTTCATCTCCAGAAGCAATCTTTCATTTGACTGTGACTGACTTACTCCAGCCAGCGTTTGGTTTGTCTGCTCTGGGCTACCGTAGAAACATGGCAACAGAGCTGACCCTGTGCATGTCGACATGAGCGGCTCATTCTAAGGGAACAAAAACACCACAATTCTTATTTTCAGGGGATTGCCCACTAGAGAAAACACATTTATTTATAGCTTATTCCACTTCTGCCAATAGATCCCCCTAAATGCAAACACACTGTTCCTTGAAGCAAACGTTTGCATCAGCCTGAGAGGAATCAGTACAAACTAGCGGGACCAAAAAGTGTCCATGAGAATTTGAGAGCGTTGCAAAACCTATACACGGTAATTCAGAAGACAAAATATTTTGAAAGAACTTCAAGCTAAGTATGAATTTCCATCTCCAACAGTTGATCCATAACTCCTCATCAATAACATAACCCTCCAGGAGATTTATGTAATATTCAGTAAAAGACCGAAGAGTATTTTTACACCTTGTACAATTGTAACCGGTCTGCATGACCACAGACAGAAAAAAAAATGCACCCTCTCTTTTGAGAGGTTAAATCCTTTAGAATCTCAAAATTATAAAACAAAAAAAATTAGATATCACTATCCTAGAAAATTTTAAAAGAGAGTAAGAAAAGCATGGTGTTATGACCTGTAATATAAAACTCTGATTGTGTTTCCATATGAAAAGGATTAATGTAGAAAACTGAATTAGGAAAATGTCTCCGAGAGGATTTGGAATCAGCTGAAAAGCAGCAGAAATTAAGAGGATCAAATACTTATATGTTATAAGTATATGTTAAATGTTATTTCCCTTCTGTTATAATTTTTTTTTTAAAGGTTTTATTTTTACCAAAGCGCCCTCTGACATGTCGTGGGGGAACATTCTGGTGAAGGTCAGGCCCGTAGAGATTACCCCCGCAGCCCCCGCACCGCGGGGGGGCCTCGCAGGGACAGGGGGCCTCGCGTGGCAATTTTTTTTTTTACATTTTTTTATTTATTTGTAAATCCAACACTAGCGAGCGGACTCGGCCGTATTGCGGCCGAGTATCGGCTGACTCGGCTGTGTTCCGGCTCGATGCGGCCAAATGTGAGCCACCTTTGCCACATTTCATTGTTGCCATGTCTGGCCCAGGTGTAGCTGTTAAGGACATGGGCAGATTCTATCTGAGACATGGCAACCGGTTTATCGGCAGCCGATGATGGCTGCCGAATAATGTAATAAATAAATAATATTACATTACGTAATAACATTAAGATATCCCTCAAAGTTGTCTCTCTCATATAAAGCTACACAATAAAAAAAGTATTTTAAACTGGCTTTATAAGTTTTAAATAATAGTTGTAAAGGCAATCGTAACAGGCAACCACTAGGGCCTCCTGCTACGTGGACTGGTGTTATTGTTGGGCCGCGGTGTATTCTGGGAGAACTACGAGGAAATTTCTCTTGAGGAAAAATGAAACGCACATTTAAAAGCGGTGCCCAAAAGCGGCATTCAAAACAGAAAATTTCTGAATTAAATGCCAAACTTCCCAAAATTACAAGTCTTTTTCGACCAGCTGGTGAAGGATGCACTCATCTGCCATAAGAGACAGGTATTGTACTGTTTGCTATAGCTAACATTACCACGTAGCTAACGTTATACTTTGACAGCTGTACTGCTCTGTCTATGTGTTGTGCTTGAAAACACATTAACCTTATTAAACCTATGCTCTGACTATACCCCCTGCGCCCATTATCGGACCCGGGAAAAAACAACAACTTCATTTCACGTTGTAAACACTGCAACCCTTTTGAGAAGACAACGGCTCTGTACAAAATAATAAAAGTAACCGTTAAGTTTATGTACTTACGTAAATTACAACCACTCGCCGTGAGCTCCGTCAACTTTCCGCGGCGCAAGTAACGTTTCACAAAATCGCTCGTAACTATCCTTTAAAACAACGGATTTCAATAACAAACACATCTCCGTGACCGTGCGGGCATGTAGGAGTCGAACGGCGCAATCTAGATCCTTACCAGCCACCTATAAGTAACTTTAAATTCCGTCAACCGTCGGAGATTTTTTTATTTTACATTTCTGGGTCCAGCATTTCCCCTGTCAAATGGACGATCTTTGATCCACCTCAGACGGCACATGCGCAGTCTACTGAAGAGAATGCACCCTGGCTGGCTTCTGGGAAATGTAGTTTTCTTATAGAACTTTGATGTTTTTCATTTTTGAACCGATTTACACAGTTTTTCCCCTGAAAAGCCTTCAAATGACCCCAACACTGTGGTTTTCATTGCATATTCGGGTTCTTTAGGCTCTGTTCTTTCTAACAAGGGGTGTTATTAGTATGTGAGACCTTGGTAAGGGTCGGAAGCACACATTTTGAACATGTCGGAAATCGCTCGAAAAGCATTTTTCTGCCATTCTTAATTAGATCATGCTCGATGTTCATAGTTATGATCAAAATATGTTATAAAAGTTTTTTGGGGAAACATTTCTTCACAAGAAAATTCTGAAAAAAATGATATAAAATAATACAAGTATTATAACTCATTTGTGGTTCATACGACTATTTGAAAACTTAATCTTGAGACGCTCCCCCAGTACCGGGGGAATGGGTCTTCACAGCTTGCTATTTGACAGTTGACAGTTGCTATGTGAACGATGCCTGGTTTGTGTACATTCCAAACTTCCTTTGCTTCCCGATCTCTGTGGCCGTCAAAATAAAAGTCCCATTCACCGTTGACACTTAAATCATATTCTGTGACAGAGGATAAGGGAGAGCCAGGCGTGCGCCAAGGTTCTGCAAGTCCAGCAAAGCCAGGCAGCCGCGAGGAGCCAGGCAGCCGCGAGGAGCCAGGCAGCCGCGAGGAGCCAGGCAGCCGTGAGGAGGTCTCGGGTAGCCGTGCGACAGAGTCAGATGAAAGTTCTAATACTACACTTTACCCTGGTGACCGGGCACATTTCCCGGTGGATATTACTGATGCTGACATGAAAAAGTTCATTTTAAGGCAGGGACCATGTCAATTTGAAGGTCCGTATCCTAAAGATAAAAAGGGGAGATGTTTTTCTAAAGATTTTTATCATAGAGTGTCAAAAAAAGGAACCAAGATACAACGCAAATGGCTGTGTTACTCCCCCAAAATTGACAGAGTATATTGTGAGCCCTGTTGGCTTTTTGGTGAGAGAAGATCTGCATGCCATAACAGTGCCTGGACTACGGGAATAAATGATTGGCAAGGACTGTCTAGAAAAATAAAAGAGCACGAACACACTCGCTCACATATGGCAGCTTGTGTAGTGTACGACACATGGCAAGGACATCAAAGTATTGATGAGCAGATTTCTGCTGAATATAAAAAGAAAGTCAACTTTTGGTCAGGGGTATTAACAAGAATTGTTGATGTTACGTTGACACTTGCATCATGCAATGTTGCATTCCGTGCAGATCGTGAGAAACTAGGAGAAATCAATAACGGAAACTTTTTATCCGTTATAGAACTTCTCGGCAGATATGACCCTATATTACAGAGGTTAATTTCCAGCGAAAGTAAAACAAAATATTTAAGCCCACAAATTCAAAATGAAATTATTTCTATTATGGCACAGAAGGTTCAAAACGAGATAGTGAAAGAGGTCCACGACGCAGAATTTTACTCGGTAATAATGGACACAACTCAAGACATTTCCAAAGTAGATCAACTCAGCCAGGTGCTGCGCTATGTAACAATTTCAAAAGATGAAAATGACACTCCGTTAGAGGTCAAAATACATGAAAGCTTTATGGGTTTCCATTCAGTGCATGGTCAAAGCGCATCTGGTTTGGAGAAAGACATAGTTGGCCTTTTAGAGAAGAAGGGTATTTCTGTCAATAAATGTCGAGGACAGGGATATGATGGTGCAGCCACAATGAGTGGGGCGTACTCCGGGCTACAAAAACGCATCTCGGACAGAGAACGTAACGCCATCTATATTCACTGCGCTTCTCATAATTTAAACCTTGTCCTGAACGATGCATGCCAAAATGTAATGAAGGTAAAAGATTTCTATGATTCTGTACAAAAACTATATGTTTTTTTCAGTGGTAGCATCAAAAGATGGGAACTCCTGGAGACAGAGTTCGAAGCAGGGCCTACACTTAAACGGCTATGCCCGACGCGTTGGGCATCCCGGCATGATGCTGTGCGCTCTCTCCGCTTTCGCTTTAAAGACGTGATGAAAGCACTGACGAAAATATGTCTATTGTCCAACAAAAAGGAAGAGTGTGCTGAGGCCGAGGGACTCAAACACAGCATGGAGAATTTCGAGTTTGTCCTCCAAACAGTTATACAGGGTAAACTTCTCGAAACTGTAAATGTTGTTTCATAGAGCCTCCAGAAACAGAATGTGGATATTTTGCAGGCAAGCGAATATCTAGCCGGTGTATCGCAGAGCCTTGCTGCACTCAGAGGGGAGTTTCAAAGCCTTAAAGAAAGTGCCCAAGATCTTGCCCAGTCCTGGGGCATTTCTCCCACATTTCTTCAAATACGCGCCAGGCGCACCAAGAGGCATTTCGATGAGTTATGCGAGGATGAGAGGCTGCTGGATCCCGAGGAACACTTTAAAGTGTCAGTGTTTTACCAGACTGTAGACATAGCCATTACACAGGTCACCCGTAGGTTCAGTGGAATGCAAGAGGTGGCAAGGAGGTTTGGGTTCCTACGCCCACGAGAACTCCTGTCAAAGTCAGACAGTGATATGTACCAGTCAGCGAGTGCCCTTGCTGAGCAATACTCTGATGACTTATCCGCGGACTTCCCAGACCAGGTGCTCGCCTTAAGACAGGCGTTAGAGTTCGCCATCAGGGAAATAAAAAATGGCTCAATTTATGATTTAGCGAACACGCTAATAATAAAACACAACTCCATACTCTCAAGTGTGCCTGATGTAGCCACGGCCATCAAATTATTTCTGACAATACCCGTGACTGTCGCAAGCGCTGAAAGGTCAATTTCCAAGCTAAAACTGATCAAAACATATCTCAGAAGCTCCATGTCACAAGAGAGGCTGTCAGGTCTGGCCATCCTTAGCATAGAGAATAAACGTGCGCGCAGTTTAGATGTAAAGAGCGTGGTTAAAGACTTTGCACACAGATTTGCTAAAAGACGCGCACATGTGTATTCAAATGCAAACCTGTAGAAAGTAGCTTAACGGTGTATCGAATATATGTAGGCATATTTGTTATGTTGTTGTAACATATGTTCTGTTTGAGCTGTTTGATAGGCCCTAGCATATGTTTTTTTTCTGTTGGAATACATTTGTTCTCTGTTTGAGCTGTTTTTTTCTGATTGAATAAATTTCCCTCAAAAGAAAAGCTTGGGTCCTGTTCGTTTATCTTTGGATAATGACCGCCGGACAATAAATTATCCCTTACATATGGGGGGGGGCCTCTCAGGGTTATTCTGCAGGGGGGCCTCATGTGTTTCCGTTACGGCACTGGTGAAGGTAAAACGACTTCACTTCTTAAAGTGGCCATGTACAAAAAGCCTGTGTGGAAGTTTTCCAACAAACTTCACCGCTCATTTAATTTTGAAACATTTCCACCATCCCGGGAAATTTGGCACAGACCGCCCACGGGCCTCAGCGAACAACCCGGTGCATTAGCACTGTCGGTCGACTTTGATATTCTCCTTTCTTTTACGTCAGAGCTGGCAAAGAGTCAGTCGGTGTTCTGCAGCCGGTGATTGGGAGGTGATTTGTTTGAATCTACACCCGCCGTTCCAGCTGAGCCCTTTATGCTGCGATGAAGGCCCTTCAGGCCGAAAGCTGGAAATAAAGTGTTCTCTGCACGGCTTCAAGTGTGCGGATATCTATTCTACCGGCATGCAAGGCAGGAACATCTCATGTTTTCCTTTTTTCATTCCCCGACAGGAAGGTTGTATTTCGCTGAACAAACCTGTGGGTGGCACCAAAACATTGCACAAAAAAAGAAGAAGAAGCAGGGAGAATTTCTACAAACACCCCGCTGTGGGAATAATGAAGGATTATCTTATCTGAACCAAAGTTCTGGTGCACTTTCTGCCCGTTAAAGGAAATGGAGAACAGAATTGTTGTTTATTGTAAGCGCCTAAATTGCACAGTTATAACAATTTGCTCTCCTTTCAGGAATGAGAACAGAATCAGCAAAAAGATGAAGCCCTGCTCCCTTTGGGTATTGATGGCCTTTTCAGCAGAAAATATCCGCTCGATCTACAACCAAAAGGCCCTGGTGATTGTGCTGATTAGGAAATAAATGTTCAGCGAGCTCGTATCAGTCCAGACAGGCTTGGAAACCAAGATGTGGATCAGTAAATAACAAGGTGATATTTCTCTTCTCTCCTCCGCCTTAGTTCTTGTCTGATGAAGCTTAAAAGCTGCTCGCTGTGGATAAGGCCACCTCAAACACTTCCTGTCACCGCGGTGTCGCCCGTGGCAACTCGAGGGCCGGCGGCGGGGACAGAGCGAGTGCCCGTGCGTGCGAGAGTGGAGAGGCGGGTTTTAGGGCTCTGAAGTTGGAGATTTGCTTGTGGCTTCGCGGTGCGAACCGGGTGAATATTCAGGAAATGTAGCAGTAATTGTACATATTTTAAAAATAGTACAATGATATTATAATCTGCTTTCTGTCGCCGCTCACCATTCGGAAACATAGAGCGTCCTTTATAGCGGTAAAGAGGAGGATTTGTGTCATTGGATTCTGAGTGGGCGGTGACATAATTAAACATACGCTCAGCACATGAAACCATTATTACGCTCTCACGGAAGGCTTGGACTGTGTGTGTGTGTGTGTGTGTGTGTGTGTGTGTGTGTGTGTGAATGTGTCCTGGGGTGTACTCTTTGCGTTTAATCAGAGAGTTCTTTCCATACTAGGTAGGAGTGTCTGAATGAACTACGGGACATTACATTTGAATTGCATCTACCAGGTGTGACGACGAGGTATTCATTGAGAAAAAAAAGAACTAAAGTAGTTAATAAATTATTAGCCAACACAATACTGTAGTCATAGAAAACTTTGAGCTTGATATGTGACTCTGACATTTGTACACAGGCAATGAGAACTATTTAATCCAAACGCAGAACCCAACCGTGATGAAAATTGATTAAACTTTTAAAGACTCTCGGCCTTGCGCTGCTATTTTAATTTGCTGCACTGGAGTCGAGGGCAGATAAATAGAGTGGATGATGGAGAGAGAGAGAGAGCGACCATTACCTGAGCCTGGGATCCATTCAGCATCAGATAATAGAGCTTGCTGAGGATGCTCTGCTGCAGCTGGTCCCAGGAGACGCTCCTGTCCTCGCGCATGAGGAATGGAGGTCCAAACCTGAGGGAGGAGAGGAGAGGAGACGAGATGAGAGGAGAGGAGAGAGGAAAAAAAAGAGAGAGAGAAAATGACTCGGACTTGGTAAACTCGGAACGTCATCCACACTGGAAAACATCAATTAATTTCCAAAGAAATTTGTTCCTGTGCTGCCGCCACATCTGTCGAGCTGCCAGGCGTCAAGTGCATCGCGGCTCCAGAACTGACAGCTTGAAGGGACATTATGCGGGTCAGGGGCCAAATAAATAGGAGGAACCAGTCTGTACATCATGTATGCATCGATGCCTCGTAATGGGTTGTCTGTGTCTAACTGGAGGCTGACTGCACAGCAGTGGGCGGTTAATGGGAGACGCAGTTGTGCGTTTGCTATGTCCTTCAGGATCTCTCACAGGTTAGTTAGACATACATGGCTGAAGGTTCACGCACGTGCGCTACACACACGCCTGGTTGCCAGTTCATTGCCGGAGGTACACCTAGCTCAAACTAACGCAGCAGAAGGAACAACATCCCTGCAATAAATCCCACCTTCTTGAGAGTGTTTCAGAGAAGCCATCATGGAGTTCTGTTGATTGTGGTGCTGTTGTTTGTTTCCCCCCCGCATAATAATCAGAAAAATTTGGCAAGACGAGTTTCAGTTTCGGGAAATCTAAGAGCTAAAGCATCCGATGAGAACAAATAAATAAATAAAATAGTTTTACAAGTCGTTAATCAAAGAACCTGATCTGCCTGACCTCGCTCCCTGTCCCTTTGACACTCTTGTGGCCGAATTGGAGCGAATACCAACGTCTCGTGGAAATGCTGTGAGCAAGGAAATGCAGACGAAATGTGCCAAAGAACTGCCCTTGAGTTTAGGTGATGGATGGATCCAGAACAAAGAGAGACCCAGGTGCTTACTCACTTACACACACACACACACACACACACACACACACACACACACACACACACACACACACACACACACACACACACACACACACACACAGTGTCTGACATGTTGACAAATGAGTCCTCAAATGTCACATTCTGACATTTATTCGGCCTTTCAGAGGAGCGCCTGTTGTCGGACGTGATGACTGAAACCGGATGACAACAGGTGTATTGATCTGTGGGGGAAACTGAGCCATCCTTAGGATCTCAGAGCACTAATAACAGTGACAGGGATTCTTTCAAAGCCCCTTGGTATCCGAGGATTACTGCTGCTACTACAATCTCCACCAGGCCCTCTGATGGACACAGTCTACCTCGGGTCAAATGAACCCTCCCATTAGAATGATGCTGTGTCACGAAGCACACCGCGCCTCCTAATGGGTTCAGGGAAAACACTTTTTTTCCCCTGAACCCATCACTTACATTTACTGCAATCACTTACATTTCACTTACATTTACTGTAATTTAACCTCAGCGTGAAATGCCTCCAGCAGCGGAATCCACGGCGAACTAAATGATTTCCCTCTCGAATGCAGAATGAAAGTCTTGCTAGGAATAACTAAACGTTGCTCGCTGTGTTTTTATTTTTTTATGTTTCTACTCGATGCTGAAGTAGCAAATATAACCATGCATCCACTTGGTTTGGCAGCATGAATCACTTCCACCCGGACTACAAAAACGTGTTGTCTTATAAGAGTGTGGATGCTTTTCTATATTTGTGATGTTGCCTCCGGGTCAACTTCACTGCTGAGGAAGTAGAGATGATCAGAGCGTTTCTTCTCTGATTTACAAAGCCTGAATTCAGCCCCTGTGGGACATTTATCTCTACGCAGTACAACACGGCTCACCTGTGGGCGCCGAACATGAAGCAGCCATCCAGCTGCAGCTGCTGCCTCTGTTTGTTTGGCCTAACCGTGTCGCTGTTACATCAGATGCATTGGAGGTGCCGAGCCACTTAATAAACCTGCGCACCCTTGTTGGGGGAACATATGGCGCTAAAACCCACCTCTCACAGGTTAAGCGCTTCAATTTCGGAATCAGTCTTGGCTTTGCCAGGCTGTCAGCTCAAGCTGCACAAGCTCAATAAAAGCAGCCCCGTCTGTGGCCTTCATGCAATACACGTACAGGGCAAAGTCAAAACAGAAGTTGGATGTTGACATTGAGGCCGCATTGGATGATAAGTGGGAAAGAATAAGGTATTCAATTTAAGACTGTAGACACAGTGGAGCAGGAGAAAAGATGTCTCTACAGCTGTCTCAAATAGATATAAGTTCGACTCTGCTACTGTGTGCTGAAAAAAACCTATTTATAATATGAAGCCCAAACTCCACAGCTGTGTGCGCGATGTCAGGTTATGAGGCGGAATTATTATTATTTTTTATTTTTGTATCCTCAATTAAGAGGTTGTTGTTGTTTTTGTTGGTCAGGGAGGGAGTTTGTTCACAAGAAGAATGATACTGTTGACTTGAAAGAAAAATGTTAAATGTATCACAATTGCACTGTTTCTTTGTGTACTTGCCTTAATAAAAATAAAAAATGTAAATAAAAAAAAATATATATGAGGCGGAATGGCCTCTGCTATGAACTGTATAAAGGAAGTGGACGTGTCACAGTGACGTCACCCGTTGCTTTGTGGACTGGCGCTTTAGAGCTTTGTGGTTTAGCATTTAGTTTTTTTATTGCCAACACGAAAGGGTGAAGCTAAGTACAGCCGAGCACGGATTGAGACATTCTAAGGCGACCAAAAAGGTGAGAATTAACTTTCATGAACTGAAAACCCACTGTGAAATGGTTAAAGTTGTAAGTCTCAGACCTAAAAACCTTGTGGTAGGGACCTGTCAATCACGAGGTAGTCCCGCCCTAAAGCATAGCCTGCTTTATGGTCTGTTTGTCTCTAAATGGACCTTAATTTACTAAATGAACATCACGCTGTATTGAAGAAGACTTGAAACTAGAGATTGAGACATAAACTCATGCTTACAATGTTTACTGAGGGAATAAATCAAGAGAAGTAGAGTCATTTTCTCATAGACTTCTATACAACCAGACTTCTTTTTGCATCCAGAGGAGTCGCCCCCTGATGGCGGGAGAATGCAAGTTTAAGGCGCTTCAGTATTGGCTTCAGTTTTCAGTGAAGTCCAATTTCCGTTTACATCAGTCCAAAATGTCATCACTTCCTCTTTTCATCCCACAAGACATTTGTGAGAAATTGCCATAATTAGCCAACCAATTCTTGAGTTGTGTTGACCACCAAATTCTAATCAGTTCATCCCTGAACAAAAGCAGATGTTTGTGCCAAATATGAAGACATTCATTCCCTCAATAATGCCTCGTACGCCTTATACAAACTAAACTAAGAACAATAAGCACTGGATGATCCGTCAGCCTGCAGCTCACCTGACGGCCTGCGGGCCAGATCCTGCTGTGTTGCAGATGACGAGGAGGACCTTGGTGGGGCCGCCCTGGTTCAGGTATTCGGAGGAGAGCGTGCCAGACGGCGGTAACCTCTGACTGTCAGGTCCAGCCGTGGAGGTGTAGGGGGAGGAGGGGAGGCTGTGGTGATACCCTGTGCAGAACAGAGGAGGGCACAACTGTTTCACAAAAGCGGAAGAAGTAGCAATATCTCTCAAATGAACGCGGACATGTCTGAGGCAAATTAAAGGGTATAGAGTATGAAAAGCTTATTTTATAGAAGTTTGACAGGAGACGGCCTGCCTGTGAGAACCTGTGATCTGAGTCCAGATCCCTAAAACCATGTGATCAGAAGGAAAACCTTGGAGTAACCTTTGATGGTAAATTCAGCTTCAGGGATCATTATCCGAAGCAGGAACTCATGCATGCATTAGTTATGCGCATTGCTTGATAGATTGACTTTTAGGAAGTCTGGACAGCAGAAAAAACACACGACATGCAATTTGGAGGTGGTTTGAAATGCAGAAGCGCCTCCGTCCGAACGCTCTGGCCACTTTGAATCAGATTTCTTATCTGGGAAAGTGCTGGGCAGAATCCATGCAGTTGGGACTTTGCTTTCTCTTTCCGCTGCTTTCGCCGAACATCGTAACGTACACCTCCGAGACTTGACAGTGTGAGACGTCTGGACACAAATATCTGATCTTACCACTTGAAAATAACTCCCGTTTGCAATCCAAACTAAAGACCTTTTCACTTGAGCATTGTCTTCTTCTTTTGTTGTTTTCTTTTCATGAAAAGCACTCTGACGATCACCACTATTTGAAAGACGGTCTAGACTGTTGAGATGGGTCGCTTTTGATCCGGACTTTAAGCCGGCAAGGATTGATGGGAGGTTTAAACATTGTCACAGAATTGGCATCACTTCTTACTGTTCAATTTCACCAAAGGGAGAACTGGATAGTTTTCAGAAAATCTCAGAGCTGTATGGTTTAGAAAAACTGGATTTTTTTTAGGTACTTACAAACCAGGACCTACTTTAATAAGGAGATTAAAACAAAGGAGAATTGTGATGCCAACCTAATTGATATATTTATTGACATATATAAAACTATGGACAACAGGAAACTTATTTCAAAATTATACTCAAGTATTCAATCCAGTAGAAAACACTCAACAGATAAGGTTAGATTAAAATGGGAGAAAGAATCTGGACATGTCATTTCAGAGGAGGACTGGTCAAATATGTGCTCTGTGCAGTCCACTTCCACCGGCTCGGGTCTCTGGAGGGAATTCTGTTGGCGGAATCTGATTAGATATTTCATAACCCCCAAATTAAAATGTATACAAACAGGTGAAGTAGGAAGGGGTCTATGTTGGAGGAAATGTGGAGAACAGCTGGCAGATCATTTCCACATATTCTGGAGCTGCCCAGCCATTCAGCCATACTGGCAGGTGCTAATGCAAGTAATACAAACTGTAGTTGGAGATGGACTTGACTGTTCCTTTTCCACAGTTTATTTGGGCAATATCGCAGATCACCTATTGGTGCAAGACAAATATTTGCTAAAGATATTACTAGCAGCCAGCAAAAAAGCTGTAACACGAAAATGGCTGCAGGCCGAGCCTCCAACAGAGACTGACTGGACAGATATTGTAACTGATGTTCAAAATATGGAGAGAATGACTTTCTCGCTGAATCTACGGTTTGATAAAGTATTGAAGTATTGGGAAAAATGGATTGTGTTTGTGACCTCACAGGATCATCACTGATTTGTTATTGGGTGAATTTACATTTATTTCCATCAGTGTACCATCAGCATAAATGTATAGGTGACCAACTTTTTGTTCCATGTATGTATGTATGTTTGTCTTATTGTATCTTTGCCTCTTTAAAAAAGAAAGTATAAAAAAAAAGAAGAAAAAAAGAAAGAAAAGCACTCTGACTTTTACGTGGCTCTGTAACAATAAATCTGAATTGAGGGGAATATTCTATCCATCTCGCAGGCGGGACTGAAACGGACCACCTGAGTTACAAAACACCTTCGGGTGCCAGAGTGAGGAACTGCCACGCAGGGAGCGACGATGTCTAATGTGACACATTTACACTGACAACACTTTCAGAAGGTTTCCATTAATATTGAATTGCCCTTTGATTCTTACTTACCCCGAGGAGCTGGAAGATGAATAACATTTGCTACCACACATGTGCTTTCACACACTCACACACACACACACACACACACACACACACACACACACACACACACACACACACACACGCATGATTAATAGCAGCTAATAGCTGGGGGGATACAGAAGGCCCAACCTCTTGTCTCCCAGCAAACATAAACTTTGACATTATCAGAGGCTTTAATTAAACGATGCTTGTAGGAACCCCCACCGAGTAATTAATGGCCGCCACCTTGCAGCCTCACACATAGAACAGACCTGAACACAGGTGTGAAGAGACGTAAAGCTCAGATGGAACGCCTGCACCAAAAAGCATCACACAGACACACAAAGAAGTGCGGTGTGAAAGCATTTATTTTTTAAAACATGAAACATTTTTAGCAAACCGGAGTTTCAGTGAGTAGATTTAAAAAAAAAAAAAAAAAGAGTCGAAAAGTAATAATATAAGAATAAAATAATAAATAGTGCTGACTGTTAAAACAAGCTCCGAAAATTGGAGAGAGAAAAAAGAAGCGTTGACTAATGTTTGTGTCAACTGCTCCTGAATCACTCGGTGTGATGTTTTTCTCTCCTGGCAGACGGGAGCAACTCGATGTGACATTTTATGCATATTGGCTGCCCTTTGGACGGCCAATTCATCTCCTCTCTTCGTCTGTCACCCCCACGCCCATCCGTCACCTTCTCCGCTCACTTTTTACACTTGGGCGGCTGAAATGCAAGAGACTATAAACTGTACAGCATGAACACCAAACCATTAACCCTCCAAATCGGCAATAATATAATATGTTTGTTATTTATGTCTCAAAACAATTTCTAATTCTTGCTGTGATCTTGAATGACTTTTTCCCTTATTTGTTCCTCAGCAACTACTTCAAGTACGGTATTGGAAAGTGTTACGACAACATATAAAACAAAAAATAAGATGAAACTTCAGGTAAAGAGTGAGAGGAGCAGAAAGCTCTCAACCCCTGAGGAAGGGATAGTGAAATGCTGCTGCCTATTAGTCTGGAGCATGCAGCCAGATCTCACACACTGCACCTTTAAGTGCCATAAAAAAAACAATACGTTTTAGTTACTATAAACCGATGAGACGAAACCCGACGAAACACTTCTGCAGATACGTTTGCAACTCGAGAAATACGCATGTTTGCCAACAATGTTTCCTCATGCAGAATAAACGTGGAATATCTAGGACACGGGGTTGAATAGTTCAACACGAATGCTCAACAGAACTTGCACTTTAGTGGCTGGTTTCAAAGCCACAAAGGCCGTGCATGGCGAGGAGCGCGATTTCGCCCACCACACTCATCCTCACCTCCTCTTCCCTCCCGGAGACGGACCGAGGGGCCGCCAGAGGGAGGTGTGAGCTGTGTGTGAGTGTGTGTGTGTGTGGGGGTGAGACTGTAAGAGTGAGAACTGGAGTTCTCCCAGAGCAAAAGGAAAAGAGCAGCGGTTGTTTTGAAAAGTAATTGCCAAAGTGAATAAAAGACAATGTAGGCAGACATCGCGCAATGATCAATCAGCGCGACGTTAAAACCATTTGTTGGTTTTGTGATGTCACGGCCGCTGTGGGAATCTGTTTGTAATCTGCCATTTTTAATTAAGAGATAAACACGAGGACTGAAGTGACTGCGAGTGAAGTCAGGGAGGAAGAGACTTAATTAAACCGCTTAGCCCTGAAGAACTTGTAACACTCGTGTGGCAATCGCCCTCCTCCATTTCTTCCTCTTGCATTGTCTTACCCTCTTCTCTCTCTCCCAGGTACTCTATCCATCATCGCTATTGTCTGCTTTTTAGGGGTGCGCCGGAACGGTCTGAACCGTATCAGTTTGGAGTCACGGAGCGGATCAGCAGGGGGGGGAAGAGCAAATATAACTTTTAGAGAGATGGACAGATGACTTATTTTTGGTGTGCCGTCTATACCGATCAACGATCGGCCGACGTGAATTGTTTTTGTTGTTTTGTTTTCGCAGCTGGTATAGGCCGTCATGGCCCCAATGTCCAGAAACACTATTTAAACCGGAAACATATTTCCAACGTAGTCTAAGTTGCTTATAGCTAGTGTCAGGAAGTTGAATAAGTCATATTTCCCTCTCAGCAGCATCTCCAAGATTGTGTTGAAAACTAAATTCCAGCAGTTAAAACGTGTCCTCGTGAAATTGATTCCCAAAACGAACATAGAAGACCGATCTATTTATTGTTGTGAAACTAAACAGTTTGGTAAGATTAAGGAAAAGATTAGTTAAAATAAGTATGTTTGATAAGTATGTACTTAAAATAACTCCTTTGCTCCCGTCTCTATTACGACCACTGAAGCTCGCAGGCTAACACTAATGTAAACTTGGGTCTCAAAAGGCTCAGTGACCCAGTGTTTGTCGGTGAGGACGGCTTTCTCATTCAGTTGAGCTCATGTCTAACCGACGCTGTTAGAAATGAGCTCTCGATGGTCCCGCTACTCCTTTCGGCCTTAATTTAAAAAGACAATCACATTTTGCTGTTGCACCAGAGGCAAAAGTCTTTCAACACCGATCTTATTTCCCCCCCAAAACGGCTCTGTTTGTTCATTACTGATGTGTAAAAAAGATAGCGCGAGTTGTGTAACGGAGAAAAGGCAACAAGAGAGGATTTTGGCCACACACATCCCTGACTGGAACTGACACCACCTCCCCAGGTGGTTCAGGACCAAATGAGTGACCCCTGACACACACCTGGCTAAAAATACCCACGAGGGAGGGGGACGATGAATCAGTGGTCGCGGCAGCAAGCAGCCATCTGACCGCACATGCCCCCAGTTGACAGCGAAGCACCTGAGCTTTCTGCCAACAGCAACAACAGATCAGGGAACTCAAACACACCTTTTTTACCGTTCTATCTCCACTGCACAACGTTTATCTTGCTCTTTTGCACTTAGTTACTGAGATGACGAGGACGAACTGATCACAGCTAATGGGCGGGGGGGGTTTAAGGTCAACGCAACCGTAGAAATAGGCGACTCCAGCGCCCCGCCGGCTGGCTCACTCAAACACAAATTAAACTGTCAAGATTGCCAATTACAGCGCAGGTTCACTTCTGACGGGCCTGTGGGCAGAGGAAGCTTTCAAGCGCAGGCACTCGTGCGTCGCTGGTGTTGTTGTTCTTCACGAGGCAGCTGAGGCGAGCGACGCCGCTATTTCCCCGAAGATTTGAGGACACGTTCCAGAGGCGGCGGCGGCGGCGGCTGCAGAAGTTCTCTTCAGGTTATTTCTGAATGATGAATCCTACCGGAGGGAGGGGGCAAGGGGTCCCCCTGTGAATGTCCCTGGCATGTCATTTTTTATTTGTTTTGCCTTTCTGCACTGAGTTTGCTTTGGGCAACCTGTAATTGCCTTAATGCAGTGTGTACTTTGCAAGGGTTTCATTTGCACGCCTGATGCATTTGTCTTCGACTTCAAGAGCACACACACATCTCCTGCCGCAAGGCAACGCATGATCGCTACTGTTTGAGCCAGAGAACGAGAGGGGATTTTAGGACTTTTCGCTCATCAGGTGACCAGAAACCCGACTCCAAATGAACGTAACGGTTCAAAGTGTAAACAAGCAACTGCTCACGCAAATTTGCTCCATGAACTTAAGAAGTGATGAAATGTCGACGTTCGGGAATTGTTTCCGCTCAAAAAGTACTTTTAGTAGATAAAAAGAAAATAAATTCAGTAGAACAGTTGTCTGGGTGTTTAATACATGGACAGCATTTCTTTCCCCTCATTTCCATTAAAGCACTGCTCTGTGAAAAATAGACATTCTATGATCTTGCTAATGACAAGAATCACAAAAAGTATCGGAAGCGATCCGTCTGTTGCGCTGATGTGAGTGTGTGATGTGTGTGTGTGTGTGTAATGTGTGTGTATGTGTGTGTGTGTGTGTTCACTCGTGCAGAAGCAACACCTGGACTCAAAGTGGCTGATCGAAGGATGCGACTGATTAACACCTCAGAGTAATCCCAGACTCTCTGCAGCGGCACTCAGCCCCCAGGGGGGTTGATGGGAAACGACACGGTGGCTTACCCTCGGCCTCGCAGGTCCTCGAGAAAAGACCTGAACGCCTCAAGAGCGCCGACTGCGGAGCCACGGTGAAGTGTGTGTGTGTGTGAGGAGGAGCGGAGGAAAGAAAGACTTTTGGTTACTGCATCTAATCTCAGACTGTTGTCAATCCCTGACAGATCCCTTTATCTCCATTAAGAAAGGTCTACCACACACACACACATTTAGTCTTTCTCTCTCGGCTGAGTTAGTCTCTCTGTGCAGGCGGCTCCCACAATGCACTCTGCTCAAATCTTAACTGACTCCCCCCATTATCGCGGAGACCTTAACTGTTTTAACTCCAAGGGCACCAAGTGAGCATCAGACGGAGTTATAGCACGCTTGGCTTCCCTGAGCCTTCTCAAAGTCTTCTTTTTTCCTCTCTACTTCTTTACGACTCCATTTATGTGCAAATAACCTGGAGTGTTGTGGGGTGAAATAGGATGCTACTGTGGCGCTTTGGACCTAATTGATTTTGCAGTGTTTTTCTCATCAGGAGACCTCCTGCTGCCATTTCGCAGAGATGCGAAACCTCATTATTGTACCTGGGAGCGCCGTTGATTCAATATCCTCGGAAACAGTTCACTGATAAAGTCGGGGAAACCACAGCAGGTTGTGACGACGGAGAAAGACCCTGCGTGCAATAAACCCTCCCCAGCATGAAATAATCAGTAAATAAATGCCCACAAAGCACTCGACCGTGAGGTTTACAGACTCGTCTTGCTATTAAATGAACGGCCAATCATTCACTGGTCCACATCAACCCCTCCCTCAGAAAATCTGACTCCTCCAACATTGTGTGACTTATTGTGTGACATATTTGAAGGAGGCCTGTGTGCAACCACTCATTAAAAAAATAAAAAATACGGCCTCGATCCATCAGAATTGGAAAAATCCTCTCTCCAAAACTCCTCCAAGAGGGTTGAGACGAAAGAACACAGAGACAACTGTAAATAAAAAGGGACGGTCAAAGTAATGAATCATAAGAAAGAAAGAAAAAAAAATGTGTTTCTGCCTCTTAAAGTAAATCCACTCACACATGAATATGCCAAACAAACTCACATCTCTTTGAGTGAACCAAACTGTGACTCCTCGGGACGTTCTTCATTAGATTTTGGGTTCTACGGGTTCTTCCCCGGCAGCCATCCATCACGGCAGCAGCAGGCGGCGGCTTTTTGTCACCGAGGCGGCACAAACAGACTCACATGATGGACAGCACCGCAGCTGAAAGGCTGTTTAGTCTGAGGAAGAGTCCTCTGCACCGCCTGACATATGTGATGAGGACCAAATCAAACAACACACACACACACACACACACACACTGATCTGGCTTGTGTGTCCTTATGTACTGTACTGTTTAACATATTTACAGCAGAGAGACGACACTGTATTGGCAAAGTGTGCCCCCCCCCCCCCCCCTTAAGCCCCGGAGCAATCGAGAGTCTTACGAAACCTCGGTAACCATAGTAACTGCTTCAAACCAATATGGCTTTGTGTAGTTTTAGAATTCGCTTGACAAAATAGGTAGCTTGTAATAACGTTGGAAAGTTTCAACACCAGCGGGGTTTTATTCCCAGAGTTGTCACAATTGGTGTGTTGACAGATTTGGAAAAAAGTCTTCATACACTTGAAACATCTCAAATAAATCCCATAGGGAGAGAGTGTACTTTCCGATTATGCTCACACCTTCAAATTGATCCATGCTCAGCGTAAAAATGTCCCACCAACGTTACTTTGCCTGCCGCCCATCATCCTTTATCTCCACGCACGGCTCTCAGCTGTAACGATCGTGCAAATTCACACGCAACATTCCGCGAAACGTGACGCAGATTCCACGAAGTCGTAAAAGAAATCCTGGAATCTGGTCCGCTGCGACCTCGTGAATTATTTCCCCTAAGGTCGCTCGTGAGAGCGACAGACTCGTTTCCCGGTGAGCACTTCAGGGGGAGTCATTACAGGTGTATTTCTGTATGTGTGTGTGTGTGTGGGGGGACGGGGACTCCACAGTGTAACTCTAATGGATTCATTACCCGTGTTTGTTTTCACTCATGCCCGCGTGTTTCGGTGTGCAACTGCGATTGAAATCAATGTGACACTGTTCTTAAATCGTGTGAAGGCACAACAGAAACACCTCCCGTTGAGAAAGTGAAGAGTCTTCATATTTCATGAGCACTTTGAGCACACGTGTGAATTATTGATGTCATTCTTCTACCCAACCCCCCATAAAGACTTCATTGGACAAAGGCGAACTACAACTTGTTTAACTGTGAGCCGTCAATTAATGACCTCACGCTGACGGAGAGGAATATGACTCCTTTCAGACTCCAACATTGATCTGTTCAATGAATCGCTGCGTGATAAAAGACCTACAGCCCTCTTTTCCTCCGAAGCGGGGCGGCTACGGGAGCAGGTGGAGCGTCACAAACCCTCCGCAGGAGAGAGCTTGACTGTCACCCATCCACAGCGAGAGGGGCGACGCTCGCCCTCGCTTCATTAACTCCACTGGCGGTTGTCTCTGCACCTGGAACCTGATCAATCTTCCTCATAGAGTTTCACAACTCATTAGACATGTTTTACGCAATCCAATGGTGCCCAAGCTGCAGCCTAAAGCTAAAGAAATAGGTTATTACTTTAATTAAACTTCCTTAGACATACATTTTTTTAATTAGAATGCCTTAGACAAAACATTATTTTTTTACGATCACACAGACCAAAAAATTAACGAGTGACGAGTTTTGTGCACTTCCCAGCTGTACATAACAACGATTCCTCATCATTGAATTGTTTGAATGCAGCCTGGAAAAAAGGGATAGATGGATTAACCGTCCCGTAAACATCCATATATCCTAAATGTTATCGTCCATGTTGGCACAAAGGACACAGAGCAGCAAACATTTTCCATGTACCCCCTCCCTTCACCACTGATCTGAGCCACTGGCTCCCTCTGCTGCACAACTGACTTCAATAACAGCCCAGAGGGACTTTTTAGCACATCAGTTTTGATCAAACATAAACCGTACTGCTGCCTGTAGCGTGCACAAACTATTCCGATATGGTCCGAGCCACCGTTGGGACTCATGATGCAGCCGACAGAGGTGTCATTTCACCATCAACCCAAACAGGTTACCTTCTAAAGTCCCTGAAGAGTTGCTGAACATGAGGTCCCTGTCAAATAAATAACGTTGGTTTGTTACTGTTAAATATTATTCCATTAATAGAAGCTCTCTTACTGAATTGTCTGAGCTCCTGTCTGTTGTCATGTGAGGTGATTTTTTAATAGAATCAACAACAAAGAGTTTCTTCACGCCGACCTGGTTAACACCCACGGCAATTAAATTCCACATCCTCGGTCTGTAACTCGGTTTTTGTTACAAACGTGATGTTGAGACAACTCAGACGCCACATAAGACATTGTACACGTTTTCTGTTTTATAACACTTATATTTAGATACTTAGGCTGTAACAATGGGTTTTCTGACTGGTTTTAACACTGATGATTTAAACATGATGATTTGATTCTGAAGTGCTGCAACATTTACTGAATGTTAAGTGCATATCTCAAAAGGGGCTCAGTCTGCCTTTTTGCTTCATAAAGCAGAAAGTGAGTGTGTTTGTGTGTCGTCCTACTGCCAACAGTGCATTTGGCATCAGACGAGGCAAATCATTTATATAAACAACAAAGAGTACAGGACCCAACACACATCCTGATCCTCACCGGTTTCCAGCCTGAACTGGCATTTACTACCACTTGCCTTTTACGTAAAAAAGTATTCTATTCAGTCTGTCACTCATCTATGCAGTAGGAATTTTAATTTGACCAACGTGTTTTATGAAGAACTGTTTGATTGGAAGATTCTTGGAATATACTGTGTGTATATACATATATATACTGTATAAATGCAATCAACTAACCAGCCTCTATCCAAAGCTGCTGACCACTCTTCTGTTTGTCTTCACATGGTTAACAAGGTACTGTATGTCCTTATGAGGTTTCCCATTGTCTTGCATACTACAGATGTCAGATCAACTGGCCTTTAGGTTCCTGCTCATGATGTATTTGCTTTTCTTTCTTTTTAAATTGCACTGATTTATGAATAGTTCAAATCACAGGAATTATTCCGACAATTGATACATAGTATTTATATATAATGTTTATATAAAGTGTTTATATAATACTGTAAGAGCCAGTTCCTTTCTGGAATGCAGTGCATCTACCCTGATGATAATAGATATGTAGAAAGCAGTCACAAATCTCATCACAAAGCTCTTCTGTAGCTGTTTACCTCGTGAACAAAACAAGAAAGGGGAAGCCAGCGCATGAATAACTTTACTTTGCGACATCGCTGTTTCCTTCCCGATGGTTCTTACTCGCCACAATCTGTTAACTCTGTTTTAGATAAAATAATCATTTGTAGGAGCTCAGCCAGGTGAGACGATACTCATACGTACCTACTCATTCAGAAGTTAGTATGTTTGGGTGATGTCATGCCTAAAGAAACAGAATGAAAGGAGGAATACAAAGCCCTTTGCAGACAAAGACCCTCTCCTCACAAAAGTGTGATGAATATTCACAGAAAGTGAAAAACTGTGAACCACTGTGAATAAAACCTAATCCGGAGGACTGCGAGGGGCTCAAAAGGAGAAAATTGGAAATGTGGAGAAGAAAATTGAGGGAGAGAAGTCAGCGTGTTTTTGCTGGACATCCTGTTGCCGTGGTTACCTGAGTGCGGTGCGGACCCTCCACGACCGGAGAGGGGAGGAGCCTGGAAGGCGTAGATGACGTCGCTATCAGCGATTGCCGTCAGGTCATCATCATCTGAGAAGGAACGCTGGAAACCCGTCGAGTACAACTCTGAAAGGATGACCTGGGAGAGGCAGAGAGAAAGATGCATCAAGACACACATTCAGGACAGGAACATCTGGAGAGGGAATAATATGCGCTTATATATTTTTGTATCAAACAGAACATTTGTATTCAGTGAGGAGAGCGATCTAATTCACACTGATGAATATGTTGTGCTTGTAAGTATTTAAAGTGCAGATTGAGAAGTTTTTTTTCTATTTATTTATTTTTGTTTCAAAATATTCAATTGTGATTGAATGGCAGATGTCCTGTTAAATTATACTTAAGCGCAGAATACGTGTGAAAGGATTATAAATATGTATTCAAATACTTTAACTCCCACTGTTGGAACGTGAACGAGCCATGGGTCTAATTGACTGAAACGTATGATAGTGTCACAGACTGCGTCCAGTATGAGTCAGTGTGTGTTTCTTGTGGTGGAGGGCCTCACCTGTTTTAATATTGAGTGCAAACCCCACCTACCTGTGTTTTGGTGTACGCTGGCAGGAATACAAGCAGAACCAATACGAGATGACGAAGGTGTAAATCACTCTAACTAGTGCAACAAACCTAACAGAAGAGTGTAGGAGATGTTAATTAAGCCCTGCGTCCAGACACAGGCCTGAGAAGAGGTCTAAACCGTGTGTGAAAACGCCTGTGTGGGCAGAACATGAGTGTGGAGGAGACGCAAACGCTTAACAAGAACATCTCAACCTGTGAACTGAAATTAATTTCCTCACTCTATACAGTGTATTTTGGAAGAGATTTTGACATGCAGGTATATTTGTTCTATAACAATAGATGGTGTAACAATCCACTTGTGGGCCACAAAAATTGTATTTTTCATTTCATGGGGACATTTGAGTCTTTGCTTCTCTTTTACTCTCACGCTGCTGTGGACACGGGTTCATCAGATGTTGGATCAGCAGGTGAAAGATTTATGAACACCTCTGGAGCCTTTTCCTCTAACCTTTATCTTGCTGGTGACATTTCAGCTTACTGTGTGAACGCATTCAAGTGTCACCCTGCTATAAAAGAGACTTCTGTTGGTTTTCTTTTCTTTTGAGCCTGGGTTTCAATTTTTGCAATGTTGGTCATTATTCTCATGAAAAAACATTTAAGTGACTGTCTTCCTTGCTCGGGGCGGTGAAGCCATCACAGTGGAAAGCATTAACTCATCATGAGGGTTTTACGTTTGCCATTTAACCACGTTATCTAAACTACGTATTTGTTAAAATAATGATTACCCAAACCACAAGTATTGTTGACTTTTTGTATTTTTATTTTGTATTATAATGGCTGAAGAAAATCCCAGTTTCTCTCAATATGTACAGTCATTCACTCTATTTAAAGTTAAAGTTAACATTAACCTAACAGGACCATGACCCCTATGTTGCTGGCAGACTACTTATCCGGAAGGAGAGCCAACGGTAGCCCCGAAGAGGACGGCTGACTAGTATGCTAGCTAGCTTGTCCTTCTTCAGAGCTAGCTAGGTAACTAGCTCCTCTCTAGAGGCCCTGGCTGCTCTCATCCCTGCTTTGTAGTCTCCTAGAGGTGAGGATTGAGGCAGAGGGGGGATTCTTCTCTTACCAGTATTGAATGGAAGCTTGGTGGAATAAGCAAGGCCAATAGCTAACTAGCCAGCTGCTACATTCATAACATTTAACAACGTAATGCTTCGTACACACACTCTTGTCGCAGTGTAGGGAAAGCACATTGCTATCGCCGGATGAGTGGCAACTTTAGTCAGATCTTTTTCTGGAACCAGTTTTGCGTGAGAGCATGGAGGAATAAGCAAGCTAGCTAAGTATCCAGCCATCGGCTAGTTAGCTTGCTAATTCCGCCATGCTTTCATGCTACACTGGTTACAGAAATTAAACCCAACAGCGGGCCATCTCTTCATCTCTCTTATAGTTTGGTCTACAAGTAACATCTCTCTCTCTCGCTCTCTCTCTCCACACCTCTATAATAATTTAGCAGTAGCCGTGACAAAGGAGGTTAGCAGACGGCTATTTTTAAATGAGAAGCAACATTTTCTCTCAAAAACATTTCCCCAATATTGTAGCTTGCTTGAGCCTTGAATCACAGTTTCTCATCTCAAACAAATGCAATTTTGATTCTGGCACTCAACAACACAGCGAGATGACATTTTTTATGTGCACCTTCAGCCCGCTACCCTTGAGGTGATTCGTGCCTCCAGTGTTTCCTTTGTTCTGACGCTGTGACGTAATCTTGATGTCGGCTGTAAAACGGTCTACATAACAGAGCAAAGTAGCAAATCCTCATTCTTCAGATACGAGAACCAAAATGTTTGGCATTTTTACACAAAAAAGAAAGCTGGGTTCTGTAAATACATATTTCATTAAAGCCCATGAATACGTGTGATCCACCCACACAGGTCTTTCCACTTATTCGACCTGATTCGACCTCTTCTCAGGACTGGGTGAGAGCGCACACGCTGCTTTATTGGCATCTCCCTCACTCTCCTGTTGCACTACTGGAGTCTGGTGACCTCGCATAATTTCCAGCAATATTTTCCGGCCCAATTTTAAAGAGCAGACGTGTGTGTGTGTGTGTGTGTGTGTGTGTGTGTGTGTGTGTGTGTGTGTGTGTGTGTGTGTGTGTGTGTGTGTGTGTGTGTTTCTGTACCTGGTCCGGGGAGATTTTGCCTTCGTCCGCCACCATGGCTCTCAGGCAGGACAGGGAACCAAAGAGGGGTACAGCCAGCCCCACCCGCAGGTACCTCTGACCCTTTGTACTGAACACCAGCGTCACACACATCGGCCTGTGGGGCGAATAGAACAGGAGGCCAGAGGGAGGGAGGGTGAGGAAGTGTGTGTGTGTGTGTTAGGGAGGGAGGGGTAGGAAGACAGAGGGAAATAGATGAAATAGAGCCAAATTGTTTTGCAATTCTGATTTTGCATGTTTACATTGATTACAGATTCCAAACACACCCTGGCACACTGAGTCATTAACATATTTGTATGCAGACACACACACACACACCAGTCGTTACGAGCATACCGTTTAGAGATCCACACATCAAGCAAAACCAAAAAGAGGGAGACAATAATGTGGCTGTGGAGAATTCAAGGACGCCGGGGGCAACAGACACCGTGTTGTCAGTTTGTTCAAGAGATGTGTCGAGTCTTGATGTATTTCAGCTGCTAAACAGCAAAACAAAACATTCGATAAAATGAGACGTTTGAGACGCACTGCTGAGCAGTTTTATGTCTAATAAGATTGGAGAAAAGATTTCCTCTGACAATACTGTCTTACAAAATCTAATTTCATGAGCTAAACCATTAGATTTGTCTGTGTCTGACTTTTTATCTGAAGTGAATAAACTATTTTCAGATGTTTATTCCAGCACGTCTGTGATGGTCCCGCATGACAGAGCACCTTCTTTCAGGGATGAAGATTAGAAAACGATCGTATAAGGAAGAGGAGAGGACATGAAGGAGAGCAGCCAGCATCGAGGAGAGGACGGAGCGGGGAGACAGAGTGAGGTCGCGCCTTCTCGTTTGGAAAAGAAGACTGACGCCTCCACTTCCTGTTCCCCATCGTGCATTATTCAAGCGAGTAATGTGTTTTGCGACGGCGAGGATCTGAGGCAGATGTTTTGTTTGCGTTGTTAGATGCTCCGCGATGAGACACCGAGATGTGCAATGAAACGGGATGAAAGGTGTAGGATGACACTCGAGAGGAAGAGGAAATGGAGACGTCATCTTACAAAGCAGGTTGTTTTATTTTGGGGGGGGGCTCCCAAGCCCCTGCTGGCTCCCAGCCTGTTAGTCCTCGTTAAACAGCTCCCTCTCATATGTTGTCACAGGAAGCACCAAGAGCGCACGGTGCTCTCCGGGGGTTGAAACCATACTAAATGGTCCCGAAGAACCATGTTGGAGTTGGGATCATGTTAACAATTCTTTGCTGTGAGCATGAACGAGTATATCTTTAACACCTTGAACTTGTTTAAAATAGTTAAATCAACAAGCGCAGTACTTAATAGTAATTGTCATCATTTTGTGGTGATGAAAGCTGATTTGAAAAGTCTGTGTTCAGGTGCTTGCTGAAAAACGAGACTTTAAGGAATTGCTTGGTGAACAGATTTGCATTCGGGGATGTCCGGAAACATATTGACATTATCTTTCTCGCATTAATAATTAACAGCATTAGACCTTTTCAAAGAGCATGGCACTCCTGTAACAGTGTCGCACAGTTTAAAAAAAAAAAGAAAAAAGGAAATTTGTGCAGCAGAACCAGATTATCTTGTTTTATTTCATGCTTCCTTCTACCTGGTCAAAAACCTGCTTTCTACATTACCCACAGTGCAACACGATCGTTTTAGAAAATCATAACTCTAGTAGGAATTATGCTGAGACTGACTGTGCAAGGTTAGATCAGGAGAAAACACTCAGAGATACTGCCGTCCGACTATCCTCTCCGCCATACCAGCATTATCTGCAGCACCCAGACCTCAATGCCCTACTGCCAGCCAGACCCTGCTGTGTCTCTGGGGGCCCTCCGACTTATCAGGCATTCTGCTGGGATACTGCTGCAGCAGGACGATGCAATGAGGCCACTGTGTGTGTGTGTGTGTGTGTGTGTGTGTGTGTGTGTGTGTGTGTGTGTGTGTGGGGGGGGGGGCTGTGTGTATCTGTATGTATTGGGTGGGAGGGGGAGCACAGACCACACACTGTCAGAGAAATGGGGTTGTGGAGTCATTCGTGCAGAGAGGATGCAGATCAGCGACGTCTGTATGTTTGAAGATAGAGGGATTCACTAAACCCTGAATGGAGGCAAATCGTGGAATTCAACTGATGTTTGTTTCATTTTCTTTCTTTTTTTTAAGTTGCCTTATGTCTCATGTCTGGACACATGGGGGACTCAGAGAGAGAGAGAGAGAGAGAGAGAGAGAGAGAGAGAGAGAGAGAGAGAGAGAGGGAGAGAGAGAGAGAGAGAGAGAGAGAGAGAGAGAGAGAGAGGGATAACGTGTGACTAAAGCTACAATGTCGTGGTTACCCAGTATGCCTTGGTCACCAAGATGCCCCTCATTCGGCTTATTTTAAAGGCCCCTTTTTTAGTTATACTGGGTGATCAGACCTCCACTAAGGTTGGAGCTGGGTTGAAGCTTTGATGGGAACAGGGATGTCACGAACCGATACTTCGGTACCAAGTCGATGATAAAATTCTGAAAACACGACAGTTTAAATGGTGTCACGGGTACCGTATGTTTCAGGGATCGGGCTTGAGTCGAGACAAACTGGGTCTAAAATCTGAATGGACGCAGTAAACTCACTATCCAGTCTCCTCCCTATCTTATCCCTGATTGTAGGAGCCAAATGAGATCAAACATTGTTCCTAAATGTGTACACCGGGTGGCGCTGTGCTGTGTTCTGGGAGTGGCTATATAATCAATCAGAGTCATGATTGACGGCAGGTGTTGGACCCCGGAAAGGGCAAAAGGTTTTGACCGCTTCGACGGTAATGTTGGGCAAGGGTAATTGTTAGGCATCTAGGAACCCTATCCATGTCCTAATTGAAAGACAATAAATCATCTTACTCGATACAACCTGTCGTGGATCACTAAAAGAGGACAAAGGAACACTGTTGATCGAGGCACATCATATAGCGCGTCAGCCAGACCTACCCAGAGGGAAAAGCACCTCAGTAGCCCAGGTATAGGACCGGGCTCCTTTAACACTGATAATGCTGCATGGCTTACAACAGGTCTGTGTTGACCTCGGCAAGGGGAAGGCTAGTAAATGCAGCAAAGTCCTGCTGAGCTAACAGCTAATGTTAATGGCGGTTGCATTGAGTTTTATTGTGATGTGTTCAAGGTCTATTCAGAAAAAAAATTGTCATGGGCGAAGGTAAATCATTAAGTGGAATTATGTAAATAAATACAAAATAATTATGACCCAACTTAAATTGTTTTTAGTCTTTATTGTTTTGTTTTTTTAACCATGGTATCAAATTGGGTATCAAGTATCATGGGATTTCACTGGTATTGGTAATGACTACTTAATTACTGGTATCTTGACACACCTATATGGGAATCACGAGGAAGAAGTGAGACGGGCTCTAACCGGGCAAAATAACTGAAGTCACCTGGGTGTGTAAAGCGTGTGTAGGGCCTTTAATGCTGAACCCGAGCGTACACTAGAGCCACAAAGTCGTATCTCTCTCTCTCTCTCTTTGCATCTCTATTGTCAAATTCACAAAGTGAGTCCTATGCGCATTGGCGCTCCCTCTCTGACAGCCGGACTGCTATATTAGGAAGTGGAGATCGTCATCTACCTATCATTGATATTCTCCTATATTCACAGTGTCAATTTCCCAGCAGCTCAGAGAAGCTTTTGCTTGGCTAAACAGTTTTAGGTGTGCACTAGGGCCCTACGGGAGATTTACTCAATAAACTAGAGTATGGCAGGACATACAGTATATAGCAAACAGTTTTACTTGTCGCCGTAATACGACCAAAGTGAAAACATGATATAATTGCTAAAACTGCATTGATAGGTTTACTACTTATATATATATAGATCAACACACACACACACACACACACACACACACACACACACACACACACACACACACACACACACACACACACACACACACAGGTAGACTCTACTAGTTGTGTGTTATACATCACCTGGTTTGTCGTGGGGGAATCGGCAGGGAGATACATGAAAATGGGTCGAAGGTGTTGCTCTGCTTAAGGCAATGAGGGCACGTCAGAGAAGACCTGGAGACAGACAGACAAAAAAAGCAATTATAATATTTATTGTGTTCTACATGACCTCAGTGCACCATGCACTCTGGGTTCTGATACGTCTTGAAATAAATAGTACATATTTTTCCCTCTCCACAACCTCTTTTGTCCAAATTTGAGCAAGCCAATCCGATCACAAGGATCACGTTCAACAGCGGAGAGAGAAGCTCTATTAACTTGATATGACTAAAAGCAGCCTCGGACAGATGGATGGAGAGATATCGGCCCATCCCCAAATCTTCACATTGCCTCTTGAGTCTTATGTGAATTTTCAACACGGACAGCGGTGAATACTGAGCACAGAATCAGGCCATCTGGACTCAATCTGCTGTTGAGAAAAGTGCAGCAAAGCAACAGTGGTGGGATGCTGGAATTATTTGCAAAAAAAGCCCAGTTAGGCAGGTGAAATATTGCTGCAAAATATATATATAAAAAGGCTGCATCCTCAAGAACATACTGAGCTGCAGAGAGGAGAAATGTGGAGAGAGAAGAAAGCAGAGAGCAAAGGTAAAGGATGAAAGGTGGATTGAGATATTTAAAGGCACAGAGGGTAGCGGAGAGAAACCGTTACGCTGAAAGGAACAAAGACGACTTCGACTAAAATGAAGGGAAGCAGACGGCGGAGGTGGGACAGGCGGAGGAAACAAAAGTGGAGAGCAAAGAGACGGAGATGAAGAGGAAGACAACAAAGTGCGGAGCGGAGTAAAAACGAACAGGAGGTTGGCAGCAGGACAGTCGAGTTGACGAAAACTAGAAAGCGAAGCTGATGGGAGAAAAAAATACAAATAAAAGACACGGACAGGACCCGTCAAGGTCTTTGAGTCGATGGGCGAGGAGCTGGTCAGAGTGGAGGACTGACACAAGGATGGAAAAACTGGGGATGGACCAATCTATTGACCGGTATCAGCAAAAATCAGAGACAGAGAAAAACAGAGACAGAAAGTAGTTCCGAGCAACATCTGGACAAATCAACGCTGGTGTTTTTGTTATTATTTTACATGGTTTTCATGAAAATGCCTCAAAACGGCATCTCCTGTTTTGAATCAGCCCTAAAGGGACATACAGTCTATACGTCATGAAATAGAGGAGCGAGGAGAGCAGACGGTTGCTCCGGAGACAGCGGCCCGCTCTCCTCCCGGCGGAGGAGTCTCCCAGTGGCGGGGGAGTGAGGCGGAGGGACCGCGGGGTGTAATTCTGTCTCATTTGTGTCCTGATAAAAAAATTAATTAATCTAATTCAGTGCCCCATGCCGTATGGGTATTTTCCAAGCTACCATAGTGCTGTGTCGAGGCTTCCGTCACACAGGCGGGGTTTCATCTCTCAGCCTTTAGCCCACTTTTTTCTTCAAAATTATGCAGTGGTATAGTTACACTTTAAAGACTACATACCGGAGTAATTAAAGCTCACTTATAACTTTTCAGGAGGGTTATATGCAAGGTGCTTACTTCCACTGTGTCTGTTTTACAAACTAAGCAAACAAGATAATAAGTGAACTTCAGAGGTGCTGGCAGGTGGATTTCGTTGAAGCGAGCTAGCCTAGCCTCCATGTCCAGTCGCTATGCTAAGCTAAGCTAATTGCCTTCTGACTGCAGCTTTATATTTATTGCAAAAAACACGGAGGGATGGATCATCTCATCTAACTCTTGGCAAAGACGGGAATGAGCACAAATGTTGACCTTTTCCTTGAAGACAAGATAGCACAGCCCAAGACTAACAAGCTCCTTTTCTTCCTGCTATACGACTTCTGCGGTAAGTGTTATTGGCTTTGTCGTGTCAGCTATCAAGGTGTTCTACAGCTCTAATGTGTTTCATAATGATCCAAGCAACATCTGTGTATCCTGGTCTCAAGGGTGTTCAGCAAGTCCTCAATACGTCTTCACAGCAGAGTCCTGCCAGGAGTCCCTCAGAGGATTGCATGATGGCAACAAGCAGGAGTCTGGCAGTGGAATAGAGTGGGAGCGGACAAGCAAACACAATGAAATGTAGCTATGACTACAAATCTGCAACAAGTTTCCAGTTACACACATTCCTGGTGTGTGTTTATCTGAACAAACCTTGGCCTCGAATTACCCCGTCGTCCTTCCTTCCGGTAAATCTGGCCTTGTCGAGTGAAAACACCATGTTCAGTTTGTTCTTGAGTCACATAATCCCCTCACAGTGCCGGAACATAATCCTTTTATTCACGTGAGATCGTCTAATGCAATTTGGCGGCTGTGTGTGCCTGACTCTGCACTCATTGAGCCAACATTAAAGCACAGATTCAAACCATTGCCTTTTTAAGTCTGGCAATTTCTTTGAGGCAACTTGACACAGGTGTGTCTCCATCAGAGGGAAACCTATTATCCTTCAGAAGATAATAAGCTTTTAACAAACTTTTAAATGCTAATGAAGCAGTTTTCTTTGAGAAGTGAACAGTCATTGTCACATTACCCATTGATTTGTAGACTGCCGTTTTGAAGCCTTGAGTTCAGCATTTTTGTCCGTCGCCATCTTGGATTATGGTCGTCGCCATTTTCCAGTGAACAGAAGTGACCACGGACTGCAGGCGGGTGAAGTAGAGACGCCGTATACGGCTCTGGTTGCAATAGCGACCAGTCAATCACGACGTCCGCCCTAAAGCATATTATTTCCCTCTAAATGGGACCATAATTTACGAAATGAACATCATGCTGTATTGAAGAAGACTTGAAACTAGCGATTGAGACCATACACTCCTGTTTACAATGTTTACTGAGGGAATACATCAAGTCAGAAGTAGGGTCATTTTCTCATAGTCTTCTATACAATCTGACTTCTTTTAGCAAACAGAGGAGTCGCCCCCTGCTGGCCAGTAGAGAGAATGCAAGTTGAAGACACTTCAGCATTGGCTTCACTTTTCAGTCCCGGAGGTTGCCGCCTGAGTTAAGTACAGTTATATAAAAGAAGTTTAACTTTAACAAAAAAGTAAGTGTGGATATTGCTAATAAGTTGCAGAATATGAATCTTTAATGAGACTACTGTGTTGCACCAAAAAGCATTAACGCGGTTTCTTGATACCTATGTTGATATCTATTTGTTTGACTTGATCTTGAAGGGAAATTATTCCAATGTTAATAATGTTCTCTTAACACTGACAGCTTTGAGAGTGCGATCACATCCATGCCTGTGTGTGTGTACGTGCGCTGCCAGATGCTCGTTTCATCTCCCGGTGTCTCACGATCATTCCTGCCAGTTGTGCTGCTTCCAAGTTTGTGGAGATGCAAACTTGTCAAATGTACAAATACGCTGGAAATAATACATCAGTTTGTTCAAACTCCGCATTACCTCGCCGTCAGTGCTGCAACCATTGTGCCGTGACAGCCAGTCAGGGGCTCGCTAATGATTCCAGTTTGTACCCGGGAAAAAGCAGACTGACAGGCAGCATTCGCTCACACGCACACACCCAGAAGCTCAGCATTTACTGACACTGAAATTCACACAACAGAACATCACTTAAAACCTATTCGACAGCACTGTGCCTCTCTTTTTGTTTTAAAAATGGCACCTTGCATATCTCCACAACCACAAAATCGATTACATTAATTTAAATTGCTAAAATACCGTAACTCTTGTGAGATGAGGGCTATGGTTTATTTCATTTTTAAATACTCGTTAAGTCTAATTATTTACATAAACTCCTGAACTTGCCGTGAGATCACACAAGTTTTACACTGTGTGATCGTGTGAACACGTGTTTTTTTTACCAAAAAACACGTGTTTTTTACTGAATATGCTTCCTAACATGCCAATGCTTTCCTGGATTGTGTTTATTGTTGCAGATTTCGATGCTTTAGGTCTTAATCTTTCTAAAAAGGTGCACAATTAGTCTGTGGGTTGTTGTTACGGCACCGAACAATACTATAATTTTTTTACTCGGGAACTCTTGAGGAGTCCTTTTTGATACACCTTGCTCATACTCATGCTGGATGTTTATAGTTATGGTCAAAATATCTTTTAAAAGTGTGTTTTTTTGCAGATATATATGTATATACATGTATATACTGTACCACATATGCCCACGGACGGGCGGATGCACAAACATAGCAGCAGCTGCTCCTAGTTCATCACGAAAGAAAGCGGGAGCTGCTCAGCATCCCTCCGATCTGCTCGGGGCTGAATAAATAACGTTCGCCGGCAGCATCGCGAAACATTATGCAGCATCACGTCGCCCGATTCCAGCTTGCCTTTTTTAGTTGTCGTTTTTTTTTTTTTTAAACACTGCTATTCTAAATTGAGAAGCTTTGCAGCACAATACAGGGAATGATGTAGTCAGGGTGTTGAGGTATGACACACACTGTGTAAAACTTGTGTGATCTATTAGTTACAGTGTCAGTGATGAGCTGATGTTGTCAGAGTTGCAGGGTTTGCTTGAAATATAATTTATTTGACAGCCCACAGAAGAAAAAAATGAATTTACTCCCACTTAAAAGTGTTACTATTAGTATATCTGTGTTGGTAATTCCTCCAGTTAAAAGTCAAGTGTGAAACTGCAGCTGGTGCTAAATGTGACGATTATACCTCGTGAATACAGAAGATTTTGTTTTCGGGGGCTAAAACTAACAGAGAATAATTAATAATTTAACAATAACTTGGCGAGGGCCTGTGTGGCAATAAATGTGTCAAACAAATGTAAATAAATATAAGTTGCAGAGAGCTTACACACACACACACACACACACACACACACACACACACACACACACACACACACACACAAACTAAAAACACATTGAGCTGCTCCTTTTGATCCCAAAAGGAGCTGACGGTTGATAACAGCTACAATTTCATCAGTTCCAGTGTTTCTTTCCTTTTTTCATTTGCCTCAGAAAGGATTCTGGTCCCTGCAGCGAGCAAACTTCATCGTTCTTGTCACAGAAACCTGATTGTTTAGTCACAGCTGTCCTGACCTTATTTAAGGTGTCGGACAACAGCTCCGCTGACAGTGATAGATGGAGGCCTGGGCTCAGGTGGAAAGTTTGTTGCTGGGATTTATACTTGGAGTAAATACAACAACAACAAAATAAGCAGCGCTGCACATTCATGAGTCAGCCTCAGGCTTGTCCTGCGTCGGATGCAGCGACACACACCCTGCGGCTCTGATGCAGTGATTCTCGAGGTAAATGAAGAGCTGAATAAAACGTGACCTCCAGCCACAGCGGCACTTCATCCCATGGTCGTCTGCAGGTCAGCGCTCCTCCAGGGACTCAAAGAGAGCGAGAGCTCAAGAGAGTTCTCTCTCTTCTCGTCGGCTGTCAGTCAGTCATGTGTCACTGGCTGTGGATTGGAGGGCACTCATTTCTCTCTACCAGAGAGTGCGAGCAGAGACCCCCTGTCAGGGGAAATTAACTCAGCTAAAGGGGCGGTTGAGACACACACACATACACACACATACACACACACAGACTTGTGTTAAATCTCATCCAAGCTCACTTTCTCTCTCACCTTCACTGTTAGAAGCATTAATTCTCCCTCTTAAGGCCTTTACACCGGGGGCTTGTGAGGAATAAAGGACATGAAAAACAGAAATACTGTGAATAGTTTGCATAAAAACATTCAAAACCGTCTGTGATGCCAATTTACGACAGTCGTACATTTCACACACCTCATAAAAAAGGTTTGAAAAAAAAGGTTTGAATAGATTTGCATGCTTATTCAACAACAATTTGCAAACTGCTCAGAGGGGATCAGAGTTAAGCAGTGTGCTAAGCAATATTTCCGTTCTGTTGAGACGTAATCTAGAGTTTAAAAAATATATATTGACATGCAAATTAAACTGTGCAAAGTCTGTTAAGTTTAAAGACAATATTGCGATTGCCTGTTCTCAATGCCACCTCCATACAAGCGAGTTTCCTCCTTCCTGGTTAAAACTAAGTGATGAATGGATTCTTGTCAGCCCCTCTAAGAAGCAACAGAAGACACCTTGGCGCACACACGACTCACTTTTCAAGTCGACAACGGTGAAGGCAGCGGGGACAAGCTGGTTGTGTGAACAAATCAAAACAAAAATATGAAAGTATGGAGATAGGGATTAGGACGGAGTTGGGGATTGGCTGCCTGCAGTCAGATCCGTTGTTTGGCTGGCCTGCCAGCTGTCACCAGTTAAAACACTGGAACTATCTCATACAGGCACAGTGTTCAAAGTGAGTGAACAGAAAACCCCACAAAATACATGAAAAACAGTAGCCCTAAAAGAAAAGAAGCCAATTAGGATGTGAGCAGAGTCAGCGATCATTTTGAATGTCCATCAACAACATTTTGCAAGTGTGTCAGGCTTTGAAAGTGTCTCAAGATCTCTCTTTTTTTTTTAAAGTTACTTTCTGCTGTAGGCTAGTTGCTACATGTCCCTTGTGATTTGTGTTGTGGGACAAACAATTGGGCAGTTATAGTTCTGGATACAGGATGTATAGTTTTTTGGGGTACAAACTTCTACGCAGCCATCGCTATGAATGACAAATAACTGTCTAGTTCCTGGTCACCCCTTTTCCCATACCCCTCTCTCTCTCTCTCTCTCTCTCTCTCTCACACTCACACTCACACGCACACGCACACACACACACACACACACACACACACAGTATTTCTCACGTACATACGTGAGGTGGAACGGCTTCTCCAAACAAGCAACTCTTCCATGATATCTCCCTGCTCCAGCCAGCCAGCGATATGTGCAGTGTGTGTGCAGTGTAGCATACACACACACACACACACACACACACACACACACACACACACACACACACACACACACACACACACACACACACACACACACACACACACACAGGACTGGGTTTCACAGGTGATTTTCTGGTGGGTCTCCATAGTGGAAAAGTGCCAGTGTGTTTTAATAAGCCAAGAATCTGGAGGCCTGAACTTTTACCAATTTATACAGTTTGGGTCCCCGACAGGAAAAAAGTTGAGAATATAACTTTTGTACAAAGCCAGTTCTAGAAGTTAATATGATTCAGATAGTTCATATTCACCAGGAAACACACACACACACTCACACACTGGAGAAGGGTAGAGCTTGGAGATCGGGGAGATGGGAAGTTGTGCCGTGGTTCTTTTTGACTCCTCCGGTTGCAAAAACAAGATTGAATAGACGTAAATTGTGATTGACAGGTTGCTACCACGGCGTCTGTGTTCTCGTTTTGCAACTTTAACCCATTTTTTTCAGTTCATCAAAGTTGATTTGCCGCAAAATGTCTTCTTCAGAGTTTGGTTGCACTCAGCTCCCACCTCTCGTGTCCCTTCTGGTTGCAAAAAACAAGATGGCGACGGCCAAAAAAAGCATGAAGCCGACAGCAAGAAAGCACGACGGCGACAATCAAAAACAATGAAGTTGACGTCAAAACATTTCTAACTTGACGCTTGACCAAACACCAGTCCACGAACCAATGGTCACGCCGACTACGTCCACTTCTTCCTTACACTCTGTGGCTCAGAGGTCATCTCAGGCTCCAGTGGTTCAGGCGTGTACTCGCTGGTGAGGTAACTGTAAACTACTGAATAACTGTGAGGTATAAGTGAGGTGGCAGAAGACTTGTCTTTGCAAAACAAAAAAAAAGGGAAAAAAGGAGATCAAAGAATCACTTCCATGTTGTACTGCCCGGCACTAACCGGCTAGCACCCACTTCAAAGCCTGTTACTGCTGGGAGCTGCGTGACACCAGCAGGGCGGTAATGGGGAGTGGTGCCGCGCGTGAGCCACTTTTGGTGGCAAAAGCGTCAAAATCAAAGTAAGTGAGGTCAAACAAAGTCTGACCACATTTTTCGGGTGCAGCCACTCGGCTGCTGTGCGCCGCTGATGGAGCGACCAGACGGAGGGGTCAACAAGAGTACCTCTCAACCCGGGTGGGAAAAGTGGAGCCCCTGCGGACCATCTTAGAAGATGAGCGAAAGTTTGCACCCTCCTGTGAAGCGTCGAGTCTTCAAAGGATCTGCCGTAAAAAAAAAGTATATGATTGGTGGAGAGAGCGTCTCATGCTGGACAGTTATTCCCGCATATCACAATCACGCCACAATAGTTCATCAATCGCTGTCAAAACAATGTACGTGTATGTGTCTTTCAGCTGGCTTTGGTTCTGTAGCTCTACAGTATAAACCCTGGAAATCATAGAAACTCTCGTTTGCCTCTGACACGTTTATTACACAAACTGTGTAATATCCCAAACACTTTCACATCGAATATGCATCCACATAAAAGCCACTGTGATATTTAGAAGAAAAAAAAACTAAAGTAACCATCATCAGCTATCTTGTTTGTCAAGACGGAGATCGAGGCCGGGGCTTTCCGCACGTCTCCCAGGCCATTAAAAATAGATGCCACAAACTGAGAGCGACAGACAGAGGAGGGAGGGAGGGAGCGAGGGAGGCTTTTGACAAAGGCTCATTCAAACGCGGCGGCGCAACGTAGCGACTTGAGTGCCGACTCCCACACCGGCAGCCCAAACCACAAGACAGCCCCGGCCTCTAATCGCAAACATTTATTCAGATCAGACGACTCCGCTGGATGCCTCTGAGGAGCATCTCTGTGAGATATAAAAAGAATCAGGAAGGAAGAAGCGCTGAAGAAAGAGAGATCAGCCAAGTGATGGAGGCAGAGTGAGGAGGAGGGAAGGCCAGAGTAAAAGAGAGAGAGAGAGAGAGAGAGAGAGAGATGGAGACGGAGACAGACGAGAGCCGGGGATAAAAGAAAACAAAAATAAGTCGCTGCGAAATTGAGACGCCGTGATTGCTCTTTTGTCGGAGTGCATTTAGAGCCGGAGTGACTCCGATCCCCCAGCGATTACACAAAGTAAAGAGGAGGAGAGCACATGAAGGTCCCCCGACTCGGCAGACTGAAACCCGCTAATGCGGAGAGAATACAAATGCATATGAAAGGCATATTTACACTGAAGATGGTCTGATGGAAAAACAAATTCAAAAACCATTATTTATTAAATGGGAGTGAGTCACCGGGGGACGGTGCTGCCGCAGAGTTGGGAAACAAATCAACACTCGGCGGTTTCAATTAGAGCAGAACTTGTGTTGGCGATGTGTTTTGTCGCGGAGCAGCCAGCGCTTCATTACGGCCCGGGACTAGGAAGTAATGCAAGTGATGAATAACACTTTTATTTATTCTTTTTCTACGATGATATGAAGAAAACAGCAAGAGGAGGCCGTAAGAGATGGAACAGAGATTGTTAAGTGAGTAAATGGAGACCGGGTGGTGAGCTTGTTGAGCGCTTCATTTATGAATTCATAGTTATGAAGTGACACATTCATGAACATCACTGTTCTGTGACGTAAACGTACCAGATGTAGAAGAGTCTAGTCTTCTGTCTGCCATACCAACGCAGGTTATTATATGAAATAACGTTTCAAATAATGCTTGATGTTTGAGATTTGTGAAACCTTTTAGAAACTAATGCTATTCATTAAGGCCTACCGATAATATATTGATATAGTAAATGGAATATCTTTCATTTTGGAATATTTTCAGACAATTTATAAACTGAATAACTACGGAGAAAAGAACTAGCTTAAAAAGAATCGTCAGATTAAGCAACAATTGATTGCACTACTCTTTACAATACTGTAAAAACATTTACATAAACTCTTTGGGAAGGAGTGGAACAGAAAGGAGAAAAGCTTGTTCTGTCTGTGGTAACTGTTCTCAAAACCTGCAACATGTGAGGCAGTGAAACATCTCATCTTCTGCTTCTTTTTTCTCTTCCTCTCCCTTTATTTATACACATCTTTCTCAAAATCCCCTCAGGTGAATCCCACAGTTACACATTGTGCGGTGTGCAGTTACACGGTAACCGTGAAAGCCGGGATGTCACAACCAGTAATGACTCATGGAAACACCGAGAGAAACATAACTGGCAAAATAAGATGCTCCTGCACTAAAGACTCAGACTACTTACGGATGAGGGTTGTGTGTGTATGTGTGTGTGTGTGTGTGTGTGTGTGTGTGTGTGTGTGTGTGTGTGTGTGTGTGTGTGTGTGTGTGTGTGTGTGTGTAGGGTCACTTATTGTCAGCACTTTTACATATTTTTCTATATTTTAATCCAACAAGTATAAAACCATGATGGGGACTTTCTGGGAGTTTTTTTAATACTGAAGATAAAAATTAATGTATACGTATTGTATGGACCATTTGGCAATATATATATATATATATATATATATATATATATATATATATATATATATATATATATATATATATATATATATATACACACACTATAAATAATTAGTTTTAGGGCTTTGTGTGGAGCAAACACTGACGTAATCCAGGTTTAAAGTGACACACACACTCTTAGTGCAACTGACCACTGAGTACCTGGCTGCAGGCTGCTAAAAGGGGGCAGGGTTTAACTTCAAACGTTTAATCCCACCCACCGGATTTGATTGGTTTAACTGTCAAATTTGGGTTTTGTTAAACGTTTATTGTGATTGGATGCTATGGCTGTGAGGGTTGAGGGTCACGACTCGCATCCAGTAGCGTCGGTCATTTTTTTCCAACCAACTTAAACCAGTCTTGATGCTCTCATGCTACGCTTGAGAAAATAAATAAAAAAGCACCGCATGAACTGCTTGATCTACGTCACTTTGACATTCAGCTGGATTTAACAGATTTAAAATTACCGTTAATGATAGCCGCCATATCCTTTCAATTCAATCGCTTTCCCTGACCGCTAGCGCTAATTGCCACAGCTAATCACTGGCATGCTGATTATTGTTATGATTATGTTTAGGTGGGAGTCTTTTCAAGGGACTGTTATGGTGCCAATTACATATTTGTTCATTTGAGTTTCGATGAAAGGCTGGGGTGTGTATGCATGTTAGCACTGGCAATTAGCACTAGCTATTATCATAAGTGATTCACAGGCTATTGGCTATCACTATCACTATTTTAAATAATTTAAGTCTGGGTAAAAGTGAAAGAAATGTAGACCATTATATCCAATATTTTGGGTGTGGTGTTGCTAAAATCAGTGTGAGTAGTGTGTGAGAGAACAAAGAAGAGACGGAGAAAAAAAAAAGACTTAAGGAGATCGTCAACAAACATCTTCAGTCCTCTGGTCTCTCCCACCGAATCAGCAAATTGATGCAGCGCGAGCCGTTTTCAATTAGTCAGCCGGAGAGCATCATGGGAGACGAGGGTCCGCGGGGATACAGTCGGCCTCTCAGCGTCCAATCCATCATCCGCCGATGAGGGAATGGGATGATCCCACGAATGAACGGCTGGTTAATAACCCTGCTATGCGGTCTATACGGTCAATACGGTCAATACAGTCAATACGAGTGTCAGAGGTTGACCTCGTCATTGAGCGTTGTGATCCCGTTTGACTAGATTTGTGTCCCATTCCCAGGTTGCACGGTAATCCCTACGTGAGGGGTAACGGCTTGGAGGAGCACAGGACTCGCTTGGTTTACAGGCACGTCTTCACTTGTCCGTGCTCGTTCGAAAGTCGTGTCTGTTTCGGTTCGGGTGTAATCTTTCCCTCAACCCACACACAACTAAGCCTTTACTTGTCGAACTTGAGTTCATTGCAAACTGTAAATGGGTGGCCAAACTCGGCAAAAGTCCATTCATTTTCCACAGAGATGAGCAACCAGGGAGACATTCGACAAGCTTCATCAGCTGCGACGAGTTGGCGAAACCAATCATCATATAGCTGTCAACAGCTGAATAATTCATCCAGCTCCCTTGATCCCCTGCTGGTACTTTTCCACCTGAAAACTGCAAAAATGTTTTCAAAGATCAGGCATCAGCGACCTGTTTGAGACACTCTGCACCTATTAGCAAAGAACACTGAGTTGAAGTTCATTACAAAAGTTTGCAAGAACAGAGAATGTTTTTCTTCCCCTGTTATTACCAACTTAGTTATTTTAAATGTGTCCGATATTCCAATCATAACATTAAAGTCTGCTGTTTTCTCCTCATTTACTAGCTTATATACCATTGTTATTGTTCTGGATAACAGAACCTGGTTGATCGGAAGGTAAGAGGTGAGGTAAACGTGCGCAGCCAAGTGTGCCGAAAAGGTTACTGAAAGGTCTCGAGTCAGTTCCAGAGCGGAAGGCGCTATTAAAACAGAAAACCTCGGTTTCTGACTTCTCTTTTCTGAAGCCAAGAGAACGCTAAAGACGAAACCCACGAAGCCTTCAAGTCTGTCTGACCTATTTTCTCAAGCTACTACCCACAGGTGCTGAATACCTTTCCTCTTTAATGGGATGTATGGCACCCTGTTTATTTAAACACAACCTCAGGACATTAGATAAAGTGCCTGGTGGAAAGCCTGCTGCATATTTGATCAGACTTGAGATGGAAAATTTAGTTTGAGTTTTATGAGTTTGACAGACTTTTTTTTCTTTTAGGTTAAACTTATTCTATCAGGGTGAAACCCCTTGAAATCTTTTTTGTTTTTTTTTTTACAATAAAGAATAAAACCTAGAAAACTATTAGACAACAAAACAATACAAACTTTCGGGCTGTCCCGAACACATTTCGTGGGATTTGAAGCTCCCGGTCCCGTTCAGTCAGGAGTACCACACAAAGTCGAGCAGGAGTTTAGTTTTCTTCCTCCCTGTGATTTCATTATATTCGTTTCACTCCTCGACCATTTTTCCAGGCCATCAGAGCTTGAACCCTGGTGTAACTTCAGCGTCGGTGGAAGGGACGACGACAGAAGCTGTCAGACATTCGGCAAACTTGCGGTCATTACTTACTTAAATTGTACTTTGCTTTGCTGTTATCGTCTATGAGGAAAATAATTCGGACTTCAAGGATATTCCATTTTGACTGAAACCAAAACGGATACAAAATCACATCGGGAAAAATTTCAGCAATAAAAATGTGCTCATATTTAGGTTTATAAACAAATATATAAATAAACTGTAGCATAGGCCAACATATAAAATAAAAGACCTGGCTTTGTTGAGACTGTCTATCAAACTCCTCCGCTGCGTTTCAGTAACCTGAAGAGCACACATCGAGAATAACGTCTGAGAATAACTTATACTAATGAATGTTGATGTATCATGAATAATGTCAGGATTGTTGGGGTAATGAATAGCATATATAACGTTTGAAGGGGAGATCTGGCCTTCCTCCATCGTCTTGTGTTCAGCGTACACAGATCAGAAGGGATGTCCCCCTCATCATAAACTACGGCTGAAACTTCAAAGTCTCTTCTAGACTAATTCTTCGTCGTTTATGCAATTCAAGATCGGCATCTTAAATTCCCTAATAGTCAGAGAGACTGGAAAGGATTGGATTTGAGATCATCGATCTGCTACGTTAGAAGAAACAAAAACACGTCTGCCATCTCTGAGCGCGCTGCTCGTGTCCATGCCCCTCACCTGTACTGAGCCTGGAAGTGTTCGTGGACGAAACTGTGTCGATCTCGAGGCTGCTGCGTGCCGGCTGAACTGGAGCTGGAAGAGTCCTCCAACGAGCCAACGGGTCCCTGCAGAGAGAGGGGACAAGCGATCGCTTTAGTGGACATGGAATACATTTTTGAGAACATCCATCGCGAGCGGACTCAGCCATGCACACCAGCGTCTTCGGAACGATATTAAATAAGAATAAGAACACGAGTTTCCTACAAGCCACAGTAAATGAATCAAGGCTGCAGTGGAGTAGTGTTTCCCATTTCCCTTTACTCTGCTTCCCAAGTCAATATCAGGCATCAGATATACTGTATGACTGGCAAAAGCTTCTCTTGTTGCACAGGGGGAGAACTCTCTTTCACAGAAGCCAATGAGCCCTCGTGTATTGAACAGCTTTCACCAGACTTGACGACAGATATGTACAAAATGTGAGCTCAAAGAATAACATTCTCTTGGACTTTGCCCTTTGCCTGCAGTATATCGAGACAATCCGCTGCACAAAGAAAATGTACTTCTTCAATAAACTAGGAGACGATCAAACAGAGACATAGGGATATAGATTTAGAGGGAGGCCCAGACAGAGTGAGGCTATTCAATTAAATGGTGGGCGGGAAAAAAAGGTGAATCGTAAAATGTTATGGCATCGAGGGGGATTTCATCCGTCTGAAAAGGGGAGGAAAGTTTAAATGCTAATCAGTCAACACACATTGGAGTCAGAGAAATATTTGAGATGTCAACCGGTGTCACGCTGATGTCTGCTGAATAAACTAAATGATTGCGGTGCACCGCACGCTGCGTCGGACTCAGCAGGGGGGGCAAAGAAACATGAGAATAAAAGAATGACGCCGATGAATAAAAGATGCACAACTGTGACACGAGGAACTGGAGCAACAGATTGACTTGAATCTTTGTCTCGTGAAGCTGATATTGAAGTCGTCAGTGAAGGCGAGGTGGTCATATTTTAACGACAGTCATTGGTTCGTAAACTGCTGTTCCGAAGCCTCGAGCGTCGCCGTCGCCATCTTGGCCGTCGCCATCTTGGCCGTCGCCATCTTGGTTTTTATTTGCAACCAGAAGTGACACGAGAGGGTGTAGCTTATGCTGCACTCCAGACAACTCAGAACTCGAAAATGACCAACCACCCACCAGAAAAAAGTACAATGGCACGCTGGTTCTTACTTGTAAACTCCATCCGACTTCACGAAGAAGCTTTTGTCTGACGCCACACAATTAGTGCGCACATTGCAGATGGTAAACCATCAACAAAAAAAGGCAACAGAAATATTGTCTGCCTGTATTTATATAAGATAATATATGCTGCCATAGAGTAAACCAACTTTTTTTCTGGAAAACATAAAAAATGCCACCAAAAAACATATTAGTTTGTTACTGTCAGCTATGTTTTGTTTTTTTACGTTTTCCGTTGTGCGCCTGAAGTGCTTGGAGGTAAAAACTATGAAACTACAACAGGGAAAATTAGGGCTGTCTCAACTGAACGCTGAATACGGCATTTTTATGCGACCAAAAAGATTATGACTAATGTCCACAAACTGTGAAAGGGTTAAAGTTCTAAAGACAAACACACAGTCAAGTTGTGACCTGTCAATCACAAGGTTGCCATGTCCTTAAGCCTACTCTGCTTTATGGTCTGTTTGACTCTGAATGGGACCATAATTTACTAAATCATCATGCTGTGTTGAAGACTTGAAACTGGCAATTAGGACCATAAAATTAAATTGTTTACAGCGTTTACTGAGGTAATAAATCAAGTGAAAATAATGGTGATAGATTATTTTTGCAACCAGAGGAGTCGCCCCCTGCTGGCCATCAGAAAGAATGCAAGTTTAAGGCACTTCTGCATTGGCTTAGAACCAGTAGGGTAGCCGCCTGATATATTTTATTTTTAGCTGTGCACAGCAACAATCGTTGCGTTAGAAGCAGCGTGATTCAGGCCGGCTAACCGTGTATGATGGGCCGTTTTCTATAAAAGCTTGTATTTACAGTAATAAAAAACACCCTTCCTTGAATTCCTCTCCCACGATGTCACACCAAGGGCCTGCGCACCCACACAGGTGTTTCCAATTACCCAGCCTAATTAGCCCTCCGGGCAGGTTGAGGCTGGGTGGAACCGGGTTGCAACAAAACTAACGAGGGAGTCAACGAGAGGCACATTAAAGTCTGCACACACCCACACAGCGCGGACAGCAACAGGTCTGCTGAGGTGACCAGAGGAGCACAGGTGAAGCAATCACTGTTAACGACGTCTCAGTTCCATCAAAGGTCCCAGTAGGACTTGCCAGGGAGCCAGCATGAACAATAGGCCTTCTTTTCTTTTCTTTTAACTGCAGATATTTTGACGCGTTAGTTTAGGAAAAGCACAGGTGTTACTATTAAAGAAGGAACAACCAGCCGTGGTGTGACGACGACTTCACTTTTTACTGGTTTAAAATGAGCTTGTGAACCGATTGCTTGTGAAAACGAGCAGGTGGAAGAGGTTACGCCCCCGGAGTCGTATCTGTCGTCAGGCCGAGAGGCGACGGGTTTCGGTAATTGGTTAGTTGGAAGCTTTGTTGTCCGCAATGTGATGGAAAAGTCTTTGGCTTCACCGCAATCACCATGGATTCCAAAATAGGACCGTGGCAGGAAACGGTACGATGACGATCCATCTTTGATGACGACGCGCTGCTGTTCAAACAAAACCCAATCGCTGTGGCGTTCGCGTTGAACGATGAGCTGCTTTTGGAAATCTTCTCCCAGGATTGCTCTTTACTAGAATATATAATGAAGCAAAAGCACAAAGCCCCCCCCAAAAAAAGAGAAAAATCTCCTGTGTGACGGTTTACTTTCAAGCTCCACCTTCAGCACGTCTCCAGTCTTGGCCTCGTCTTTACTTGAATGTTAAGTGGATAAAAAAACACAAACATAAAAGCTCATTATTCTTTAAGTCGCCGCATAATGCAATAGTTATATCTCCGTCTTTCGTTCCCGATAGAAACCGCGAGACGAGAGCTCCAATTAAGCGCCGCTGTGTCTGACGAGGTCGCCGAAGAGTCGACGCACCGGAGAAGAAAAACGCTGATCGGCTACGAACAGCTGCTGGGGAGTCGTGTTTCCCGCTCGCTCACACCTCCGCCATCTGCTCAAGTGGCGAGTGGCAGAAGAAAAAAAAATAATACCTCATATCCATCTTGACGTGGCGCCATGTGAGATAGAAGCAGAATTAAGGCAGGAAAAGAACAGCGGGGTGAGGTGTGAACTAAAGAGAGGGCGGTGCTGCGATGAAGATTGGACGAGGGATTCGTCGGCACCTGGGGGCCCACGCGCTGCAGCAGGGCCCGTTTAAAGTGGACTGCAATTTCCACTTTGTGCTGGTGAGAGTCACCTTTTCACTCACAGAGTTGGGGGCACCAAAAAAGAAAGAAGAGAATTACACCCAAAATCAACCAGGCATACGCAGAGCTTCTGAATCTTGCGATGACCGCACGTGATTTTGAGTTGGATTTAGTTTTTGTATATGTGATTTTACAGCTGAGCCATATTTTCACTGAATTTATTAAGATCTCCTTCGTCTGCCATGGATTTGTCATTTATTTTTTTATCACAGCGGCTGATGTCTGTCTTTCACACGCCGTGTTTACCGTCTCTCGTTTGTTAATCACAGGCCGAGCCGTGACCGACTCTCAATTTCGGCCTTTTTTTTTTTGGGACTCCGTCTCTTCTCTGGAGGACAATGCAGAGCGATCCTCAGACCCTCGAGAAACGGACTAGGTTACAAGCATCACCATAGCAACCCTGGCCTCATTCCCCTCAATCAACATATGGGAACAGGGGGCTTTTTCATCAGCCACAGTGGGGCCGGAGAAAAAAAAAAACGAACGAGTCCGGAGCCATTCTCTGTTATAATAATAAGAATCTCACGCGACGAGTATTTAATAAATTACTGGTATCTGTATCAATAGCATAGAAAGTCAAAAGACAGGTTTGAAGTACCGTGACAACTTTCCTCCGAAGAGCACTGGGACGAGCGCGAGATAATGCTGCTCACACGATTCCCACAGAGATGGAACGCATCACTTTGCAACGTGGGATTCAAAAGCTGCCGTCACGTTCTCCTCACGGTAACGGTCAAGCCCCGCAGATGCACAGGAGATGCCGCCGTAAAGTCTGATGCGCTTTTACCTTCGGATCCACCACCAGCGGTTTGTCTGCAGTTCAGCCCCACACTGCCGGGACCATTTCCTGCATTCTCACTCATGCACATTTAATCTCGCCGAGGACACAAAGTGCCAAGAAAGAAAGTTGTTTGTGATGGAGAGGAGGGGGGATATGAGTGGGAGACAAAGACTGGCTTTGATACTTAATTCTCGATGCATAATTGATCCGAACCGGGGCTTTTTTTCCCGCCCGCCGCACCACATGGGGGCAGGTCATCAACCTCTGTGGCAGATCTGAGAGCAGATAAACAGACGGCTCCAGTGTGCGAGAGATGGAGGTAGGGGGACAGAAACTGTATATCCAGCAAAGACACATGCTGTGCATGTTCAGAAATATATATATATGTATGTATGTATACACATGCTGCAGATACGCACAGTTAAAACACAGAGACAGAGCACCTCACTGTGCCTCTCTATTTAGCACCCAGGGAAAAACGAATGCCACCGCGTCGTCGCTCCGCCAAAAATAGATGCGGGGGCCGGCCGCGGCAATAACAAGCGAATACTAATATTCAGCAGCACTAAGCTGTTCAATTGTCACACTGGGAGTATTCCAGACACACAAAAAAGAAGAAGAAGAAGAAGGAGAAGAAGCTCCCAACAGATCTAGGCCACATTCACCCGCCTCCTGTTGCTTGGGGACAACATTACCGGCAGCATCTACACCCCCTTCCTCCCCGGGCGGTGTAATTGATTTCTTCAGATTTACTTTTACTTCCAGAGCTCAGCGGGCTCCGACTGAAACGCCTGTATTTGCCTTGTTCTCTTAATGGCTGTAGTGATAAACTGTGGACAAGCTTCTTTCAGAAAATTGTAGCAGAGCAATGAGTAGGCATAAAAAGTGACAACTAAGGAGAAGCCTGGAAGAAATATTCTGGGGCTAAAAATAAAAGGCATTTTTTCATTCTGCAGTTCCATTCTGCTCATGCTTTTGCGCTGAGAGCCTGTTTTCTATCTTGTTTGCCAGGAGTTGGTCGATTACAGCACCAAGAGCTGATCTAATCAGAGTGTCCGAGCCAAAAGCCTGGAGGTCTCGCAGCAACGGGGTTTAGATTCGGACACGCGCACCTTCGAGAAAAAGGAGTGAATTATTTGTCGAGAGTGACTTTGGCACACTGAGCCTCTTTCTATTATTACGCCGATGCTTTCACGGGTGTAAAAAAAGAAACAGAGCTAAGGGTCACATGGGAAAAGAACAGCGTGTACTCCGACTTTGTTCTCCCTTTCTGTTTGCCCCGATAATGAGGTCGAAACGGGCACACATCACCGGCCATCAGCGGGGCTCGGCATCGCGGCGCCGTGGGAGCTGTTGGAGATGGATATTCAATGTCATGAGCACACATCTATCAGAAGTAGCATTAATGTAGTGTGATTCAAGTGATTTCACATTTGACCTGTTGGAGTCAATTTATGACTTATGACATGGAAATAGTGGAGTCAGGAAAACATGCCCAAACATGCCTGAGCGGGGACAGTTTGGGACTTCCGGAGACACCGTTATAAAAGTAGCTGTTTTTTAAACGTAACAAAAAAATGACAGTCCTTATTTCCAGGGTGAGAAAGAAGGAGTTTAAAATAAAGTTTGAGCATTGGCCCCGGACAGAGGAACCATGTATGAGATATCTTCAGAGCAGTTGGTCTCCGGAGTCTGCTCGGGTCTATTTCTCGCTCAGAGAACAAACTCTATCGCATCGAAAACTCTGACCGCTTCCAGTGATTTCCTTTGAACATCTTTGGGACAAAATAACAGAAAGTGTTGGAGCACTAGTTTCAGACTTCATCGACTGGCCCAGCCTCAGCTCCTGTTTTATATTTTTTCCAACAGAGCGGGGCGAGGACTCATGGGTATTGTGAGTCAGTGAGATTGTTGCGCTTTCAAGGACACGCAGCCAAATTAATGACGGGGACGTGGCGGCTCCTCTGCGTACCGGCCGTGTTGTTATTGTTCACACGATAATACACGATGTCTGTGAAACCTAAAGGGGCGTTTCTCCTCGCAAAGCGGCAGCGACCAACTCTAAACGTGCAATGTTGTTGCTGGAGATTAGTCAGCCTCAATCCACGGCTGGAACTCACCTGGTGGTGTGTGTGTGTGTGTGTGTGTGTGTGTGTGTGTGTGTAGTCAGCACTATATGCACACAACGAAGCTAAAAACAAAGATCTGATTGCTCCTCTGGCTGTCTTAGGGATCCTGCAGCACTTGCGACTTGCATGTGCTGCTGTCTTCTTCTCCTCATCCTGTCTGTCTGTCTGTCTGTCTGTCTGTACCTACAACAGGACAACATCACACAACATGCAAGATTCTTGGCAAAGCCACTTTCACGTCACGGCAACTGTCAAAAATCATTCAGTCATGGAATGATGCAAAAAAATCAAAATAAAATGTTTGTCAGCACACAGTTGAAGCGTGCTATCTTTATCCCATCAGGGCACCGCATGAGATCAGATTAAGGACCAAGCCATGGCGGGCGATTGCAAAGGAAAAATCCCCCCATCGGCAGGATGGTTGTGTGACCTGAGACGGCTTCTTCTGCACCCTTCTCTGCTTTTGTTTTTTTGGGGACTCAATTCTGTGTGATCGGTGAAACATTTCTCCTGTGCAGCCTTCTGTGAATCTCTCCGGCCCAGTGCCTCTGGCAGAGGCCCCTCCAGAGATCCTCACACTGCAATCCCGACATGAAAACATACGCCGCAATCAAAAGCCCCCGCTGATTCCCCGTGGCGCGCACGCATTCATGTGAGACGACACCGAGGCGCTCCTCTAGCGGGAGTCTGGTTTAAAGGCTGTGTGTGTGTAGTGTCACGGTAACAACGGGAAAGGCTGGGTGGCCGAGTATTTATAGCTGCAAAACATTACAACCAGGCCGCTGACACATTTAATTATCAATCAGTAAACAAAATGATTATTTATTTTATTTTACTTGAAACGGCAACCACTGAAGGCTTGAAAGGTGCCCCTCATGGAGCAGAACGGCTGGGAACGATTACAATGGGTTCTTTATTATTTATTATTAAGTATCAAAATGACCGCACACAGGGTTTTTCCTTGCTCAAACCATCTGGTTAACACACACACACACACACACACATACACCACCTTTATCAAATTATATTTAAAATCTGAATCTGAATTTTCTTCTGCAGTATTCTGGAGTGGTCCTAGTAATATGTATTCCTAAAGTGTTCTGAAGTAGCACATCACACGACCATGGTTGAGCTACGTTTGAGACGGAGAGCGTGACCACAAATATTGATATGCTAATTATCTCAAATAAATAAACTCCTACATTTCCTTCCATTTCTCCGACGTAAACAGACGCACGATGATGCTGTAAGACACTCTAAACGATAGTAAAACACGGAAAGCGAGGGCAGCTTTTCATGTTTATGGGTGATCATGGAGTTGTTTTTTGCTGTGGTGGCAAATACGTCTTTAGCTATTAAGCATAACAGTCTGTTAACAGCTGGGGGAGGATCCGCCGCTACACTCAGGAACAGAAATAAAGAGAGGGAGGATGAAGAAAGTTTTTAAGTTGATTCTATTTTGCAGTTTGCAAAATAAGAAAAGATAATAAGATAATAGTTCACATTCTGCAACTGTTTCATGCATTCTGCTTCCTTCATGTATTGTATCATTTTAACCCTATAGTAATCAAAGTATATACATGATGACATAAAGATGTTTTTATAATCTATGTACTCTTCGTAGAATAAGCTGCTGTAAACAATGCAAACGACCAGTCAAGCAAAAAAAAAAAAGGTACATTTATCTTCCTTTCAACAAAATTGCCCCAAAGCAAGCCGCAAAAGGAAAATATTAAATATTGACTAAAGTGCTCGTCTTATGTGTCATTTTGCTACTTCTTTATTTCCAGAGATACCAGCTTGAGGATCGAGACAAAGCGTATGTACTTCTCCTTGTTTTGATGTCAGCCACAAACATTTCACAACCACCCTCTGCATCCGAAGCAGGAGAGAGGTTAACAGACTGGATTATAACTTACTGTCTGCTTTCACTTTTAGTTTTCCCCATACAGTCCTGCATGCCTACGTTTGAGCAGCAGCAGCTTCAGAGTGTGCTTTTCACTGTTGGTGTCAAGCAAATTAATATTTTAACACGTAAAGGAACAGTGTGTAGCATTTATAAGGCTCTTTTGGCAGAGAGGAAATGTAATATTGTAATATGTAAGTGTGTTTTCTTTTGTGTATGATCACCTGAAAATAAGAATGGTCTGGTTTTTGTCCCCTTAAAAAGGGCCCTTTGTTTCTAGGTATCGAGCGGGTTGCACCGCCATGTTGCTACAGTATTCCAGAACAGACCAACCAGACACTGGCTCTAGATATGGACATACACGTGCTTAGCAGCGAGAGAAGTTTCAGTTGGTTGCAATCTGCCAGCTCACCACTAGATGCCTCCAAATCCTACATACTGGCCCTTTAACACGGACACATTTCACATCAGCTGGAAAATGTTCCATACCTGAACAGACGGGACCCAAAGACACGTCTGTAAAATAAGGAAAAAAAATTTTTCCATGTTATAATGCTACTGTGACCGTGTGCTGAGCGAAACAAAAGCTGCCGTTAGGGAGGAAAAACACCTCTTTTATTGAGACTAAAAAATAAATAATTTCTAATATAATAAATGGCGTCCGACTGAGGAGAGACGCTGATTCAGTTATCGTCTCAAACCACATTTCTAATCAACCGACTGGCTCAAGGGGCTTAACACTTTCACCTGAGCTGCCAGCCACCGCTCTGAGTCATCCCTGTGCGCTCACACACACACACACACACACACACACACACACACACACACACACACACACACACACACACACACACACACACACCCAAGCATTCAAACACATGCAGACACACACTATAATATATTAACTCACAGGGGCAGACGCACCCTCGCTCCCTTTCTGTTTCACTTCCTGTGCATTCAAGCAGGCTCATAAAAGTGCAGATTTTCCCTCAGAAAGAGACTTCTGATTAAATGATCTTTCGGCTCGTGGTCACCAAAGCAAGAGCGAGGACGTTCACTGAGGTGATGAAGCAGAACTGCAACAGCCGAGCGCGACGGAAACTTGAAATGTGGGTGGGAATCAAACATATCGGGTTATGGCACCTGTTGAGTCATTTCTATGTCTGTTCCGACGCAACTTGGCTTCATTAATATCATGGCCTATATTAGATTAAACCATGAACCACGTTTCACAACCACAGATAATTGGTTCTAAAGTTGAACACCACCTAAATTAAGAATCCCTATATGTGGTATCTCCATGGCCTCACAATTTGTGAACATGAGCTGCTCTCTGAAACGAAGAAAGTCTCAAACTTGTGATGTCATCGGGAAAAAGTCTGAAGATGCTCCATAGACGGTTTACTTTATGATCACAAACGGTTGTTTTAGCGTTCTACTTTTTGGATTTGGGAGTGAGTTGTCCATGTTAAGAAGCTGATCACATTATTATGTCCTCTTGTAGACTGACAAGATAGCCTCAGACTTTTGAAATGCAGTGGCGTTTGAGAAACATTAACCAAAGGAACCATATTAGCAGACCCCTAGTTAGCTAGCTAGCATGTCTATCTCCAGAGCGGCCGGCCCGCCTCCCAGCAAAGTGGTTTTCTAGCGGGCAGGATTGAGGCAAGGAACCATTAGACCTGGCGGCAGATCCCCACTGTTGGGCTCATTTTCTGAAACCAGTGTTGCATGAAAGCATGGTGGGATTAGCAGGGAAGCTAGCTAACTTGCCAGATAGGCGACAACTTTGTTCGAATCCTTTTCTGTCACCGGTGTTGCATGAAAGCATTCATCTCTCTAATAGTTTAGCCTTTTAGCAACATCTCTCTACATTCCTCGTATAAATTCATCCTGCTGCGGTGCAGCGGCCGTGACAGCTAAAGAAGTTAGCAGAAGGCTAAGCTAAACTACGAGCAACATTCTCCCTCCATCTCTGAAACGCTTCACCTTGTCTGGTCACCTTCACAAACTTTTTTGAAAGTAGTCAGTTGTGTGTAGCGGTTACTGTCTTATTAAGCGTGTTTGTGTGTGTGTGTGTGTGTGTGTGTGTGTGTGTGTGTGTGTGTGTGTGTGTGTGCGTGTGTGTGTGTGTGTGTGTGTGTCTATTTGAGTGCGTTGAAGCAGCCCACACTGAAGCTGCTGCTATCAGCTTGATGTTTTCGGCCTCCTGCAGGAGGAGATGACGTCTCCCACTGAGCGTGCGAATTAGACGAGCCAATGTTGACATAGCTGCCGGCTGCTTCAGGAGACACCCGGATCCGCTTGTGTCTTACAGAGAGCGCCTTTCCACCATTTGAATGAAACTCACATATCAGCACAGGCCAGGTTTTAATGGAAGCGAGCATGTGTGTGTGTGTGTGTCACACCTGAGAGTTTGTCAACAGTGTGAGAGGACTGGAGGTTTTTCTAATTAAACAGTTTCTAATAGCGAATCCAGCTGTGCTAAAAGACTCTAATTCTCCACTCAAGCGAACGGCGTAGAAAAAGGCGGCATGGCAGAGGTCGCGTGAGGTCAACGAGGCGAGGCGACAGAAGAGAGAGAGACAAAGCGACTACACAAAGGGCCGATAATTGAGGGGGAAACGGGTGGTCAAGGCACAGACAAGAGGAGTCAAAGGCCACGCACGGTGTGACAGGAGGATGTTCAGAAAAATATGTCTTGACTACTCGACAAGACTAAAAGGCTGTTGTTCTCTGTAATACTGGTGACAATAGTGTTCGGTTAAGTGAGAGTGAGGTCATCATGGCTCGTCACAACTAGCGCACAGTGTGAAGAGAAAACTCCAGTGTACTGATTCAGAAAGAGCGATACAAAAAGAAACAAACTACTGAAACAGATCCACCCGTCAGGCAGGACTTTGTCTCTCTGTGGTCTCTCTGTGTCTCGGTTCAAAACCTCACAACAGAGGGTGGGCAGGGGGATAAAAGTGGGAGGAGAGAGTGACAGGAACGCTCTATCCAGAGAAGAGGAGCGATGAAAGAAGCGCTGTCCGCGCAGTAAAGCGGCTGACTTAACCGGATTCTTTCAGGTCCGGGCGGCCGCCACTAATGCGGCCTATTCAAAGCAGGCTTACGCGGTGACGAGGCAGTCCGGGAGATAGCGGTTTGAAACCACCAGGCATTTTAATTAACCCTTTTAATCTCCCTCTTTCACCTCTCAAGCTTAGTTTGTACTCGCCGTAGTGAACCAGAAAACAACGTAATCAAGGCCGGCGCGCCTCTGAATTTTTGTGTAACTCGATCATGTGACCTTCTTGTGAAATCCCCCTCTTTGTTCACTCGTGTTGATTCGTGTCACTCAGTTGTGCGGACCAAAAAGCTTCATCGTGACTTCCCCCTAACCTTAGGCCGATCCCGACCTGAGGAGCACTGCGTGTACCCCCGGGACTGCCACTCTCTGGCTGTTACTATGGAGATGCCAAGTCGGCCCAAAACAAAGGTGGAACAGAAAAATAAGCAGCCTCAGACAAGAGCTCCTGGCACGGCTTTGACAGCCAAATATGGCTCGGCAGCGGAGACTAGAGCCATCCCTCCCTCTCTGTTTAACTCTGTGACTCTCATCTGAACAAATCATTAATGAGAGAAATAAACCAACTGCTATGACTGATCCAGATAAAGGGGGCGATAATTAATTGGTCTCTACAGAGGGACGGTCTTGTGAGGGCGTCTGCCCTTTCGCTTCTGAGAGGAGCTGGGCTTTGAGCCGACCGGCGCCGAACAGAAAAGAAGCAGCATTGCTGATCCGCGCTTGGCATTCTGGGAGAGATCTCTCCTCCAAAAAGACGAGCTGAGAACTTGAAACCGAAACGTGAGCACTTGTAAGGCTGGTTAATATCCTCGTGAACTCTCGCTCCGCTGAAAGTCCCCACACTTCCCCACTGGAAGCTGCAGTGGGAGTCTGTGTTGTGTACTGGTTGTTGCACACACCGGCTGAACGATGTGATTGATTAAAGAGATGTTTAGTGCATTGACATGTGATCCACATGCATTACATGACAAACTAACGAGGATAATATTTGGCTTTTTGCTCCTTCTTTAAGATAAGAAAATGACCAGGAAAAAAATGAATGAAAAGGTTGTATTTAAGGTCCCTCACAAAGACACTATTAAAGCCTTAGTTGGTCCCTCGGAGGTGTTTTTTTCTTTGTTTTTGTTTTTGTAAATTACCACACTCACAGTGGACCACATGGAGAGATCTGAGCAACTAACAATGCTGCTTTACTGTTTAAAGGGCCTCTATTTTGAGCCTCAAGGTCCACGTCTGTTTTTTAAAATCCTTTATCCTTCTGCAAAATCTGCCACACTGGCACATTAACACTTAAGCCAAAGTGCCAAGGGAGAACACACACACACACACACACACACACACACACACACACACACACACACACACACACAAAACAGCCTACGCAGAGTCGACCACAATCGAAAGTGTCGCACAGCAAATAACAAGCTGATTAATCTGACACTGATTAATTTCTTTCACCTGTAAAGAACATTTTTTTTGTAAAATGGGAAATGAAATGACTCGAGTGCCATATGAATATTTCCCTTTGCAGCTGAGGTCTCTGAGGACAACGACGACGAATAGCTGAACGGGTGACAGGAACAGGTCAGACTGCTATGTCACGTTCTACAGGCGCCGGCTACAGGAAGACACGACTATATAAGGAGGAAAAGCTTGTAAAAAAACAAAAAAAACAAAGGGTGGACAATGAACCTACGGAAGAAAGACTTGGTTTACTTGAATGAGACCAACAACAAGCATTTCATTTCCCAGCAGGAACCGGTTCTCTCCGCCAAACACTGGTCACACAGAGGAAAGACGACAATGAGAGAACAAGTGAACAAGACAACAAGTGTTTGGTTGTTTTAGACTTCCCCAAGGTGACAGCGTGAGCGACTGACGGCCAACCACTGATCTTTATCCTCACATTAATTACTGCAGAAAAACCACACATGAGACATCGCACCTGAATCCACAGACTTTTACAGCGTTTCCTTCAGACCATCTTATCAGGAAACCGGCTGCGTAAATCCAGCAGCCTGCAGGGATTAGAACAAATCAGATGGACGTGGGCTGCAGTTCATAAAATAACTTACTGTGGGACTCAAAAACGGGGACAATTACAATTTTACACACGACAGTGTACGCCTTTTAATATACAAAAACCAGAGCCGCCGAATATCCTAATGGATGACCTTCTGATACTGGGAAGTGTATTGTTATTGTAAACATATAGAGTTACAGTGTATAATTATACATATCTGATCCAGTTTCAAGATCAAATTACTTCCAGTGTTGAAATGGTGCTTCAACAAAATGGGACATTTTTGTTATTTTCAACAAATCAATGAAGAAACCCAAACCAACTATGAATTGTAAGTAAGCATTGTCTGTGTACAGTGAAGACAATGTGGAAGTGTCTTAAACTTGCATTCTTTCTGATGTCCATCAGGGGGCGACGCCTCTGGTTGATAAAAGAAGTCAGACTGTATAGAAGTCTATGAGAACATGAGTTTATGGTCTCAATCTGTAGTTTCAAGTCTTCTTCAATACAGCATGATGTTCATTTATAAATGATGGTCCCACTTAGAGTCAAACAGACCATACAGGAGGGTATGCTTTAGGGCGGGGCTACCTCGTGATTGACAGGTCCCCACCACAGGTGTTGTCCGGTCTGGGAGTTGTCCGTGTTTTCGTCTTTCAACTTCAACCCTTTCACGGTGTGTTCTCAGTTCATGAAAGTTAACTGTATCATTCTGGTCGCTTGCAAATGTCTTGTCGGATGTACTTAAGCTCCGCCCTCTCGTGACACTTCCGGGTTGCATAAAGCCGAGATGGAGACAAGCAAAAACAAAAACGGCCGAAAGCAAGTCTTCAAAACTGCAGTCGACAAACCACTTCCGACACTCACAGAGCTCCATTGTAGTCCGACAACTATTACTGAGTTTTCGTTTGAAAGGGTGACAGTGATATTCTTTTTTTCTTTCAGGCCTTTAAACTCAGAGAATTTACTTTCACCTCTGTGAATACGATCCAAGTAAAAGAAAAAGATATGAAATTACGGAATGTGAAGGTCTTTAAATTCAACATTTGTGCAGAGCTCTTTCTGAAAAGGCCGAATCCTGCAGCATTTATAGTCCAATTTCCATTAACGTCCCGTCCAGTCCTCAAGTCACCCCTCATCTTCATTAGAGGAACCTCCCTACCAACTCCCCTCCTCTCCTCCTCCACTCTCCTCTCCGTCTGACATTCACTTTCATTCCCTCTCTCCTTTCCTCTCGCTCTCGCTCGGCATAGACAGAAGTTTATCTTTCAGATGTTCTTGAACTATTTAAAGGACATCTTTTGAAACATTAATGTATTTAATTAAATGTTTCCAAAAGAAATGCCCTGAATATTTCATTCACGTAGTACGATCCATTAAAAGCCTGTCGCGGTGAATGTCCACCTGCAAGCTTGTTGCTGGTGGCAGTGTCCACCTAGAGTTACTGTACTTTCGTCAACTGCACGCACACGTGTGTGTGTGTGTGTGTGTCTACGGGAAAACAAGCTGAAATAACACACACACACACACACACACTCTCCTGACCTAAAAGAGGATCAGTGCTTGGTAAAAATGGGAAGCTGAGATGGAAGGAGAGAGCAGGCGAGGCCATCACTGTCTGCTCTTGTCAAACATGCAAGAGAGGGTTTTAAAAAGCTTCTCTTCCGCCTGCCGTCCCACACGAGAGAGAGAGAGAGAGAGAGAGAGAGAGAACCAGGAGGACAGGAAGTGATGTTGGTGGGTGGGGTCAGTAGGGTGTCACTCGCCCCGCTGCCATCTCCCGAGGGTTCAATCAATGTTGCGGCCGCTTATGGATCTCCTTTGCATGTGCGACTGTTTCACCCTCTGATATGGCATTTATTTAATAATTCATAACCTCTCGCAGCACGGCATCTTAGGCTGCTCCACGGCCGGGTGACGGCTCCCTAAATTCAGATCCTTCTGCTTGCAAAAAATTAGCATTTTAGAGTGAATTTTAGGATTGCGGAGAGGAAGAATCAGTCCGAATGTATGAACATATGAACATGAACTGTCGCGACCACGTAGAAACTTTTACACAAGACGCCATCCCTGTGTAGCCACAACCATCCTGACCTCTGACCTAAATGTCGGCCTGCGAGTTGCATTGTGGGCAAACTAGGCGTCAAGTTGTGGCAAAAAAATAACTATGCTTCACCGCTGCATCCATTTCGATCCCTCTCACAAGTGGAGTGCTCTTTCTGATAGTTTATTAATATTTAATAAACTTCTTTTTTTATTTTCGTTTTAGGACTGGGCTGAAATCGATTCTGGATGGCGAGTTTCCAGGGTTACATCCGCTACAAAACTTTTTAAGATTTACAAAAATTGAACAAATGCGTCGAGGTCTCTGCCGTAAGAGACGAGAAGCAGAAATTGGCAGGTTACATTTGTGGTTCCCCGATGCCTCGGGACAAAACACCTGTTTGAGACATTGCTGTTCACACACACACACACACACACACACACACACACACACACACACACACACACACACACACACACACACACACACACAGCAGAGTACTTCAACAGACTAAAATACTCGGCATCTCTTCTCTCTGCAGTATCCGTCTTCTCATCTCCAAGCAGCCTCTCCAGCATAACTACTCTCAAAAATGAACATCATAATGTCCTCTGGCCTTTCTTCCTTCTTCGCCCTCTCCCTCTTACTCTCAGTTACTCCCCTCCCTCCCTGTGTCTTTTCTTCTATGAAATTTTCGGAACGAAATGAGACAATGAGGCGAAGGGGACATTTCAGAGACTTAAATGGAGGTTAAAGAGTGCCGATTTCCACCTTCCATTCAGAAGGGACACACATCTGGGCAACGCCATTTGCAGAAGGGCAACTCAATATCTCAATACGCGCAGCGGCGCTAACCACCACCCGAAGAATCCAAATGCAATTTCTGCAGAGGTTGAGTAGAGTTGCAGGAGAGTGGGTGACAGACAGGCCCTACTCAGTCATTCAACCCTCACTGGCAGGATGGATCGAGACATTACGTCAAGAAAGTAAAAGGCTTAAAAAAAAAAATACATTTGAACGGCCTGAATTATGGATCAAGATATGGCGAGAGGAAAGATAGGGCAGAAATATATGTTGAGGGAATATTTCCAAAAAGTTTGATTCTCCCTCCTCCCTGCGTGCGTAAATCGCATTAGAGAGGTAAGGATGGCCAGCGGGGGGATTCGCTGACCCCGGCCCTTCGGTCCAGACTGTTTTCACACTGATAGAATACAGATCTCACAATCACTCCTGAAGAATATCCGACAGCGCACATCTTACCTCTGTGTGACGGAACGAGCGTCGGTGTCGTGAAAGGGCAACAGTAACCCTTTTTTTTGAGAAACGCATCAAAAAGACATGTCACAAACAAAACAATGTTCTCATTCAAGAGACCCCACGCTCTCCCGCTCTGTCAGGAGGAATTTGTGGCATCTGAGAAATGTCACTCGCGGTTAAAATCGAGCCGTTGGCCGAGCGGGGGCTGGGGGGGAGCGGGGGGTTACGCTGCTTTGATGTCACCCGTGTGAGATGGAGAGGGGGAGGGGAGAAGGGAGCTGAGTCAGCACAAATACACCTGCTGAATGAACACACTGTACCATTAGCATCAGAGCTAAGCTAATGTCGGCGCAACAGCTTTTCATTTATTGAGTCAAACAAACCAAACATACACAACTATACTTTCTTGAGTTATTTAATTATTTATCAAACAAGTGTGTTACTGTCATTCTGCAGCTTACTGTGTCTTGTTTATACATAAAAACACAATGCATTTCCAATGGAAGCCAGTGAAACAAGCAACAAACGTGCGTGCTAGAAAATCAAAGTTGATTTAGCCCAAACCAATTTTGTGAAGCGAAAAACTAAATGAAAAGAACTTTACATCAATCCGCTAACAAGAGTTTGAGCAACTCTTCACCGGCAACTCAGCGACAACGTAGCTGACCACACTTGGCTGTTTTTTTTTAGCTTTGTGTTTGTGAGCAGGACTGCCGTGGCGGACTGGAGGAAGCTACACTGGTCGGCTGCATATCTTTACTTTTTTTTTTTTTATGTTCAAAGAAAAATGTAAATTTCACTGGAAGCCAACAGAGAGCGGCTCTCCATCATATTTCAATTAGGGCTGTGCGGTATACCGGTTTCAGATTTCCATACGGTATGAATTTTTCATATACCGGTGGCCTCTATGTGCGACTGAGTGGGTGGGATTTACCCAGCATGCAGTTTGGTAATTTCTTTCAAACCATGAATCAAGTTCTATCCCTGAGACGTAAGTAGCTCAGACCGCTGTGCACACAGCTGTGACTGTAAACATTAAATGTTGCTGCCTGCCGAAGAATGACAATAGTCGTTACGGCTATGCATGCACCACCGGTATGAAGGGATATGAGCAATTCATAACTATTCCCCTGGGTCCTAAATCCCTCCATGTTTAGCTTCCTAACACAACCTACAGTATGTACCAACGTACAAACAGCTGCTGGCCAGTTGCAAGCGAGTTTTATGTGTTGATCTCCCTCCCGCCTCTCACATATAGAGGGGCCGTGGCTCTGTCTGGATCATAGAATACGGCTGGGGATGTGACATCAGGGCGCTTGATGATTGACACAGAAACGGGAGGCACCAGATCAGAGACCCATCATCGGCGGTGACAGGGGGGCCGTCATTTAAAACCACCTGGAGAGCTATCAAACTCAAATTCTGTTGATAAAAGGGCTCGCATCCACCGGCCCGATTTCAAAGTCTAGTCTATGCAGTTGGCTCCGGGGTCCAAGGGGATATATATATATATATATATATATATTAATATTTTCTCTCTCTCTCCCTAGCTTCACGGTCGACCCTCCTGGAGCAGAAAAGCCGACCGCTATCGACATTTAAAAATGGAATAATGCATAGGTAATGATTTGGCACTGGTGTTGCATCGGCAAAACCTTGCGTCCTACTGTCCATGGGGCGAGATGGACACACGTTAATTTTTTTAAATGTACTCGCTCTATATCCAACTCGCGGAGCAGGGCCTGAGGCAAAAAAAAATGTATGTATTTTTTTTATCATCGTACATATCAGGATAGTTTAACTGCTCTTATTCATATTTTGAAAACGGCTGAGGCCTAAGGGGAGAACATAATGCAGCGGTTCGCTGTGCGATCCTGACCTTTAACATCATGTGATCTATTGGCTCAAAGGCAGCGGCAACCCAAGAAGTCAACAACAGGCCTCTCTCACTTCTACTGAAGCTACGCCTCCCTCGCTTTTTTGTTGCTGTTTTTTCTTTTTTGCTGGAAGACAAAAGCTGCCGTTTTTTTTTGGTGTGAGCCAACGGAGATGATGAACTGCGATCGTCACGCCGCTGTGAGAGGCCGTTGTTGCACGAAGCCGGGGTTTCACCGCGGGTTCGGTCGCCTCTGTCAGCAGGCGAGGAATGCGTCGCCGGTGCCAGCCAGGCGAGAGAAGCGAGTTCAGCGAGGTCCCGCTGGAAGGAGGATTAACATTACTCGGCTGCCTTTGTGTGTGTTCACGGCCTCGCGTTACGTAATGCCGCTCGGGTGAAGCTGCCGGACTGGTCACACTGCTCGCACAGCAGGTGTGCTGCACAAACAACTTCTTCTTTGCAAAGAATGTTACACAGAGCCTTCTGTGTGTTTTTTTTATATTTGATTTATTAGTGTGTTTCACTCATCTTTCCTTTCTTTACTGTCTTTCTTTTCAGTTTAGTCATTTTTTTAAAATCCTTTTAACCCCTTTTCTGGACTTAATTAGTTTTTTTGCATTAGTCTCATCACTTTCTCCCCATTTTTCATCTTTTGTAAAGCACTTTGAATTGCATTTGATATGTTTGAAAGGTGCCATATTAATAAAACATGATTGATTGATTAACTGATTGCTGCCTCTTTGAGTCTAGCTAACATAATCACACACACACACACACACACACACACACACACACACACACACACACACACACACACAATATAAATATCCATAAATGTCCATCCAGTTCAAACGGATTGCGGTTGGCAGAGCAACGTGCCACCAACACATCTAAAGGAAACGGTTCCCAGCTCATATTTGCTCTGTGGGAACCTATACGTGCCGCTGTAGAAGTTTGTTTTACTGACAATCAAAAAGTGAAATAGTGGAACACCAACTGCCGAGCTGTACTTATTTCAAGAGGATTCTCCTTAACGCTTGTTCCTTGAGAATTTCCCCACACCTCACGAGGGATAAATCATGACAGGAATAGAAAGAAAATCATCAGGAGGCTGTCAGAAACCGTGACGAAGAGGCATGCAATGCACCGGTTGTAAGGATGCAAACGTAGTTACTCCAGCGTGAAGAGCTCCCGAGGAGCTGACGTCAGTTGTTAGCAGACTATTTGACATGCTTGCGGTTGTTTAAGTAAACTTCAGTCAGGCCACTGAACAAACTGAAGAAGTGATATGTTTAGAGAGGGAAAGAAAAGGCAGCGGAGGAAGAAAAATACACGTCATAGTGCAGTTCCTTCATTTTAGTCTGTTGCTGTCCTTTATGCCGCGTTGTTGCACATTTACTTTACTTTCAACTCGGCTAAGACGATATAAAGATGCATGAGAACCTCCCTGAAGTCAGGTGCTTTTCACTAAATGCCTGTGAAAGTGGACGGGGGCAATGTTGTTGGGTTTCTGTCGGCTCAGAGTGACCTGTATGGTCCTCAGGGGCTGTTTGCCCGGGCTCCGGTGACGGACAAAGCAACCAAAGCCCTTTCCCGAGCCTCTCCTCCAACCCGCCTCACCGCCAGCCCCTCTGCCCCCGGCGCAGGACTACAATGCTCATCAGGGCCCTGTGGAGGGTTGTGTGGTCACCATTGAGTGTCGACATTGGCAAAAAGTAGTGAGGAGACTTCCTTTTTAAGGGATTTCTGTGGCTGAATGTTTATTTTGGAGTTCCTCCCTAAAGCCCCACTCCCCAGTTTGTTCGAAGGTTTGTGTTTTGGAGAAGACTCTCTGAGGTCCGAGGGTTTTCTCATTACACAGGCAGTGGCAGCACGAGAAATGAAATCAATTTACAGGAAGGGGGGGGAGGATGAGCGTTTCATGTTTTTTCTTTTTTTTTTTTATCAGATGTTTAATGTTCCTTCCTGGTGTGAAAAAGCCAGTGATTTTCTTCTTCTCCGCCTCGCGGCGGAGGAAAGCCGGCTTTTGTGTAAAAACCTCGATTCACTGGCAGCCTAATGAGAGCGGCGGCCATAAGCTGGTTAACGCACCACAAAAGGCGGCCTCCATTAAGCGATGCTGTCGGAGAGGGCGAGCCGGGCACCGACTGGGAGACAGCGCTGCGACAGCTCGGCTCATAACAGTACTCATCTACCGACAAGGACTTTGCGGGGCGGGGGAGGGGGCGTGGAGGCGGAACCGCCAAACTCCAGGACGACAGAGAGAAAAAAAGGGCCGATACTGAGCAAATGTGATTAATCGCAGGGGGTTTGACACGGGGGATGATCCCAGCAGCTCTTCTCATCCCGTGTTTAATGTCATAATGTGCAAACAAACACACTCGCAAAATTGGACATTCAATTATATGCCACAGACTAACAGAAAGGTCCAACAAGTCACTCCTTTTTCCCATATTGTTTTGACTTTTGGGGTCACGTATCAGTAATATCAGACAGTAATAAATGCACAGAAAAAAATGGAATTCAGCTGAATGTGAATATACAGTAAAACAATGCACCGACTCATTTTCAAAGCTGCAAAGAGTTAAAGAGTACACATGACCTGAATAAAGTCAGGCAGACAGAGTGAGTTATTTTACAATCTCCTGTTATGTACTCTATTGCTGTTGTATTAATGTGCATTTCTTCTAAATGTACGCATCAAAGACACATTTTACTGGCTATTGGTGCCTTGGCAACTCTGGTCATGATGGGAATAAAAGAAAAAAGAAAAGTCATCAACTCAGTCCTGATGCGTCTGCCCTTCATTTCCTCTCGCCGCATCACGTCCCGTCCCACCTCATTTTCAAGTGCAAGGTCGCGAAGTGGATCTTTCACACATCGGGGACAAAAACAAAGACAGCGAGAGGGAGAGAGACGGCGTGCGGACATCTGCCATTTCTGCGCGTTCTCCTTTGACACCTCACAGAAGAGTGAGAAGAGTCGCTGCGCACAGAGGATCATCTCGGACCAATGGGTTTAGACTTTGCAGCTGGGAGGGTCCTCAGACAACCAGCTCCAAGACTGCCTCGGAAAAAAACCTCTTCTTTTTCCGAGACTGAAACAAAAAAATTACGCAGAGCGGATCGATGATGTCATCCGGCGTTGGTGAGCTTCAGGTAGCGACGTCGGCATCGTGTTAAAAGCACATCACACAACCGGCATGCAACATGTTTTTTCCCGCTGCCTGTGAAATCATTCGAGGAGCGAAGAAAAAGATGGGAAACTGAATCTGGAGACTTTGTTATGGAAGATCCAACAAAGAAGAATATCAGACATATTTCTTTTGGTTTCTTCCCACCTTCTTGTTGGTTGACTCTTCGAAAGTCTTATCCGCATATACCTCGCAAAGAAAAGCAGGCTTTTCATTCGCGGGCAACGGTTAAGCTCCGCCTACCTGCTGAGATTGAGCCGTGAGAACACTAACAGGGTGCGTTTCAAAGGTCATCTTGGTACCGCAGGGCACTTAGGAGCTGCTGGCAACTAAAGGTGGCTTATTATATATTTATAAATAAACAGCGGCTCGCCGTTGCGGAGGCCGCGGCTAATGATGGATGGCGCGTGGACTCACCTTGGCGGAGGCTTTGGTCTTGCTGCTGCTGCTGTTAGTGTTGTTGTTGTTGTTGGGGCTGGGATTGGCATCTTCATGAACTCTGTCCAGGAGCCAGAGGAGGAACTCCAGGGCGTCGTGCTGAGAGTTACCCCGAAACTGAGAGCCGTATTTGGCCACCATGCTCTGGGGGATGGGGGGGAGAAAAGTTATTATCAATATGAGTCATTAAATACTGACGTCTTCCCCCGACAAGATGAGGCCAAGATCTCAAGAACACAAGAACTCATGGTTTGTAATAGTGAGATGAAAGAAAAAAAAGATTGGGGACATTTCTCTCTCTCTCTCTCTCTCTCTCATCACCACTTAATGCAGACTCATTTAAGAACATCTGCCAGGCATTATTTGGCTATGATAAGATCAAGTAATGAAGTCATTCACAATTCTCTTTGGTCGCTGCACTCTGGCAAAATAAGTGGTGGGGGAAGAAGAAAAAACATAGAGACAGAGCGCCCTTTATAAATATGAATCAGACTTCAAAGCAGAAGATGCATGGGTCAGATAGAGCTGTAACTAAAAATGATTTGATCTGTTAATCAATGTCTTATTACCGATTTATTACCGATTTAACCCGACCTAGTAGTTCACTCACAGCGTCCTGAAACATATCGCCAACGCCGAGGAAACTGACGCCGAGTTCAAACTCTTTTCAAGTTAAACAATTCATTTTTTTGTTTTAGTTTAAAGACTGTGTGGTTGTTCAAATAATGAACTATTTCTTCTTCTATTTGTGGGGCAGCTTAACGTCATCAGTAAACAAAAATCAGACCGCCCTCATCCTGCAGCGCACCGACCGATGACTCGCACAGAGGACGTCCAAAACCCTGACAGGTGCTACGAGAGAGAAAAAGAAAGGGCTGGCTGTCTAATTCAATTATGAGGAGGGAGTTGTGACTGTATGAGTCAGACGGAGAAATCGACACGCTAAAGTGACGGCGGCGTCGACACTTCGCTGGGTGGCTACTTCTCTCCGTCGCTCTCCCTCTCCGCCTCATTAAGGGAAGAAATCACCACATTACACCTGCAGCGTCTAAATATAAACACGGGAGGGCCCCTCCCCCTCTACCTGACGGAGACAGCCCGCTAATGAGCTTCATCCCTGTGAGGGAGCACTGACAGAGGATGGAGGGGCAGATGGAGAGAGGGAGGAGAGGAGAGGAGAGAGGGAGGAGAGGAGAGAGGGAGGAGAGGAGTGAGGGAGGAGAGGAGAGAGGGAGGAGAGGAGAGAGGGAGGAGAGGAGTGAGGGAGGAGAGAGGGAGGAGAGGAGTGAGGGAGGAGAGGAGAGGAGTGAGGGAGGAGAGGAGAGGAGTGAGGGAGGAGAGAGGGAGGAGAGGAGTGAGGGAGGAGAGGAGAGGAGTGAGGGAGGAGAGGAGAGAGGGAGGAGAGGAGTGAGGGAGGAGAGAGGGAGGAGAGGAGAGGAGTGAGGGAGGAGAGGAGTGAGGGAGGAGACGCTGGCGGAGGTTCAACAGAACCGGCGAGTGTTTTTTTTCTTCTTTTCTCAAGGACGACGCTGTTGTGGTGAGAAGTGAGAAACGGGCAAAAAAGTACAAAACTAAAATACAAAATATATATATATATATATATATATATATATTTATATATAGGAGGGGTAAAGACCACCAAGGCAAAGACAGTTGCCAAGGTTACGGTGAGTTGGGGCTCAGACACCTGATGACCTCAAGAGGTCACAACTCCATTAAGAGGAGACCCCACCGCCTGCTGTTTTCTAACTGTGTGTGTGTGTGTGTGTGTGTGTGTGTGTGTGTGTGTGTGTGTGTGTGTGTGTGTGTGTGTGTGTGTGTGTGTGTGTGAGAGGTAACATGGAGCTTCTCTGTGAACGCTGGCGGAGTTCAAAGCTGACCTGAGCAGCTCTACTGGGATCTGAAGTGTGTGTTGAGCAAACAATCCAGAGGCGGTCCAGGAGAGGATGACGGGCATAAAGGTCAACTTGAGGGAGTTATTTTTTTTTTAAGAAACTATTGATCAGTCTTGACCAAGGATCCGATTCTCAACCCACACCTGATCTTAGTTTCATTTTTTCATTCGATCAGCGCATGTGGAACAACGTTGGGCTCCATGATTCAGTTTGTTGTTGTTTTTACTTAAACTACAAAACAGAAGTGGTAGTAGTAGTAAAAGTAAATGTATTTTGTATTTCAGAAAATTCTTCCCAAAATAATCTCCTTTTGATTTCATTTCCTGCCAAAAGAATCAAGGCCGACCAGCTTTCCTAAAAACAAAGAAAGCGAAAAGATAAGAGAATGACAAAAGACAGATGCTCAACCACATGCGGCCTCTGCGGCGGGGGTCACGACCTCCCAGCGGAGATAAGGGGCAACATTCCCCTGCTTCCACGACCTGGAACACGACCTGGAACATGTCTGTTTTGGCGTCCCCACCCTCTCTTCAACTCACACCATTACACCCCTCCACCCAACATCCATCTTCCTACTCTATAAACAATGACGGATCTGAGTGCTGGCGGGGCCAGGAACTTACCTCAAACATACATCAAGCAAATGTCCCTCTCTCTCTCTCCCCCCCCTCTCTCTCTCTCTCTCTCTCTCTCTCTCTCTCTCTCTCTCTCTCTCTCTCTCTCTCTCTCTCTCTCAAAAACCATTTACGTCCACCTCGGCCTCATCGTGGTCCGGCCTGCAAAACAGGCCTGGACGGATTTCTCTGTGATGGACGCAGAAGGATGCTGACAAATAATGATGAGGCATAACCAGAGGAACCGCGCACATTTCCACACGAACACACACACACACTGTGTGTGTGTGTTCGTGTGGAAATGTGCACCTACAGGTGTGGCTGGAATGAGGCTGGATAGAATCTGTCATTACTGGCTGCTCCATTTGCTGTTTCATTTTTCAGGCGGCTCGGTGTCGCCGGCTCACCTCTGGACGCAGGACAGTCATCACTTATAGTCTGCACTTACGTACCACTCTCTCTCTCTCTCTCGCTCTCTCTCCCTTATGCTGCGTTTCATCTATCTCACATACACACACACACACAGACACACACACACTTTATTTCTTCCTCTCTTTCTATTGTCTCTCTTTTTCTTTCCTCCGTGTCATGTGAGAACCATTCCCCTCTGCTAAATCAGTCCCAGCTGAGCTCCAGACAAACACACACACACACACACACACACACACACACACACACACACACACACACACACACACACACACACACAGTGCAGCACCTGTCCTTCCCCAGCCTGCTCCTCAAGCCATCCTTCCAAATCTAATCAGCCCTCTACTTCCTGGGCCACGCTGGATTCACCTCCCGAACAACAGAGAACAGGCAGGAATTAATATTACTTTTTTTTTTTATGACAAATCAAAATGCCACATCTTGGAACCGTACCCTATATCTCCTATGTGTATCGCCCATGTGGGATTTACAGGCGATCAGTGAGTAATTAAGGAGGAATGAATGAGATAACTAACTGCCCCTGAATGCATCACAGGCTCCCCGGGCTCTGCCGGAACGGAGAAACAGATCCTCTTGAGGATTCACAGTTGAGGCTGGACATTATTTATTAATTTATTTTGCAGCTGTGTCTGTCACCATCAAGAGCCGTGTGAATGCAAACTCCATTTCCATCACGGAGATGAGGCGGGAAAAAGAGTCGCGCGCGTGATGCGGCGATGGCAGGAATGGAATCCCCCAACGCTAAAGATTGATTTGTATTCCTTTTATTCTACCCCTTATGGTTTCCTACAGCATGTCGCTCAAGCTTGGCACATACATCACGGGAGGGGAAATGAAACCTGGTGCAGAACGGTCTCATAGCGCTTTAAACACAGTTTCTTTATTTCCTCTCGTCCCAGCTTGTGTTTCACAAGTCTTTGCAAAAGAAAAGTCCCCATCTTTCAGCCCCGAGAGTGAGCATGAGAGACCAGGCGAAGTCAAACGAGCCATTCGTGGTACGCCCAACTTGTACTACCCTTGTACGCCCAATTTGCACTACCCAGAACCCAAACAGGACTACCACCGAAACACCAGGCTTCCTCTTCCCGGCTGAGCTCCTTCTGGCCTCACGGAAGCTGCATCCCATCAAGCGTAAAAGAATAAATAAACACAAAAAGATGCATCCGGGCTCCTACCTTTTTTTTTTTAAAGGTCAGGGGTGTGAGGCGGTAACAAAAAGAATGAGCTCGCTCCAACGTCGAGTTAAATTGATGGAGACAACTTTTGGAGGCACCAATAAAAGGACACTTCATCCCTCCAGATTTCATCAATGTCAAAATGTGTAGTGAAGCGGTGGTGGCAGGGTTGGAAACGATGACCTTTAAACGCAAGCACTCCCAGTGGGCTGATCGCTGTCGTTTGCAAGCGGAGCAGCGTTTGGCAACACACTTCGTATCAGCCCGACTTAAAATGCAGGGCTTCGAGCAATCGAATGGGTTGCGGAGGCGAGCAACCTTTAACGATCGGGAAAAAATGATATTCTTTTTCATTTTTGCTCATTATTCTTACTGTCCAGTAAGGAATGAGCACCTCAGAACGGCCCACTCTTTATGAAACACGACCATCACTTGTTAAAAGGTGCTCAACACGGAATCTTTGAGCACATCTAGTGCCTTCACACGGCTGATGGCGGTCGACGATGCTAACAGCTCCAACAAGAAGAAACGGTGCTAGCAGAGTTAACTGCGTTTACCTACCTGTGCTACCTGTGGCCGACATGAAACTATCGCGGCATGAGATATTCTCCGGACCTGTCTCACAGCCCAACAGCTAACTAGCTAGCTAGACCTACCACACCTACCGGCGTCAAACCAGGAAATCAGTGGTAAAGTAGTAAAGTGACACCGACGAGCGGAGCGACTCGCCACCTGGCGCAGAGAACTTGAGTATATGAGTTTTGTGCAAACCGCTAGAAATACTTGTGGCGCAAGAGGGCAGCTAACGCGCGTTGCTAGCGGCGCGATCGGGGCCTCAGGACTTCTTCACTTCACCATATATTTACATTACTAACAGTTATTTTCTTCTATAGTAACGCTCTGAATTTCAAATGTAGCAGCGACAGCAAATCTTTGGGAACAAATTGACATCATACAGGCTATAAATGAAAACTGTGCAGCTCCACGTGAAACTTTTCGAGAGCAGCGCCCAACATTTAAATGTTGACTTAGCTCCGTGCTGTAAAGGCCTGAGGTCATTCTGCTATCTTCAGTTGAGAGATATTGGGATTTCTAGTGAAAGCCGCATGACTCCTGCTCATAAATTATTACAGCCGGGAAGGAGATGGAAAAAGTGGGCGACTGCAAAAAGTTTATTTTTCCACTTCCACTTGCAGCCCAGTGCCCCTCTTCAGGTGTGGAGGGACTTGGTATTAACCATCAGTTGTCAAAGTTGACTGTCCCCTTTTCCCCCCGATTACAACCCAGGGGGCGTCTTATGAGGATCACAGGAGGGAAGATGTAGTTTTGTTTCCTAGCGATGTCTCTCCCTCCCACTTTTCTCTTTCTCTCTCCCTCTGAGTGCACACAACTGGAGGCGACTCAGCAGGGGGGGAGAGGGGGAGGGGGGTGCATCCTACTTTTTCCAGGCTGAATGCACTTGCTACAGTAAACATCCTCTCTCCTGCTTCACCCTGGGATGAGCAGACAGACACAAATCACTGTGTCGATGCGATGGGGCGAGGCGAGAAAACACAAGTGGAAGACATGGATTTTTTCTTTTATGGCAGCCCACTATGATGAGAGAGTATAGAGAGGTTGAGCTACAGAGGAACTACACCACAGTTACATGAGTATATACACACAACGAGGCTGTGAAGGCGGACCAGTCGGAGTGATGACGTTCTGTAGACTTGTTAGCACTCGCCTTTTTATTTTTTTAATTGTCAAAATTTGCAAAAGGGGTATTTACTGACTTATTTCATATTGTAGAACAAAGTCTTAAAATCTCTTACGCTTAGACCTTATTTCAGGCATCTAACCAAAAAAGCATTTTGATAAAACAGAGAGGAGGGAACAGGCAGACTCTTATCCGGGCTTTAGGACTCATTCCTGCAGCGCTCTATTAGAGCAAATAGACGAGAGAGAGAGAGAGAGAGAGAGAGAGAGAGAGTGAGAGTGAGAGTGAGAGTGAGTACCTCTATTAAGTTCAGGGACTGATATCAGACACCATTTCAAACCATTTTTTACTACAAAAAAAAGGGCCTGAATGAGACTCACTAAGACTCATACACATTTTTACCAAAACATTTCCATGACTTCATGACCCCCACATACTCTGAAACGTCTGTGTCTACATGAAAGAAATGAGAATTTAAATCCACATTGAAGTACCTCTTAACTGAAAAAAATGATAAGCAACGGCTGCTCGAGTACTATGACCTGTTTGATGGCGGACAAGAGGGAAGCACCGGGGGCTTGACAGTTGATTCGTGTCCAGCAGCAGCCTGGAGCGTAGCGTCTTTAGCATGACTAGCTAGCGCTGCTTCTCTAATGTTCAAAATGGCAAAGGTTTTTCCACATAGTGCACATTTTTTCACGGCCCAGGGTCGCGCTCTTTCCTCAGTCGTGCCTGTTAAGTTACAACGTAACGTACGGTGGTCTGCCGAAACATCGACGTAGCCTTTTTTAAACCACGTATATGTTATTATGCAGGTATTTGTGACGCCATTTTTCATTTGCCTCTTTTACGAAACATTCTGGGTTTATTTATTTTTCCAAAACTTCTCCAGGCCTGGAAATTGCCATTTTCACAATTTGACACATTGCGGGCACGACATGCTGCCAGTCTTCGTCCCAGAGTTCAACGTGATATCAGCGCCAACCTATAGCACCAGTAAGCTCTTCACATATTTGGTACTGAGGTGTCCTGATCGAGAGGAGCCACTTCAGGAGAGGTCATCTTTATTGAATATCCTGATCGGCTTTGTATTTCCTTTAATTCACATCTCGCGCTACTTTGTGGTTTTCATGTCGACTTTTTACCATATTAGAGGTCTGCAGAGGCTCAAGCTCAAGTTGATAACATCATGAGTCCTTCTTTCTGATCTTTCTGATCAAAACCGCATTTTCTTCTTCTTCTTCTTAGTTAATAACCACCTCTCCGACACAGCTTTGGAGCAAACTGCACTCTCTCTCTCTCTTACTTCCTTACTAATTTGTGGTTGTGGATGAGGAACAGGTGTCAACCTATTTTCTATCATAAATGATATCCCACTCATACGTTAACACATATTGCATCACCACTCTCCTCTACAACTTCCCCCAGGCCGTCTGTTGATGCAACAGAGCAGATACCTCTCAGGACGCCCGCCTGGCGCTTGACTGTCATCCACTCAGCACAGAGAGAGAGAACCCTCGCAGCGCCGGCTCTCAGCAGCAACGGCAAGACATGCATTGTTTCACATGCTGAGTAAAAAAAAAAGAAAAGTTTGCTGGAATGAGACGAGGAATGCACGACTTCCCCCGCACTGGGAATGCAGACCAACCACCCGAGGTGCAGGGCAGGTGAGTCGGGTGGAGACGCTGCACCCTGTGTGTAATCAGTAACTGCACTACTCATTCAACAAACAAGAATGCAAAATAAAAACTCGAGACTGGGAGGCGGAGTGGCTTTTATTGTCACTGCTTCACGTGACACACACGCACGCACGCACGCACGCCCACGCAGGGCCTGAGCGTCTTCACGGGACACGCGCATTGGTAGGCCGTCGGCCTTTGAACCACGTCCACGTTTGAGGCGCCGCTTGGCTTAGTAGCTGACCTTCCATGGGAGGAATGTGTAGCAGCAACCAAAACCTGACGATAATGACGTCTCTTCATTGCAGGAGGAGCTCACAGGGGGATGGGGGGGTCACACGTTTCTTGTTGAACCCTCATTGCCCCCCCACCCCTCTCAATGTGAATGTATTCGTGTCCTCCCCGAGTACCCGCTGAGTGCAGACCACACAGCAGCAGGCCACTCACGGCAGCTTAATTATGTTTAGCCCAGAGAGACCCAGACACCCACCAGCGATGGAAAATAAACTACCTGGCTGCAGCTTTTGCGGCCGTGTGTCAATTAGCTGTGTGTTAATGTGATTTTAAATGCCGCAAGGCCCCGTGGTATTGCTTTTTATTGTGCTGCTGCGGGGGACATTCGCAGACAAATGGGCAGTTAATAAAATAACCAGAAATCAATTGACACACTATTTGGCTGGGGGGGGGGGGGGGATCTCTGGGGCCCCTGGGGGTCTGCGGCGCGTGGCTGCTTTATTCAAATAGATATATAGCTTTGCTATTATCCATCTTGCTTTGAACAAATTCTAATATAATTTCACTAGATAATTACCAAAACACAACTGGTATTTGTGTAGTTATAAAAAGTTGTTTATTTTGAAAGACAAAAAAAAAGAATTCTCTCTCTCTCTTTTTCTAATCATGTCTTCAATGGCATGCCGGGAAATTAAGCCAAGTGGCCGTCACACTGTTTCCCTCTGAGGTATGACCAGGTAATAACTGCACACTGCTCAACGAAAAGCAGCACGAGCAGCCAGCGCGTCCTCACCTTGAACTCCACGGACAGCTGCGGGGTGTACTCCAGGGTCCACAGACCTCGAACCAGCGACGCCAGCTGCTCGGTCACCTCTCCCCTGGCGGCCTGCGGCTCGTCGCCTCTCGCCTCCCCGTTCACCCTCCCGTGGCACCCCTCGGACTTGTACTGCTCCAGCCCCAGGTACTCGGCGAGCAGGTCCGTGTTGCTGAGGCACTGGACCACGGCGTTCATGAAGCAGGTGTTTCCGTGGTTCTTCAGCCCCAGCACCCCGGGGGTCTTGTCGCCGTGGCACCACGACAGCCTGCCTTTCACCGAGCCGTGCGAGGAGGACGACGCCGCGGAGCTCTTCTTCGCGGCTCCCTCCCGGGGGACCGGCGCGCCGTCGTCTTTGAAACCCCCGGACTTGCCTGGCCCGAAGCCGCCGTCGTCGTCCTCCGCGTCCGGCGGCTCCGCGTCGCCAAAGTGCGCCAAAGTGCCCAAAGTTTTAAGGATCCTCCCCATGAAATTCCCAAAAGATCGCAGCGATCTCTTCCTGCCAAACCTCCCGGTTTTGTGTTTCTTCTCCTTTCGCTTCGTCGTTCTGGGTTTCATGGCTTTCCTTACCTTGTTTTCCTTGCGGGTATCCATGGCGCCACTACTTTACTGGACCGCGCACAGAAAAATGAAACGGGCTGCGGAGTCGCACCTGTCTGCCGGGGCTGTCTACCCCTCCTCCTGCTCCTCCTCCTCCTCCTCCTGCTCCTGCTCGTTTCTCTCCGCAAACCTTGCCGCTGAGGTGGCGCCGATAAGGCGCATGATTACTGATATTATCCCCCGTGACATCCCGGTAATTCCCGGTAGCCTGCGATGTGGTCTCCAGCCCGCGCGATTCGGGGAGCGACGCTCTCTCCAGGAGCCACGATGAGACGCTTTCCTCCCTCTACACACACACACACACACACACACGCGCGCGCGCGCGCGCACACGCACACACAGCAGGTTCAATTACACTTCCTCATCGACGGCTGTCAGCGCTGGATCGCACGCGCGGACTCGCTATTCCTCCCTCCCTCCTTCCTCTCCTGTGTCTACGGGGCTACAATGAACTTCTATTTGGAGGATCCTCTCTCATGCCCGCCCCTCAGACATGAACTGAACTTAAAGTACCTGGGTTGTTACTTATAGTTTGTCACAATGGCGAGCAGGAAAACTATTTTTACGCACATGCTGGTATGCAAAGGGTGGAAAGCTTAACCCGTCTTGTTTGCTACAGAGGGAACAAGGAAGTTGGTTGACTTTAATATGTGTGCAGCTCCGCTTAGCATTAAACTGCCCCCTGTAGGACTCATTACAACATCACCTGATTTAATATCGACAGAAGGTGTCAAAAGAAGACGCAGTTGGCATTTATTGGATGATGCTCTGGGTTGTCACGTGCACGAATTCTTAAACCTAAACATGACCCTATTTCCGACCCCAATGAAGACAAATGTGCGACAGAAAGTATTTTCTAGTTCATTTTAGTACTGACTCAGTAAACACAGTTTTAAAACGAGTTCCCAGAGCAGTAGAAATAGGAGCAGAGCAGATATTCCCAAACAAATCGACATAGCAGGGTGGTCCGAGTGGGGGCCATCTTTGTGTGTGCCGTTGCCATTGCTGTTGTTATAGCGGGCTAACGTCTGTTTAAACTAAACCGACACACAGCGAGTCGCTGGGGATAGGTTTCTCAGTGACCATTTAAAACACGCAGGGGAACAGTAACATTATGCTATTTTTTATTTATTTATTGGAACCAGTGTAGCATTAAAGCATGATGGAATTGACTAGCTAGCTAGCGAGTAGCTGGTTTGTTGGCTAGCTTGCTAATTTCCCCATGTTTTAATCAGAATCAGCTTTAATGGCCATGTAAATTTGCACATACATGGAATTTGACTCCGGTTTCACTTGCTCTTCGTACTTTTTTTTTTCACACACAATATACAAGATAAATATAAAAAATATAAAAAGGACATTAAAGACAGTAGTAAAACAACAAAAAAGTGCAGATAGTGCAGATGAAGAGTCTGTTTAACTGTTCATCAGAGTGACGGCCAGTGGGAAGAAGCTGTTCCTGTGTCTGGTGGTTTTGGCGTACAGTGCTCTGTAGCGCCTTCCAGAGGGGAGGAGCTGGAACAGCTTGTGTCCAGGGTGTGAGGGGTCTGTGGTGATCTTTACAGCCCGCTTCCTGACTCTGGCGGTGTGCAAGACTAATAATGCAACACTGGTTCCAGTAAGCGTCCTCTCTCGCTTCCCAGCGAGCTGCGACAACACTTTGTGGCCCCACTTATGTGCGTTGTCACTTACCAACTTACAACAGTCGCCATTTTCTTTTGCACGAATGTGTACAGCCTCAATGTAAGAATTACAGGGTCCTGTGTTTAATGTCGAGGATAATGCTGCTGTACCTACGATTATAGACTATAGATTATATTACATTACATTTGATTAAGCTGACGCTTTTATCCAAAGCGACTTACAATAAGTGTAGTTAACCATGAGGACAAACTCAGAACAACAAGAATCAAGAAAGTAGAATTTCTTCAATAGACTATTATAGACTTTCCAAATAAGGGTCTACTTTTGCCCTTTACCCTGCTGTTGAAATACCTTGTCTATAACACACAAGCATTTACAGACACATGTACAGCATCCTATTAAAAAGCCTGGCTGCTGCCTTAACAAACATGAAGGCTGCTGCTACTGCACCCAGGAAACTCCACACAAAGTAAGTCAAATGGATTTTAAAGAACCACTCGGCCGGACACACTGTTTGAGGTTCTGGGATTCAACATCTTTTGTGCGATATTCAGATTGTAATCATCTGAAGCTTAATTTCACAGCTCACCAGTACTAAAGATTGAATTTAGTGTGCCAGATGTGCTGATTTATTGAAACAGATAGTCCGGGACCCATCCAATATTTCCATAATTTTTCCTCGATGCTCTTATTCCGCCGTCGTTAGGAAACACCATTGTGACGAATAAACGTAATCATGTTTCCTCACAGAAAATGACACACAATGGTCCTCTATTCATCAGCAGGGTGGAAAACGGCGACGACAGCGATGCCCTTTTTCTTTTTTTACTACTGATCCAGGGATGTTTTTGCTGACTTGGTTCATACTGCAGATTTGCCATTTAACTTTCTTTTTGGGGAAGCAGGGGCGAGGTATTAATTATTTAGATTAGCCATTCTGAACAATAGTGAGGAGAGTGGGTTCGTATCAGGCAGTTAGAGAGGCTCTCTGCTGTCTTGACCGGAATCCTTCGGGGAACCGCTGTTGATAGATTAGCTGACTGAATCCGGGGCCCCCTCCTTGTCTCCACTACCCTCGATCCAGACCTTTTGAATTCGCCCACTCAATCTCGCTGATAATTCTGTCTCATATCGGCCAGTGTCTCCACAGAAACAGACAAAAGAATCATATCCGTGTAAATGTAATGCACTGTATATAGTACAGCCTTGTTTTTACACATTCTGGTTTCATCGGTATTGAGGCCGCGTCTGCACAGCGGCATTAATTCTGTTGTTCTCAAGAAGCCTAAAGAAGTGTGAAGAATATGTTCTTGTGCCTTGAGGTGTAATTTATAAACTCATGTTAAGTGTCGCTCTGTGAATTCCCACCTATATTCAGCTCCTTTGGGGAATTACCACATAAGTGCCGGCACTTTTTTTTTTACATCGCCCCTTCTCTACTGGAAAAGGAAACAACAATCTAACAAAGTCATTGATGCTTAATCAAATTTCATTTTATTTAATTTTGTAAGTGTAGACCTATTCTTTTCAGGTAAGACTGTTGAACTCTTATAACAGGTGCTAAGAGGAAAGACAAAGGGAGAACGTTACACTTGAGTATGAGTGTGGTGTTACTGGATGAGAAGTCACAGTGTGCAGTCGAGGGTCCGCACGTTAAGGGGACGGAGGGTGAGGGAACCTCCACCGCAGAATGGCTCCGTCGGCGCTGGTGCTGAGCAAGGTGCGGTTATTGGAGCAGATCTTGATGCTGGTGATGCTGCCACTGTGAGCTATTCCTACGTGGGTTACCGCGCCTGCCATGTAGTCCCACACCTTCACCAGCTTGTCATCTCCACCTGTCATGGAGAGGTGAAAAACATGCCAATAACCTCAGAGACGTTTGAGCAGAGTGTGCATTGTAGTGTCAGAGGAGATGAAAACGAAGGCTGCAAAGGGACGAGAACACTGTCGGCTATATATGAGAGTGAAACAACAAACAAAAAAACAACAAACAAAAAAACAAATGGAAAGTCACACAAGAATGCCACGACCGATACAAATCTAAAGCATTTCATGATAGAGTTTTGGGAGAAATTGTCATAATTAGCATTATGAATTCTTGAGTTATGGCCAAAAACATGTTTTGTGAGGTCACGGTGACCTTGACTTTTGACCACCAAATTCTAATCAGTTAAGTCCAAGTGGACGTTTCTGCCAGATGTAATAAAATGCCCTCAGCATTCATGAGAATAGGACGGACAGACGAATGCGTTCACTAGAATGGGACGGACGTGAGATCACAGTGACCTTTGACCCCCAAATCAAATCAGTTCATCCTTGAGTGCAAGTGGACGTCCATGCCGAAATTGTGTAAAATGTATATATCGAGTGCTCATGCGCGTCGAGACCTTTCAGATGTGGACTTTCTACATTCTCGCTTGCACATAAAACGAGCAGAGGGGGCCACACCTGTCACAAAGTGCCGTCCGTCCTGCGAGATGTGCATGCCGTTGATGGCCCCAGACTGCGAGCCCTCCAGTTCTCTGATGGCGGCGCCGTCGAACACGTCCCAGTAGGCCACCTGAGAGGGAAGTTAACACATTACACGAATTAGCTCATCACCGGCGGCGTTAATGCGAGACCCCCCCAACCCCGTGTCCAACAGGGGAGGGTTATATTGTGGGAGTCTCCTTTCCTCATCATGAATGACACATTGCCTCGTGATCTCTTTGCTGCTGTCTGAATTATAGTAGTGATTGCTTTTGAAGATTGAAGCGGGCGGACTATTGACTCACTATGCAGATGATGCCGGCGACGGCATCTCTTTGTAGTTGTGCTATTATTCCTTTACATTATCATTATATTTCCTATTATGGTGATATATATATATACTGAGATATATGGCAATATTCTGTATGGATATGAGTAAGTCTGTGGTGAGATTCCATCACACACAGACACACACACCGATTGAAACCATGCGTGCTGATGATCCCCCCCCCCCAGCTTTATATCTGTCAAAGTATCAAGTCTCACAAAAGGCAATTGTAAGACGAAGTTATTTATAGCGTGGGCGGCAAAAAAACACATCACAGTACCGCACGACAACAAGGGTCCTTTCTTGTTATTTATATGATTATATGAGCGAGCTGATTACGTCTTTAAAAGTTAAGCACTGTAAATGAGGGGCCGAGTGGATTTGATCGTGGGCTGAACCGATTGCGCCTCAAAGTCAATCAAGTGTTCAAGGCACTGAGAATCTGTGCACATCGCAACGCTGCCAATGAACAATACACAGATTATTGACTAAATTAAATTAAATCAAGTCATGCGCTGCGGTGCGCGGGGAGGGCTGTTTGTAAAAGGAGAAGTCCCCGTTGCACAGAGCTGCGCAGAATAAGCCCGACACTTATAAGAATAGCCTTTGAGATAGGATTTCATTTCTCTGCACAAGACCGTGCCCGCAATGCATTACAGGAGGGGAAATGCAATCTCACACACGGACATATCAGGAGGCTGTTGGTTATTATGGAACGAAGGAGGAACAAAAGGCCCGGACTTATTTATAGTTTCAGAACTGCAGAGTGATTCTCAAAGCAATAAGCTGCCCTTACGAGTCACAGGAACATTTTATGTGTGTGTGTGTGTGTGTGTGTGTGTGTGTGTGTGTGTGTGTGTGTGTCTCCGCTGCAGATTGGCTCACTCAGACGGAAATGGCTTGCTGATATTAATATTCCTACGAAGTAATTTCGCAAAATCGGAGGGGGAAACGCTTCATTGTAAACACGGAACACCAAGTGAGGTGTGTGTTTCTGATGTGACATAACAGCAAACAAAGCAGTAAAGTACAGCGCTAGATACCACTAATGTTCATACACTTAAAGTTACTGTGACGCTCCTCCTTCCCCCCCCCCGCTTTCGTTGCTTCCTCCGTTGACACCGTCTTGACCTCTCCCTCCGTCATGATCTCATTTCGGCAGCTTATTAGAGACTCCCACCTGTGTGAGTTGTCTCGGCCCATCTGTGTCCCCTCCACCTCAGCCTGCATGGGAAACTTGCTCATAGCCACAACACATGAATCAAGTGCAGCAAGCAGGGTCAGTGGGAAACGTCAGGCCTACTGCTGGTAATGCTCTCCTTATAACCAGGAGAAACCTCGTAGGAGGGACGGGGGTTAAAGGGGAGACATTAAACCAAAACATTGTTTTCTCTTTTTCTCCTAAATTCACCAGAAGTTAGAACTAGATACTACCCTCATTTGTATATTCAAACACACCATTTCCAGAAAAGGTGTAATACAAAATAAGTTATTGTCTTAATGTAAGTAACCAACCGGGAAGTTTCATGGTGATACATGTCGTTCAATTTATTGACCCGGTTCACCTGTCCTGGCTTTAAAATGAATTATATGACACATCTATAAAGGCAATTTTCTCTCCGACTCGACTACTGCAACAGCATCCTCTATGGCTCTCCCAACAAAATCCTCAATAAACTCCAATATGTCCAAAACTCTGCCGCTCGACTGCTCACCTCCACCCGCCGCTATGAACATATCACCCCGGTCCTACTGTTAATGCGTATTATTTATTGGATGCCTGGTGTAGCCTCCGGAAGAACTTAGTCAAACAACTTCTCTCGTTCTCGGAATTTATTTTCCTTGATCACAAGTAAAGTAGCAAAGCAGCTGGTAATCTTGATAGCAGGGAGTCGTCCAGTCAACACGCAGGTTGACCGTCCAAAACCCCCCGAACAGCCGGAAGGTCGGCTCTTTAATACACGGTTTTCCGTCATGAACATCTAACATTTCTATTGGCTCTAACTTGTCTAAGAGGAGGAGAATCGCGTCCTCATCTTTTCTCACAAGGCTGGAACGTGCAACAACCAGTCTGCTTCCCTCATGTCAATATACTGATAAACAGGTGTGAGTGTTGTAGTGCAAAGCGTGGAACCTTGAGGAACGTTTCTCACAGAAACTTCTCACAGACAGTATCTGTTAAACTGACCTCGCACAACCTGAACTCTAATAGACATAAGAATAATGAAATGAAGAATATCTACAGAATATAACGATTTATATTATCACTACGCAACCTCCACTGGCTCCGGGTCAAGTACAGGATAGACTTTAAATGATTACTCACCACCTACAAAGCCCTTAACAACCTGGACCCTCCCTACCTTTCAGACCTCCTCCCCCTCCACGCCCCAACCCGTTGCCTCAGGTCCGCCGGTGCAAACACTCTGAAGACCATCAGGACCAAGAGCCGGACCTGGTGGGACAGGGCCTTCTCTCTGCTGCACCCTCTGGAACGCCCTCCCCATCCACATCCATCAGGCTCCCACCCTATCATCATTCAAGCAAGCCCTCAAAACCCACCTCTTCAAACTCGCCTTCACCTGCTAACCCCTGCACCCTTCCCTCCACTACATGACTCATCTTCTCCAGTTTTCTTCTTTTTTTTTTTTACCAAAAATGTTCTCTTTGTTTGTTTTGTTTGCTCCTTTGTCTTTCTATTTTTTTTATTTTGTTCTGTTTGTCTCTGCCCTATGTAAAGCATCTTTGGGTACTTAGAAAAGTGCTATATAAGATATAAATCAATAAGTATTATTATTATTATTATTATTATTATTATTATTATTATTATTATATATCATTCTTAGCCTGATTTATTGAACATTACATTTCTAAAAACATGGCTAAAATAGATTGTTGTTATGGCTGTTTTTGGTCGTATGGAGTGAAACAAAGACATATCCAAAATACCCTTAAATAAAACCTCTAATATCTCAACAAAATGAAACAAGAATTTTTAACCTGGCTTCATCCAATGAATGTTCTGAAATGTATGCAAATGAGCACATATTTAATGAGCCAATGCCTTATTTGCATATTTAAACATTGATTTCTGAAAAACTTGTAATACAAAAAAAGTATTGTCTTAATGTAGGTAGTAATCAACTGGGGAAGTCTCATAGTCATATCTGTTAAATATTTATTTTTAAACCTTATTCACCTGTAGTGTCTCCCCTTAAAAAGGTGCATACCATGTAATCCAACTTTCCTATTGTGCTGCAAAAGTACTATCCCATTTCAATAATGTGAGGCATCAAGGCTGCACCCTCCCATTACACGGCAACGTCAACCGGACTGAATACAATATGACCCGTCCACCACATCTTCTCCTCTGAGTGCAGCATCCAGACGAGCATCGTCACCAACACCACCTCTCCTGACCCTCCACACGCCCCGTCTAGTTTAGTTTTCTTCTTCTTTCTCTTGGCCACTGTCTTTCTCTCCACGCCTTTTCCTCACTTCCATTGGTTTCCTCTCTGTGATTTTTACCCACCGAGGCACGCCGGGACACGATGAAGGGTCAGAGTGAGTAGAGGAGAGAGATAGAGAGAGAGAAAATGCGTCGGTATTTCTTCCCCCAGACAGAGCGCCTGTGTCTTTGGATGAGCAGATGGTGGATCTGGCTGGCACTTGGGTGGCACAGGCACATCCGCAGGAAGCCACGGACTCCACAGCGCTCCCCTCTCTCGATCTCTTCCTTCTCTCTGCCTTTTCCCCTGAATCCCTCCCTCCTCTTTTTCTCTCTCCCTTTCTCTCTGCTCACTCAGCACATCGTCAGCGCTGCGTTAATCAACACAACTTGTGCTCGCCTCTCTGCCCCGCAGGGTGGTGGGCGGGGCACTGACATGGGTCTAGTGTGCGGCCGAGGGGTTCAAGGGGTGCGGATGAAGCGCTCAATCAAAGGAAACGAGCATTCCATTCTGCCGCCGTGAACTTCTGACCCGTGTAAATAAGCGGTCGACGAGTTAATCCAAATGACTCACGAAATCACAGACTCGAAGGGCTGAGTGCCTTTGTCTCTGCGACTAGTGGCCAACGCAAAGGCTTAATTACGGTCAGCTGAGAAACAAATTACAAGCTTTTCAAACTAATCAGTGGACATGCGAGCATGTGTGTGTGTGTGTGTGTGTGACTGTGCAAGTCCTCTCTATGCTGATTTTACCAGAGTGGCGGGCCTTTTTCCTCTCATGCGCACTGAGTGGAGATTATAATAACAATAACAGCACAATGAGACATCTACATTATGACTGTGTGAGTGCCCGTCTCTTCCCACCCCGAGGGATTTTCAATCATTACAATCATTCGTTTTTTTTCGTTTTTTTTTTCCCTGTGAGGCGTGACTGCTGAGTCGCGTCCCAGGGAATTCTTTGTTAACCCACTCTTACATACCAGCGCAAATAAAACCAACCAAAACAAGTCTTAAAGTCGTAAAGATACCTGAACAGACATCAGCAATGGGATGTGCTGTACTGGTTGGGATATACATTAAGTAAATAATACTTAATAATAATAATATATATTTAAATGTCTACTGGAATTGCCTTAAAATGCATCATACTTTAAATCAAGTGCCGTACTTCAATCGAAATTAGAGGTACTATTTGAGTATTTCCATTTTATGCAACTTTAGACTTGGTACCATTCTCCTTCTTCTTAAACAAAAAAATAATAATACTTAAAAGTTCATTTAGAAGATAATACTAATACCAATCATTTCCCCAATGTGATATTAGCACTTGCACTTCTGAATACTTCTTCCACCACTGACGCACCTTTCTGTCAGTCCCGCTGGTGATGAGTTGGTATTCCTCTGGGTGGTAGCACACCGTCCGGAACAGTGTGTTGGCAATCACCATCTGAAGACTCGCAAACCGCCTGCAGCAGGAAGATGCAGACGATGGTGCAGAAGATGAAAGGGAAGAAGAAGAAAAAACGAGAGGCGAGAGAAAGGCTTTCGCCAGTGCAGCAGTGGTGTAGAAAAGGTCACACGTGGTGAAAGTGCTCTCACATTGCGAGCTGCCAAGTGCAGTTTTTAAAGAGAGGCAGCAGCGAAGATCTATTTGCTCTGTGAAGACACAGCAGCGTAAAGTCGACCTGAGCAGAGAGTGATGTCACTCTCCCTCTGTGTGTGTGTGTGTGTGTGCTGGAACCTGAGATTCTCTGCGCTTTGTTTACGTGGCGCGTCCAGCAACGCGTCCCGGTGTGTGGTTCGCTGATCACGAACCACGACACCATCGGTTCCCCTCAGGTGCAAGCTGTTAGCTCTGTTAGCTCTGTCAGCGCTGTTAGCTCTGTCAGCACTGTTAGCTCTGTTAGATCTATTAGCCCTGTTAGCTCTGTCAGCACTGTTAGGGTCACCTTGTTGAGAGCTGCGTATCGAGTCAGTCGCTCTGAATTTGGAATTGAGCACCTTTCTTGTGACCAAACATGTTTTGTTTTTTTCTGTATAGTTCAAATCTGCAAAACTGAACTGTGCGTTTCAAATGAAACATGCATGAACCACTTCCTCTGGCCGGACAGGGTGCCAATCTACAATAATTAAGGCTAACGGCTCTTGTCAGACTAATATTCTCTTCAACAACAGCTTGTTATTCATCATACAATTTTTTTTATCTATGCCACAGTTGATGCATACAGTCTGGAAGCCTTTAATCCACGGACTTGTTCATTGAAGAGGCTAGACAGTGGAAAAACACGACGGCTTTTAAAAAGGTTTTATTTTCCTCACAGAAGAAGCCCCGCAGATTAAAGGATTTCAACATTTCTTCATAAAGAATGCACTGGATTCCTTTCTATTCCCTCTGTGCCCGCCAGACGCCGATGAAGGACTTCAGCATTTCGCTCTCATTACGACGCGGACCTGAAAGCAGCACGCTCTATTTTTTGTAATGTTCTCTCTTGTGGCTATGTATATCATTGTATCGCATTATTCTATTATTTTTTTACTGGATAATGTGATTAACATATCCACTAATGAGTCTTTCTTTCCACTCAGCAAAATAGTTGAGTTTCAGTAAAAATCTAATCAAAACTGAGAAGTAATTCATTTCAAATTGTACTTTGTGAAGCGGCTGTGCTGTCTATGTCATTACTACGACCCAGGAACGTGTTTGGGTGCGCAGGTGAGGTACTCACACTATGTCCCAGATGATGCAGGCGCCATCAGCGCTGGCAGTGACACACTCTTTGCTGTCGCTCTTGATTTTGATACAAGTGATGCTGGCTTTGTGCTCTTTCATGGTCTCCAGCAGCCGATGGCCGTGTGGCTGCAGCTCCCAAACGCGGACCTGCAACGGGTGAGCGCCAGTCATTTATCAGTCATCAGATATGACACTTCATTTAAAAAAAAAAAATCCTCTTTGTTTCAATGCCAACATCTGTCAAACTGCAATCACGTTGTATGCCACTGTGCTCATCTGCATATAACATAACATGTGGTATGTGTATTTGCAGGGTGTGTATCATGGATGCATAATGGATTCATGTGACCATTTGCATGCCATACAAGCATTTTAATCTTCAATTCAAATAATTCAAAGCTTCACATTTTGGAAGAAAAAACAAGACAAAAGTACAAATTCAAATTTTAAGACTCCCCTTGGGGTGTACAAATTTTCATCCTCAGATCAATTTCTTCAGTTTGAGGAAGAATTCCAGAATAAATAAGGGAAGTGCACAAACAGGAGGAGAAGACATAGCTCCGGAAGGAACTCCACTTACAAAAAAATTAAGCAGCATAATCATTCCATTTTGAAGCATATGGCTTCTTCATTTAAAAAAAACCTGGGTCCAAAAAGTGGTGAGTTCCTTTCCTGCACCCGGGTCTCTGCTGTGAAGAAACGGCTCTGACATCTTGGGAGATATTAGTGGGCACTGCAATTCTACAACGTGACATTGTCGCTATATATTTTTGCACCTGTCCCTCTCCTCCTCCGCTGACGATCCTCTTGCAGTCCCTGGTGCCGGCGATGGCCGCCACGCCCATCCTGTGCGCGTCGTGGATGATGAGCATGAGCCGGCCACTTTCTGGCGCGAACACGCGGATCTTGCCATCGTTCCAAGCTGGAAGAGAGTGAAAGATGCTGCACTACGGCTCATGATCAGGAAAAAAAACGACGGATTATTCTTTGTGGGGACTTTGGGGATGTTTTCTCTCCCATGATTCCCACCACTGATGATGCTGTGTCCGTCGGCCATGAAGTCCAGGGAGTTGCAGGTCATGTTGGGCACGGTGATGCGCAGCAGCTCTTTGGGCTTGTCTATGTGCCACAACCTGATGTCCTCCTCAGAGCAGGTTGCAAACAATTCAGATGTTCCACTAGGAAAAAAAACACACACAAAGAAAAAGAAATGTGGAATTATAGTTCTCTTATAACAGAGTGCTACTTGAGTTCAAGGCATATGGTATTAACCAAGTATCCGTACAATGTATCCGTTACTAAAACCTAAACTGTGTCATCTTAAAACTGACATGGATGAGGCAAGCATATGTCGCCCTCTAGTGAGCACAAAGCGGTACTGAACCCATTATGAGAGATTACAGTAATGGAGTATACTCTTATATGTGTGATACTTTTGGTCCCAGAGGAAATTTGTATTGTTATTACATAAATGTCAATTAATTTAAGATAAACTGTATATTATTTGGCATGGCCTTTTGCCTTTTTGACTCCCTCCCTGGATTGCCTGTGTGCCACTCACAAACATATGGCCACGTCCTTAACGGCGCTGTTATGGCTTGTGGAAATGAGTTCCGCTTGGAAGTCGTCATAACCGAAGCGATACATCTGAGCCGCCTCCGTCCCAACATAGAACTGCTGGCCTTCTCCTCTAATAGCGATGGAGGTCACACCCTTCTTCAGCTGGACTTTCCTAATGTGGGAGAAGAGGGCGGAAGAGAAGGAGCTAAATAATGAGCACTGTGAAAGAAACACAGTAACTGTAGACATCAAAGAGGTATGCTAGACATGTATTCTAATGTACAAGATATGCACACCATTACCAAATGTAAGTATATTTTTAATGGGGATGATTCAAACGACACAGTTGTTGGGACTCACTTAAGGGTTTTGAAGTTAGCACTGGAACACAGAGCGAAGGTGCCGGATCCAGAGCCCACGAGCAGGTTCCCGCACCTCAGAATCCTTAGGACATTGACACCCTGCGCAGTAAAGCCACGAGCACTTAGATTTAAGATATATAGTCAATACACCCGGCACCTTTTAGACGGACTCCCCGACCTACCATGCTGTATTTTTCTTTAGTTGGACCAACGTTGCTCAGAAGCCCCGTCTTCAGGTTGATTTTCATGATGTCTCCACTGGTGGTGCCACAGAAAATGAACTGATCGTCCTCTGAGATCTGGGTAGTGTAAACATGTCAAGATGACCAAAACGCCATCTAATATCACTGTGTACTGGTTGGTGTACAGCATGTTTTTGGAACAATTGAAAATGTCAGGAAAACCACGGGATGATATTACATTGAGTTGCTCTCCGTGTTCACAGATCATTGGTTATCTCCCCAAATGCATCCGCTGCAACTCCTCCACCAATCACTGAGTGACTTTCAACGGTAATAGCCTTTTGGCAAAACTCAGATGGACCTTTAAAAATGGCAAGCCAGTGAAACAAGCCGGGCGAACAAACCGATGTGAACGAAAGACTCTAATGGCCTCGTACCTGTACACATTTCACGATCCTCTTCAGCATGCCTGTCTGACACTCTGTGGGCCTGATCTTCCTGTTGGGGAGGTCCAGCTCCCAGACTCGCACCGTTCCGCTGACCAAAAAAAAAATAAACACCACCAAGGATTTTAAAAGATGAAATGAAGAATAGTCAGACGCTGGTTGGTTTACAGAATGCCAGCAGACGGCATTCACTCACCTCCCGGCAGAAACAAAGACGTTGTCGTTGGTGTTGGAGTACTGCACAGTGAGGCAGTTACCGGCGCTCTGCGCTGAAGCCAGGCTCCCACAGATGGCCTGCTTGGTCTCAATGTTCCACACCACTATGCTGGAGGCACACAGAAAACACCCCCCACACACACTAAATACATATGAATACGGAATTCAGTCATTTTTTTCTCTCTTATTATAATAACTTATTTTTAGGAAAGTACTGTATTCATCAAATGTTACTAACTGATAATGTGCCATGAGAAGTGTCTTGATTTGCCACTGCAGTAAACATCATTTCTGAATGTTACTCCAGCCAACTGTGGAGATCGGTCCGGGGATAAAATGTTTTTCTGTGTGTGGCAATTGGATTGCGTTTACTCTCACAAAAGCATTGACATTGAAATCATGTTGTAGGTTCAGTAAGTAACAGTTAAAAACGAGCATGGCTCACTCCGGTCCGCATCCCTCCAAACGTGATGCTTATACCTGCCATCGTCCTGACCTCCAAGGGACACCAGATACTTTTCGTTGGGAGAGAAGGCAAGTGCCTCTACTTTGGCCTTGTGGAGTGGCAGCTGGGCATAGATTGCTCGCTGAGCATAGTCCCAGATGATAACCTCAGCCTGGGGAAAACAAATGTATACATACATCATTATATATATATATATATATATATATATATATATATATATATATATATATATATACAGTATGTATGTGTGTGTGTGTGTGTGTGTGTGTGTGTGTTGCATGTGAAATTAAACAGGTAAGTACTGGTGGTATTAGAGATGACAATGCATAGCTATTGCCTACCTTAAAGCCCATAAAGGTGACCTGTCCAGAGGCAATATACGATCCACTTTTGGACACTGCAACACAGGACACGTTGTTCGTGTGTCCATGCAGGAACTCCTGCTTGCCATCTTTGATCCTCTTCAGAATGACGGCGCATCCCAGCGGGTAGATCAGGTGCTCTCTGTCCGGATGGACTCTCAGACCGGCAGACACGTGCCCTGACGAGGCATATATTATAATAATAATAATAATAATAATAATAATAATAATAATAATAATAATAAGTATACATGTGCAGACAGCAATGAGAATGTGCAACCTTTCCCAGTTTGAATCCAACCAAGTAGTTTTGCTAGCTAACATAGTAGGATATCATAACCTATATAGCTTAAGATAATTAGCAAGATTTTGTGCAAAAAAATTTAGTATTCACTTAAAAAAGTCCCAAAAAAAAGATTTGTTGAAAAGTTTCATGTGTGCAGGTTTGCGTGCTAACGTGAGCTAAGCGAGTTGTGTGCTAGTTAGCTAGCTAACCTAGTTAGGTTAGTGGCAGGACAACTTACCATTAAACCCAATAACAGCCTCCAGTTCAAGCTGAGGCATCCCCTCTGTTTCAAGAGCCATGGCTGAAAAACGATTTTATCCTGTAAAGTGTTGAGATAAGGGGCCGCGCTACTTTTATCAACACATTTGCTACAATTAACCTACACACACAAAAAGAGAAACTACCGTTGTTTTCTCCAACGTTACCTACACCAAACAAACGTTACCTAGCGACCGCTGGGATTCTATTGGCCATTGTCATTGGTCGGTGAAACGTCTTCGTTGCCTTCAGGTGCCCTCGGAAATGTTAAAGAATACTTTGAAATGAGTGAACGTACAACAATTAAGGTAAATAGGTACACCGTTTTTTTTTTTCATTTAATCCCTAGATAGTAATGTTGAGGGACACACCTACAGGGAAACTAGAAATATGTTAAAATGTATAAAAACGCCATGCCATATTTTGACTGTCTTTGCCACTGGAAGAGACACATCAACTATTTACCCTGGGACCCAACATTACACTAAACACCTTGAAGGCAACACCACAACAAAGGTCATATACAATAATAACAACAAATGTTCTAACTGCAATAGCTGTTATGAAGACAGTTTATTGGGTGACTATATTTTCGATAAAATAGCTCTCCAGAGAGACTTACGAAGCTCAAAGGAATTCACATATCAGCGGACAACTGAAAGTACATTTGAGATAATGTGGGACACATATTTTATAAAGTCGGGAAAAACATTTAGCTTCATTTTAATTTTACACCGCTTATACCAGAGGAAATTGTTGCTCTTATGTTGTGAAGGTTTAATAAAAAAAACGTTTTAAGATTTTGACAGAGTACAAAAACAAATTTTAAATTTTTGGCATTTCAGTCGTATTGTAATTTTAAAAACAATTTTACAAAATCGCTGAGCTACTGGTATGGACTGAACAATGCACCAATTCATGAGCTGCTGAATGTTTGTGTGAGGTAGCGGAAAACATCAGATGGCCTATTGGGGAGGCAGACGTTTACTCTGATTCAGTGAAGACTTCACACTGACGTCTCCATCGATCATACAGTCGCAGAGACGTCGCCAATATCGTTTCTGGCATCGGTTTGTTTGCATGTCAAATACAAAGTTCAGGTCTTGGACTCGACTTTGGTTGTGACACAGCTTTTGGTTGATAACAAATAGGAATTCAGTCCGGGACATTCTTCCACACAAGCTCCCAATCTGTCATGAAGGAAGATGTAGACAGCGCTTCACCACATACAGCAGTGGACTGAAGTAGCCACATGATCTGCCTTCACCCAATTCACAGAACACAACTCGGATCAATAGAAATATTGAGATTTAAAAAAATAAAAAAATCTGGAGGCCTGTGCTAAGAATACCTAATGGATATTTTGTGGCAAAATAAGGCAGTCAGCGAGGTGAATAGTTACAAAGCTTCAAAATGAGTTCTCAATGCGCAACAAAAATACTACAAATGACTGCGTTTGATCTCGACTGAGGCTTGCTCGAACGATGAAATGTCCCTCACTTCGGTCTCTCAGCTGCTGGGGTTCTCCGAGGGTCCTTCAAAACTCTGTCTATCCTTTGACATGTCCGCAGACATCTGTCTGTGTGCGTGCGTCCTCCGGTGTCTGCTGAGCGAGTGGCTCCAGGAGAACCTGCGACCGCAGGTGAGGCACAGATAGGGCCGCTCGCCCGTGTGCGTCCTCTGGTGCTTCGTCAGCGACTTGTACCGCGTGAAGGTCGCCCCGCACTCGTTGCAGATGTACTTCTCCGACTTGATGTGGACATTTTGCTCGTGCTCCTTCATGTTGCCCAGCTGCGAGAAGCCCTTGCCGCACACGGGGCACAGGTGCGGTTTCTCCCCCGAGTGGGTCAACCCGTGAATATTCATATCCTGGCGGGAATAAAACCCCTTGGCGCAGATGATGCACTTGTAGGGTCTCTCCCCCGTGTGGCTCCTCATGTGCCTTTTGAGTCCTTCGGAGCGGGAGAAGCAGCTCTCGCACAGCGTGCACCGGAAGGGCTTCTCCCCCGTGTGGGAGCGGAAGTGCCGGCGGAGCTCCGAGGCCTTGAAGAAGGACATGCCGCAGTCGGCGCAGCAGTGAGGCTTCTCCGGCTGATCCTCGTGCGTCTTCTCGTGCGCCTTGCAGTGTCCCGACTCGGAGAAGCCTTTGCCGCAGACCGAGCAGGTGAAGGGCTTCTCCCCGGTGTGCATCCGCCTGTGGCGGACAAGCTTGTTCAGCTTACTGAACGTCTTCATGCAGTACGAACACTGGTGGGGCACCTTGGGCTTCTTCGCGTGGGTGCGCTTGTGCCTCTCGAGCTTCGACGGCCTGTTGAACACCTTCCCGCAGTCGGGGCAGGGGTGCTTGTTCGTCCGGTTGTGGCAACTCTGGTGCCGGAGCAGCTTCTCGTGCTGCACGAAACTCTTGTCGCAGTGCTGACACTGGTGCAGGGTCTTGGGCTTCCTCATGTGCACAGGTCTATGCCTCTCCAGCTTCGACGGCCTGTCGAAGGTCTTGCCGCAGACGGGGCACGGGTAACTCTTGTCCGACGCGCCGCTCTCGGGCTGTTTCTCGCCATTGGAACCCGATTCCGAGATCTCCCTCGCGCCGGCTTCTCCGGGACCTGAGGGACAGTCGCATCAAATAAATGACCTTTTTTTCCTCAGCGACTGATATTACAAAAAATGAGGGCGCCGACACTCACTTTCCTCTGAGGATCCTGCTTTGGGGACAGACGCAGCGCCTGGGCCCATGGCGGCAGCCTATTCACGTACGCAGGAGGCAAAAACAGACATAAAAGGAGGAATTGCAAATTGACATTGATATTGTTAAAAAGCTATTCTTTTTCCAACGTAAACACACATAAATCCCTGAGATTGTGTACTAAAAAAAAAAACGATTTCTAAACGACCACATACCTAATTTGGGAATTCTGTATGGCAACGTCCTGTTACTTATTGGCCTACCTACACAAACACTGCATTGGACCTTTTAACTTTTTCACGATTCATGAATGGAAATGTCATAAATATAGCGGCGTACAACTGCACACCACTTTTGATGACAGGTACTTCCCGAAACCCTGGCATCTGTTAGCAGCAACGCAACAATGTATCTTTCACGACAACTTTTTAACACGTCTACGACCACAGACCCCGAGAGCTGCTGTCACGTGACGAAGATGTGTAACATGCACGAGCACATGATGAAAGCAGGAGAGATAACAAGATGTTCAATGTATGGCTGGGCTCAGCTATTTGGGTCAAGCGGTGATGGGCTTTATCATTCAAATGTAGCTGCCAGCTGACGTGTGATCAACTAGAAGCTTCTCCTTCTTTACCCAGCACCCCCTGAAGCAGGGTTAAGGTATCACGATGGTCTCATTGTTGGGCTTATTATTTGTTTTATTGCACCATCGTTTGACGAGACTATATTTATACAGCATTAACCTACCGACCAGCTTTATAGCTTATATATCAGCGCTGATTCAAGGAAAAACACCACACCTGTATGGGATGGATGCAACATCTGGAAACATGCAGGGCAACGAACGCAGAGCCTAAATGTTTTTTTAAATGACTTTAGCATGAGCCCGTGTCATGTCAGAGACCCCAGCACACACGCACGCTCGCGCGCATGCTCGCGCACACACGTCCATGGTTAACCCAAACTATTTTATTGCTTTAGTGGCTGTAAGAAAAAGAAAAAAAGACTTTGGATGGTTGTTTATCTGGGACACACATGCGCACACGCACGCACACACAAAAGTCAACGTTAGCTGTCGGCTAACTTAGCCGAAAGCTAACGTTGTTGCCGCGTCGGCTAGCATAACAACGGCGGCTACGGTTCAGCAGGGGGCATACAAGATCGAGTCCCACCTCTCTAATAATCCTCACAACCGCAGGTGGGTCGCATCTTTGTCTCCGCGACGTTTTAAAGTCAACCCACTTCACATTTAAAGGCAGCTCGTCGCCACAGCTTGCCGAACAAGCTGTAGCACTAGCGGGGCTGTTGATGCCCGCAGCCCGGTCCTTACGCGATGCCTTCAAAAGCCGGACGTAAAAGTCGGAAGTTTAATGGTTGTTGTCGATTCATTGTTTTGGTTTCACTGCTCGTGCGCCTCGTAGGCCACCTGCTTTGTGCTGTGGCGTCGGAATGATGAGATGACAGTATGCATCGTGTGCAGCGTAACGTTTTATTTAAAAGAGAAACGTGTCAACTGAGGTGAAGCAAGTTTACAGGCGATTCCTCCGAACCCTCCACTGGTGTACAACGGAATCCAAACCAACGGGTATGCTGGTTGTTTACATCGTTTACATATTGTCCGCTCAATATGTGGTATTGTCTTTTATTGCAGAAACAAGCAAACAAACAAACAAACAAACAATCAAACAAACAATCACAAAAACTTGTTTTTCACCCCAGTTCATATCAGGTTCAGATGTATCATTTGCCCACTTAACGATAGTTTCAGCAGCACTAGAACGCAGCACGTGTCTCATCTTATTTCTGGTAGATGGGACCAGGTCCCCATCGCCCAAGGCTAGTCTAATTTGGTGCACTATTGTACAAGTTATTTATACTGTAAAGGATATTATAAACCCTTCAGGTTATTTTAACAGCAAATAAACAGGTATGCCCTCCTACACACACACATATGTATATGCCTCCTCCCCTTATTGGTAATAACTCAAAAAGGTTAAACAGAAAGTAAAAAAAGAAAAAATACAAATTCAGTATGAAACGCATTTGTTTTTGACCCCATTACACAGTAAAAAAAGTTCACAATAGGTCAATATCTGAATACGTTATTGGACATAGATAAAGTCACTGATCACAACATGTGAAAAAAGGGCATGAAGTTTAATTGTGTATCAAACGCAATTAAACTGCTAAATAAAATACAAAAACGAAGTATATACATCTTAGTAAAGTACTTCTTGTTTTTGCAACAGATAGGATTCATTACAGCAGATGGCGTTGCATGCTATAGCTTTCGTAGCTACACTGTGATAAGATGAGTATGTTTCTTTTCTTTTCGCTTGGATATTTTCCTTATGTTTTACGAGAGCTTCCCTGTGAGAGGAACCATTATTCATGTGAGCTTGTAAAGACAAATAAGCATGACTTGACATGTGTACATCAAAGTTAAGTAAATTCTCCATCAATTGCTTCACAATATGCCACATGCACACATGTGCATTTCGCAAAATAAATATTGAAAAATGTACCCAAAAGGTCTCTCTCTCTCTCTCTCTCTCTCTCTCTCTCTCTCTCTCTCTCTCTCTCTCTCTCTAGTCTACTGAGAGGGAAAGCATTCAGAAAAGGAAATAGAGTTCTGGATGCCCCACACTTCCAGGGCCTGGATCTTGAAATGCCCCTTGCAGAGTTGGGAGCTCTTGAATGTGTCACACGGCTCTGAGCGCCCCCCCTCCAGGTCTTCCTGTAGGCAGAGTGCGTGGCCTCCGTCACCACCTAAGAGAGAACGTACATCAGCACTGCATACGCACCAGAACATTTTATGACACAACAAATAAGACCTGACAATGTGTTCCCCTGCCGTACCGATGATGAGCTGACTGTCGCTGCCTGCGATGAACATGGACTCTTCCTGTTCCTTGGGTCTCCTCGGCACTTTGGCCATCGTGGGCTCCTCTGATGGGGCGGTGTAAGGGATCGTCAGGTAGCTGGGGTCCTGCGGGGTTCCAGCGGGACAGGTCAGAGTGGTCGGGGAGCAGCCGCTGTTGGACACCGGAGAGGAGGCGAAGCCGCTGTCTCGAGCCTGCTGAGGGGAAGCTACTCTGGTCATTATGTTGACCATAGCCTGCTGGTAGCGCTCCATGCTGGGACGCAGCTGATGTGGGAGGGGGAAAGACAAACGTCTGGTTTATTAAACGGTAATGAAGCAAAGTTGACACAAAATCCGACCCGAGGCATGACGCAGACAACCTTCGGCGGCGGGCTGAACTGAAGAAGAAGAAAGCAGGAATATGTCTCACCGTAAAAACGAAACATTCCCCGGTTCCAAAGTATGAGAGTCCTTCAGAGTCGTGCTTTTTCCTTTGTATCATGTCTGTTGACAGGAAGGCACCGAAGACCTGGGAAAGTATAATTATTTCAGTACAAAATCCATGAACTAATTATTTTCAGTAGTGGCTTTAAGACACATTGGGTTCAAATCTATGAAATAAAAAAAGAAAAGCATGTGGAGCCAAAATATCCCACTATTCATCGTCTATTACCTCTTCACACATAGTTTTGATAATCAAGACCGCTGGTTCGTGTCCCTCCACATGTGAATAGAATCTATATGAGAGAGAGAAAGAAAAAACATGATTTAGTGTTGTTTTTAATATCCATATCCCGATACTTCTTAAAATAACAGACAGTTTAGAACTGGTCGTTTCGACTTAAGGTATTTCTTTCGTAAACAGCGTGAACTGAACTGTGAGTCGCTTGACTTTCCCACTCAAAGCAAACATGTTGATAGTGAAAACACGCCAGCCTCTTTCTGTTATGTAACTAGACCTGAGAATCAGCTTTTCACTGCCGGCACATGGTGCTCAGCAGTTATTGATCCATGATGACCTGGCCTCATTTAAAGAGACAGTTCACCCCAGAGTCAAAACAATACATATATTTAAGGCCGATATCTCCAAAATATAAATATAGGTTACTCGCACCAAAACTAACTAGACCGATACATACTACTTCATGTGAGAGGAAAAATATGTGTTTTTGATTTTACTGTCCCTTTAATAGTACAAGTATAAGGAGACAGAATTAAAGGACATGACGGCTTTCGACATATGAAAGAAAGGCTTCTCGCCATAATTCATCAGTGGTTTTTTTCTCGATGGCACGTGGAACGAAGGTGACTCACGAAGCGAGGCTTCTTCCGTGTTCCGCCGTGCTGAACAGCCTGATGGGGCTGAAAAGGGAGAAGCGCTCGGGTATCCAGGCCCAGACGACTCTCATCTCGGTCCCAGTCACAACACTGGAGGCGAAGTTGCTGAAGTTCACCGTCTCGACCGACTGCCTTTTAGGGACATAGAAATGATGAGAATATGAAACCTAAACAAGATAAATGTGGGCATTTCTTTCCAGCACTTACACATCATGAAAAGTCATTTTTCTTCTTATGAACATATTCCTTTTGTTCTATATCAAACCTCTGACCTCTGACTCACCTCTTCTGGTGCGTGCCGACGCCTTTTTGCATGAGGGCGTCCTTGTTGGCGTTGAACAGGAGGTTGAGCTCCCTCCGCGTGGCCATCGGGATCATGAAGGCCCTCTCCAGGAGGTTCTCAGCCGTGCAGTGGCGAGCCACACTCTGCACGAACCGCTTCATGTCCGTGCGGAAGTCCTCCACGTCTGCCACTCTGGACGACACCGACACCTTGTAGAGGCTGAGCAGAGCCAGCGCCACCCTGCGCAAAGAAGGACACGGTTACGCCGTCGCTCCGGAAGTAACGGCCATGTGGTGAGAAATCACCCACTCAAAGACTGTTGCTTCCATGTGAAGCGCCAACAAACCTGTAGAGGACCTTGTAGCCCTCCAGGATGTAGACATCCAGCACTCTGATGGCGTACGTGAACGGGAGGTCGGCGAATATCCACATGATCCAGTCGGAGTAGAACTCAAAGAGGTTCTGGTGAGAGCTGGCGATCAGCTTGCGGATGCCCCTGCAGCACCGGTTGGCGAGGTCTCCGAAGGTCATGCAGGAGGCGCGGTAGGTGAGGAAGGTCTGGTCGATGTAGCGCTTGTTGGGGTCGGTGTAGCAGATGAGCCGGGACACGCTGTGGAAGCACTCGGCCTCGTCCTCGCTGAAGTGGAGGATGAGGGAGACCAGTTCGGGCAGGATGGGGCAGAAGTTCATGTCCGGGAAGCATTTGCCGAGGCAAATGAGGATCTTTTTCACAGAGTTCAGGCCCGCTTTGTTGAGACAGTATCTGGATAAGGAGAAGATGAAGAACAGGATTTACTTGGGGGTACTTTAATGTAAAAGTGCACATGATAACTCAACATTTAAAGCATAAATGTCTTGCATCACATCTTTTTTTTTCCAGGTAGAAGCCAACATTTTACATCCACCAGAGGTCACTCAAAAACTTAACCAAATGAACTGACATGCTTAAAGCTACTCAGTTATGTATCTGGTTCTCCTGCACCTCTCTTTCAGTTTTTTTTTTTTTTTTAAGGTAACAACTATACATGTGTACATGATTTTATATATCACCATGTCTATGACACGTGATCCTACATTATCCCACAAAAGTACCTGGGTATTTCCCCTGCCTCCATGTACTCTGGGACTGGATGGGTGCTGATTTTCTGTTCTCCAAAGTGCTGCTTGGCCAGTTCATAGTGGGCACTTCTGTCTGGAGTGACGCACCTGCTGCAGATTTGAACAGCAATGCATTTGGATTTAGATTAAAAAGCACGCTCAGATTTAGCAAAAAGATCAATGCACCATGACATCGTTCATGAAATTCAATGTGACAATCTTAACCTGGAGTTGATGCTGTGGATGATGTGGTCGTAGGCTTTGGCCCTGAGCGTGTGCGGCGTGGCCCAGAATCCCTCTCGGCCCATGGTTTTCAGCTGCTGGTGGTCACTCTGCAGGATCTGATGGTATCGTCTCGCAGCTTCGGGGTCAATCTTCTCCCAGTCCACAAACTGCCCGTACTTCATCCCCGAGGAGGAGTTAATCTCCCACTTGTCCGACTCAGAAATGGTCATCATGAGATTGCCTTTACTGCCTGAGCAAAGTAAACACACACACATATTTAAGTTTACATTTATGCAAATAGACTTTGAAAGAAGAATACATGCTGTTATGAAGAAAAAAAGAAACATCATTTCAGTACCATTATGTTCTCTTGTTAGTGAGTGCTTGCTTCGTTTAGACTTGGACTTCTTGGAGCTGACTCGAACACCGACCCCATCCCCTTCTCTCTTTTCCTTTTTGTTCACTTGATACTGGAGGAGGGAGCTCGCCCTCTGCCTCAGCGGATCGGACCGTAAGAAGTTTGATGCGTCAAATTCAGAGTTTATCTCTGTCGTCTCACAACTGTAAAAGGACCTGGAGAGCAGGGGAATCAGTATTAACTCTGTCATAATTGTGACCCCTTTTTTCTTGTGTTTTCCCACAATATTCAAACCTAAATCCACAAATGTATAGGTGCCTGATCGTTTAAAAAAAGCAGCACATACCTGGAGCGAGGCCTGAGGAAGGCCTCCTCTGTCTGCACATCGTGGTTCTTGCTTTCCTCTGGACTGTAGTAGGAGTGAGACCTTTGCCGACCTCTGCCCCCGGCCCCGGCTCCCAGGTCCTGGTCAGAGGTCGCGTCGCACACCGAGATGGAATTCATGTTTCCGCAGTTGGAGAACTCCGGCGTTCTTGAAATGTCGATCATCGTCTCAGGTCTTGTTCCTCCGTGTGATGCGATCCGGAGAGTTAAAGTGTCACTAAGCTGCACGTTTCCGAGGGCCGGGGCATTATATACAGGCCTGTGGGCTGCGGTCATGTGAGACAGGTGGTAGGGTTTGTTTATGGTGACTCCAGCCGGTGAAAAAACAAAAACAAACAACTGTGCAGATTTTCCTGTTTTACTACTGGCAGTGTGTCATTCTGAGAAGTGATTAGTCTGACTGGAATGTCCCCTCGGTGCCCCCAAAATCAGAAGCGTCATCCTTCGCATGACATGACACACTTTAATTCCACTCACCCCTCAAGAAGATCTTTCGTCGCTTTTGCAGTTGTTACAGATGAGCTTTTAATAATATTCGTTTATCGGGAAACCTGTCGAAGAATTCAATAAGCATAATAAGGTCATCAGAAACAGGAGGGGGATCATGTTCCTTTCTCTGAAACCGCCCTTGTGTCTAATGTCAATCGAGTCTATTCCAAGAAGTCCTCCAAAGGTTATTATTCCACACAACAGATGTATGTTTTGATCCAAACACAACTACTGTTTGGCCATGACACATAAAACCTCGACGGGCACTTATCTCATATGTGGGCTCCACATGTAACCCAGTTGAAAAACAAACTCTCCGGCCCCCGCGGGGCGGAGAAAGGCACGCTGTCGGCCCTTCGTGTCAATTTCCATGAAGGCTGGCATACTACCACGTCATGCTTGTAAGAATTTGGGGGCAATGTGAGTGAGTGAACAACACACTCGTCATTCAGCCTGCATACTATTCAGTCTATGGACACCCATATTGTCACAAGGGCCGTGCTGTGGAGGGTTGTCTTTGGGTACCAGCACTCGTGTGTCAGTAAAAGAAATGTGGCAAAATACATGTGGAGAAGAAAAGAAGGGGGAGTGTTTTATTGTGCAACACAGAAAACAGTGTAAAAAGCAAATATTATCACCAGGTTAACAATAAACAGTTGGCTTCTCAGCATTTAATTAATTTCTGGGAAGAAAACTGAATGAATGTTGTTTTTTTAAAGATTTATTTATGTATTATTCAAGATGTAAACTCACAGGCTAAGGGAACGGTGAAGAAGTGAACACACGTTCCCTTCCCTCTCTGCTAAACAGCATTATTCAGTATTCGAAAAATAATACGCAGTCAAAACAACCAAGATCTATAAGGCAGACAGATTTTGTCAAAAAAAAGAAGAAAGAAGCCTCTCCAGTCTGCACGATTGTTAAAAATCAAATATAATATATCTATTATACAAAGAATTCTATTAAAAACACTAAAAATAGGAAAATAAAAAGTATGTGTATGTTGTATGCTGTTGTATGTTGTTGTATGCTGTGTGTTTCCGGACCTGTATACATCGCACTGGGCGTTGGTGTTCACAGTGTCGGTCCTGTATCTTGTGGTCTGGCTTTCTTTGGGATCTTCCCAGAGTAAATCTTATGAAGTCAACTTAATGCTCCAATTCACAGATGTTCTGTTGCACTACATAGTTCACTTTGATTTGGCAATCACAGTTTAATTCATTACTACATTAGCTCAGTGAGCTCAGAGAAGGCAATAATTTGTAGTAAAAAACTAAATCGCAGTTGAGGTGCAATAGAAATCACAAATAACATAAATATAGTCGCTGATGCCAACTAGCGGAGAGCGGGGCCTCTCTTCACACTTCAATTTCTCGGTCTAGTGCATTGCAGTCAATCATTTCCCCCATTAGATTAAATAACACTATCTTAAGATTTCTCATTCAATATAGAGTTATAAAGCACAGGAAGTACATTGATGTTGATGTTGAAGTTCAATGTATGCAAAAGGGTTTTCTCTGCAATAATAATTCCAGTTAAACCACAAGGCTGTCTGGATGGCTGTAGTGCACTTTGTAGAAGTGTCTGTAGCCATCAGGGTGATCCAAAGGAGCGTATCTGATTGCACAAAAAAAACAAAAAAAAACAGCCCAGTGTACCTCCAGATCTAAACTCTTTAGGAAAAAGTAAGCAGGTTTACTTCATCACAAGAAAACACACTCAAGCTTTGTTGTTTTGTTGTCTGTACATTTATGCTTTCTTAATTTGTTCTCATCATTTAAAGATCAGCCCAGTGGTTATACTTTGCATTTGTCACTTGTGAGTCTATTGGCTTCTTGCCCAGTTGTTTAAACAGGAGTCCAAACTAATACATTAGTATTAATAATAGCTAGTAAATTGATTGATTCATACCTAGGAATCTTTAATGAAGTCTTGTGTTGGCAGATTGTTTGCCGAGAACTACCAGCGTACGGGTCAACTAGGAAATCACAACTGGTTAAAAAATGTAATAAGGGAGGCTTAAAAACAGTTGTAGGATCCTCGTGAAAAGCCTTTATGTCACAAAACTGTGTGGTTATGGGCTCACCTTTCCAGAAACGTTTTTCAAAAAGATTGTAGGGTTGGAAGTTTTGTTAAAATGTGATTTTTGAAATCAAAACTTTCCCTTTGAAGTTGTTAGAATTTTATCAACAAATACTTTATTATTAGAGGATGATACTTGCTAATGGATTCACTTCACATTGTGGAACAACAGAACAATTACAATCAATAGGGAAACCTCCATCAATCAACATTTGTATGAAGATACAATTACTTTTGTCAGTGTGAGTGATGGATGACCGTGGCTGCTTCTCACAATTTTCACGCATTACAATTGTGGCAAAATCTCAATGTGTTTTATTGTTAATGGGTCTCAGAATAAGCTATAAATTATGTGTGATTTGCTATGCTTGGGATTGTACATAATCTATCTGAGGATTTATACATTGAATGTGATAATGCAAGTAAGTATATTTATTTATATTATGCACATGTACTATCATTTAATTTTAATTTATCTACCTATACTTATTGTCAATATGGCCTCGCTGTTTTACGTTTTTCCACATTGTTCGATATCATTTATTTTTTTAAGCTTGTCCTTCGCAGCGTGCCGTCGTGACGTCACACCAAAACAAGGAAGCGTTTGCTGGTGATTACTGCCGGATGGTTCAAACTATTGGATTTTCTCGTCGTAGCTAACTGTTATCACAATGTCGCAGGACCCGTGGTAAGCAATGTGTTCGGATGCGACCGTAAATGATCTCAAATGTATTATTAACTACAACCAATGGTTTTATTATCATAACTCAGCTCGGGTACTCTCTGCATCGCTACCCTCTGCTAGCTAAACGGGTCGCGAGCGCTTCCCTGTCAAGATGAATGTTGAACAAATGCAACTCTCACACTTCTTCAATAAACCATTAAGACGATTTCTGGACTGAATGTAACGTCAGTAATGCGGTACTGGATCAGACCGATGAAATTCGATGAAAAATGTCTTTTTTTTTTAAGTGATATACCTGAATTTAGTTTTCAGACCGAAGCTCGGTCCTGTCAACAGAACCGAAAAAGGAAAAAGGCAATGCTAAACAATGTCACATGATGAATGCGGCTGTGTGTTGGGCTCATTCTCGGACGTTTTACCCCATAATACTAAACGTTAATGACGATAACGCACTACAGTGCAATGCATTTGCTCTGTATTGAATACTGTCAGTCAGTCAGTCAGGGGTGCTTCATTCTTTTCGGTCATATTTGCAACAACATTAAAAAGTCCAGCATCAAAAACGACTAACTAGTTCCACGCGGCCCTGTGACAGTCTGAGAGCTGGATATCATGAGCTAGAAAAAGCCAAAGTAGCTCGTGTTAGACTGCACTTTATTGAAATACATATTTGTCGTAGGTTGCACAACATTAGGAAACAGACAAGTCAATTGTCTTCACCCTGTCCAAATCCAATAATCGGTGATTGACCATTTAGTTTTCTTATGTGGATCTGTCATTTATCTATGCTAACTCTGTCACGAGTCAGTGATTCCAGGTCAATTTACATGTTTTCCTACATTTTTTATGTGCAGGTGTCAGCCATATTATCTGCCCTGTTTACATTCCTTATGATGCAAATAAAAAAAATGCACTACAGGAATGCACAACTGTTTTTGTTTTGTTTGCCATGTGTTATAAATGAGCTTCAACTGGATTTAGTTGTGAATCCCTGTGTTGAATGATAACAATAAATGATCCTTGAATGACCTCTCTATCCCGCTCATTGATCTACAGGTTACAGAATTATGACGCCACTTGTCGCTTGGCACAGGAAACGGCAGAAAACATTCATGAGCGCAACAGGCAGCAGAGAACAGGGGGGAACCCTGCAAAGGTACGTTGTTACGTTCACAAACAAAGATGCATCTCCAGATGCAGTCAGGTTTCTCTGGTAGCGAGTCAGTGTGAATATCTTCTGTCTTTTCAGATGAACATGACGCTGCGGGCATCATTGCAGAAGCTCAAGCAGAATATTGCCCAGCTTAAGGAGGGTTTGTTGCGAGCATCATCAAGCCGGCGCCTGTATCCTTTCTTTTGAGAATGTTCCACGCAGTGGGAGTCATGCGCTTGAGATTACGTTTTTATGCTTGTTTCCCCTTGCTTGCAGTAGCAGTTGTCTTCCTATAGAGGGCGGTAGAGTGTTACGTAAAAGCTCTGCCCCGACTTAGAAAATGAAATGGTTTCTGTGCTCATGGGTTAATCCAAGGTGGTTTTAGGGATGTTGACCTTTGTGCATGACCTTGACATGGCTTCATCAGAATGCAGTCCGAAGCTGATAGGAGGCAGAACCTTATCGACGACCTGCTAACCAGAGAGAAGCAGCTCAATGCCACCTTCAAGGGAGACTTCATGGAACCTGACTCTTCCAGGTATTTAAGATTCCCTCTGTACATTGGGCAAGCTATAATAATAAAAGGTTGTGCTTGGTACAGATACATATATTCCTCTGTATTTCACACATCAAATCAAAACATTTGATGTAAAAAAAAAGAAGAAAAAAAAATGAACACAGACAAGTTTACTAGATTTTGGGTGAATACACGTTTCTCACTGGTTTCCCCTCGGTTTCGTTGTTGTCTGTTCTCACACTCGTAGCTCTGCCGGTTGGCTGAAGTCCCTGTTGCACTGGGAAGCATTTATGCTTTGGTTCGTTTACAGTTTCTTTGTGAACTTCACAATAGTTGTGCAGAACAACAAAATCAAGCAATGCCTTGATAAGCAAAGGAACATCCTTCGTTTTGTGCCCGTCGGCCTCCTCAAAGCCGTAAACCGGGACTTTAAACATCCGCTCCTGAGAGCTTATAATGCCGCTGGACACAACGACAGCTTGCTTCCTCCGCATGTCGACCATAGTAGAATAATTAAATGCAGAGTAGTTTGAATGTAGCCGAAGACAATCAGCCAATTAGATCCACATTTCAAAGGTTTGGGTGAATCTAAACACATCTTTGACCAATGTGGTGCTTTTGTGGTGCCTTTTTAGCGCACATTCATTTAAAAAATATTCCGGGACGGCCAGCTTGTTGCTTAAGTAGTTCAAGAAAATTGCGGGATATTTCTCCTCCCTGAGTCTCCGTCAGTCAGTGTCAGAAGGCTGGACGCCCAATTAAAAATAATGAATCCTCGTTCTCTTTTCTGTGTCCTTGACCAGAGAGGTCATGGGCTCTGTTCTCCGCTTTGATGAGACGTCACCGGTCACTGACTCTCTCCGAGAGTCTTTGTACATCCGGTGCCGTGACCTCTCCCTGTGCTATCACTCGGAAGGAAGTCCGTCTGTCTGCCATTTTGACAGGCCGCTTAACTTCACGCCTAATTCTTTTTCATGAAGCGAAATATCTCGCTTCGCACTGCTGATCACACCTCCTGAGACACACACACACACACACACACACACACACACACACACAATCAGACGAATGCGCGTGTGGGTCTTGATGAACAAAGATGGACGGAGCGGGTTTACAGTCTCTAACTCTCCGCTGAGCATCTTCCACCAGCAGTCATTACTTTGTGTAATGTCTGACCTGGTCTGGCCCTCGTGATATTTGTTTGGACAGGAAGAGGAAACTGTGTCGCGTTGTTCACATCCCGGCAGCTTCTCGCGGCTGCCTTGTAAATGTGTGTTTTCTGAAATGCTGGTTTTACGTCGTACAGTGCAGCGTGTCTACTTTGTGCGAGGACTTTTGATGGGTGGCCGAAACGAGCGTTGAGTGAAACCAACCGTCACCGTTCCATCAGATCAGTGGAACCAGATTAAAAAGAAAAACTTTCACTTGACGATAAAACTGCCTTTTCCCAGATAACTCTCACAAGCTTTGGGTTTTTGGGGGTTGATCTACTTGGCGGTGCTTTGCACGTGCTTTCATCTTTTTAACAGACCACACACCCAATTACATAAAAGGCCCAGTAAAAAAGAAAAAAATCTCCAATGACATTCACTAATATATTAGCTCTGAAACTGCAATCATGTGGTTGTATGTTTAAAAAAAAAAAAAAGTTTCCTCAGTCGGACCTAACGTTAATAGTGATATGTGGTAGGTAATTTGGATTTGTGAGTAGGACCCTTTCCCACTGTGTGGTCCCCGAGGACAGAGTGAGGGAGGGGGTGGATTGGCCATGCTTGGATAATCTAAGCCGCTCTTTTTTTTATGTGAGAATTTTGGGTAGAAGAAAAGGGATAGAGGTTACAGAGGAGACTTTAATCTATCCCTGAAACAATACATTCTCAGCATCTCCATTTCAGACGAGGCAAAAGAAGGACATGGCGCCTACGTTTGAAGGCTCTGTTCGCCCCGTCACCCACCTCTCCATCATTGTTCACTAACCTTTCCTTCGCATCTGATTGCACTGGAAATAGTTGCAATTAGTTAAATCTCCCCTGTCCAAGTCATTCAAGTCAGGACCCGGGTGCTCGGGCCCCGGTGGCGGCAGTCTTAGGGCCTCGCGGCTGCCAAGAGATGTGCCCGACTGATTTCGGCGCTCCCCCACCGGCTGGTTAATTGGATCTTCACACACTGGGCACTTTTTTTGCGAGAGGAAGTGGCTGGCTGGCACATAGTAGACACATTGTAATCAAACATGTCGGAGAGATTAGACCAAATGCCATGCTGTGTCTCACCTAACGCCCCTGATGGTATCGAGCCCTGCGCTAGCTAGCGTTGTGAATGGTCTGACGATGCTGTACAAGTTGAGAGGGGAATAAAAGTATGCAGTGCACGTGCACAGAAAATAAAAGAATTGTAGAGATTAACCGAAAAACAGCTTTCACTTTTGAATTTCAAAGATTGGGTTCAAATGAGCCAACAAAAGACGTAATTATGTCTCGCACAGTTCAGCAGTGGCACGACATGTGGCTCAGGTCACTTTCCCCCCGAGCTTAGCCAGCAGGCCACTTGCTCCCAGCGTACGTGGTTAAATCCGACCTCACGCAGAGATTGTGAACCCCGTCACGGCACGACGGGTTGAAAGCTGAAACGCAGCTTTAAGCTATTAGCAGAAGAATAGCTTTCTAAACCGCACGGCTGTGTTGAGCACAGCATAGTACAGGACGGAGAGCTCTCCCCGGTCTGTCACTTCGTCAGGGCCAAACCTCCCCAGCAGTCCACAGTCCTGTGAAAGATTAACACGCCGGCTAACCTGGTCCTTTTCAATCATTCAAGAAACTTAAAAGACAAAGTGGGTAAATACATTCCGCTGTGATCTGAAGGGTTTCGTTGTCATAAAATGCTCGAAAGAGTAAAAGTATCGGAGAAGGAACATGCCTTGTACAGATGTGTTTGCTGCGAGAGGTTGTGCAGATGTGCTTTGCACTCCTGTCCCACCCGGCCATATTGACCGCGTTTACTTGCGCAGCTAAAAGTCGCTCCTGCTCGATGAGTGTTTTGGACTTGTGTGCTAGAATGGTGATTATCAATTTACTTTACAGGCAAAGTGCAATGTTGGGTCTTTGTTACTTTAAAAGCTGCCGCTCTGCTTTTTTCTAGGAACAATAAGTTCATAGGCACCAGAACGAATTAGATGAAAAGTCTAATACATTTTTTATTATTCAAGTATTGAGTATTGTTATCATGACGTTTCCCAGGTCGACGTTGATGGGCGCCGGGGGGGGATCGAGCGCCGGCGTTGCGGCCAACCCCTGGCTGGTCAACGAATCGGAGGAGACCCAAGGTCTGACCTTCGGAGAGATCAAGCAGCAGCAACAACGGGTCATCGAAGGTAACACCTAGCTTGCTTAGCAATCTTCTACTTCTCAAAACCAGAATAAGCTCCATTGCATGACGGTATCAAGTCTGCTGTTTTTTGTTTCTTTTCAATTGAGTTGGCATCAAGACCAAATATGGGCATTGCAACCACTCATAGCAATAACAGTTTCCTGCATCACGAGGATAATAATTGTAACTCATGTTTGACCTTATTCATTCCTCTCCAACAAGTACAAGTGTGTTTTTAAAATAATAACGTTATCCTTTTAAAATATTACACAATAAAGACGTTTGAGAGCTGTATTATGTCTTTAACTAGTCCTGGCTCTGCTGGCGTGTGTTAACATATAAAAAGATGATGATCATAATTCACGTCTCGAAGACATATTGAAAGCCCACGTCTGCTTTTTCCCCGAACGGCTCTGACGTGACTTGACATCAGTTCACCTGACTCCGAGTGACACTTCATTGCTCCGTCTCCCTCGCGGCTCTGGTTCTTGTCAATGTGGGATCACAGATTCCTCTTAAGACGGTGAGAACCGAACCACATGGAGGTTTTTCTGCTCCCCCGTGGGGATTTCTGGTGGAGCTGGGTAATGGTGAGCGCCTGAACCTGCGGTCATAAAAAAAAAAGAAGATTCCAGTGAAAGAGAGTGTGTCAAACTAGCAGGCCAGGACTGTTTTTTGCTTTCGGCTTCAGTGTTTTTGCCCACCGCAGTTACAATAACAGGAGCACGGCTGAGTGGGGCAAAGTGCTGAATGACTCGCATGAGGCTCCGTGAGCCGAGCTGGACCCCAACAACCTGTCATTCCTATTTCCCAAATAGTTGCCTCATCATATCACAAGTGCAGTGCACTGTTATTACATTGCTCCCTTCTGTCAATTTGCCTTTTCCAAACGTTTACTTTATCGTTTGTCCTACCCCACCGCTTTTTCCCCCTCTCGCTGCTCCTCTTTCATCGTCTTTTGTTCTAAGTTTCCATTTTCTGTCTCTCTCCTCAGTCCAGGATGCGGGCTTGGATGCGCTAGCAGCCGTCATCAGCAGACAGAAGATAATGGGCCAGGAGATTGGCAACGAGCTGGAAGAACAGAACGGTAAAGTTTAACTTGCATGTGTGTGTCTGTACATATTCGTCCCAAAAAAATAAATAAAAAGCATTCCATACACATGAGACGGCGCTGTGTGAATCAGACATACTTGTTCTGCGACGGAATGACTCGCCTCGTGTAACTTGCTGGACGGCGATACTCCCTCACACCACCGCAACACTGACATAGTTTAAACCAAGCACACACACACACACACACACACACACACACACACACACACACACACACACACGCCCTCACACTTCCATCGTCAGAGCAACTGACCTCCCATTCAGGTCAAGACCCATAAAGAATCTCCATGTTGCTTAAATGCATTAAAAAACGTGTTCTGGAATCAGATCTGCTCAGAGATAACGGTGCTTTTTTAGTTATTTCTGACTAAATGCTCTTCAGTCCTTAAATACCTCCCATCGCAAGTAGAACGCGCCGCACAGAACGGAGTGCATTTCCTTTAACGCTCAGACAGGCGGCACTCGAGACACAAGACTTATGGGACGATCATCTGTCAACCGGTGGACAATTAGATCCTTTAATGCATCCCACCCTCAGAAGACTACACCAGTTGATAGGCCGAGGCCCGAGAGTGTTACCTTACTAAGAGGATGCACACATGTATTCCTATCGTTTAACTTCTCTAATGTTTATAACAGCGAGGCGGGAAGGTGCATTAGTCTGTCAGCTTGTTGTCTGACAATCGAGGGAAAGAAACTTCACAGTTCCGGAACTGCCGGTCGATAAAAGGAGAGGGGAGTGGATGAATTAGCCCACAGCAGTAATAAAGTAGTGGTGAGGCTGAGTGGCACTGCGGAGGAGGGATCTGTGTCTTCAGAGGGAACTCTAGACTTGATCTTGCTCCATCAGTCTCAGGGCTTCGGCAATTAGTGGACTGTGCTGCTATTCGGAGAAAGAAATCTCAACAGAGGGATTGTTTGGCTTTATAAAACAAATTCTGAGAGCGTTCACATCGACCTCAGAGGAAGTCCCTGACGAGCAGTTGTCTCACACACCTACAGCACAGTTATCGTCTCTTTCTACCCGGCTTCCCGGCTTCCCGGCTTCCCGGCTTCCCGGCCTCCAGTCGGGGAAAGAAGGCGTTTCCACCGTCCTGTAATATCCTGTCTGAGCAGTTGTACCCAAACAAGCCCACGAGGTTGTATAACCGATTGATCTCGGCATGGAAACAAACGACCAGCCCTTTGTGCTGGGAAGGAATGGCAGATGTTTCCGTCGACACTGATGGGGGAATGGAAGAGAAAGAAAGGGAAGGCGGCTTGTTTTAGCCCCGCTCTCCCGTTACCGTATCGAACTAGAGACGGATCACCGCTCCAACGCCCCGGCCGGCGTGTTTTCCTTCGCGTTCTTTCAGCTTGATGTCAGTGTTTCCAATAATATGGACCTGAATGGGCGATGGGAGAGCCGTAACCGGGAATTTCACTGCAAGTCAGCGAGAGAAGGCAAATGGCTGTGGCCCTGGAAACAATGGCTGGTTTCTGCTCCCGTGCTCAGAGCCCACATGACTCTTAAATATGAATTTGATGGGAACTCAAGTTTTTTCGGTAATGGCCAAAAATATCGAAGCCACCTGGCTTCATTTGGTGAAATCCAAACCGTACAAATTTGTAGAAGCCCGCACACGTTTTTTTATTATGGTATAACCATATATGTGTTTGTGTGTGTGCGTCTATATATATATATATATATATATATATATATATATATATATATATATATATATATATATATATATATATATATATATATATATATATATATACCTATACCGTAAATTTCGGGTTACAAGCCGCTACTGCCTTCGGTCAGTGTCCCCGACAGCTCCCCGCTGTAGCCAGCTGGGGCTCCTGCTAGCGCTCCGTCACTTCCCCGCTAACTTCCGCTAGCTCCCTGAAAACCACCGAAGGTAGCGGGACCAGGCTCGACACCCGACTTGGGCAGAGGGGACGCGGGCAGTAGCAGCAGCAGAAGCGCTAGCTAGCAGCGGGGACACTGATCAGCCGTAGGAGCGGCTTGTAACCCGAAATGTACGGTATATATATATTTATTTATTTTTACTCTTTGTTCCAAAAGACATTTGTGGCGCATGCAGTGTAACCGCTCGCTGTGTCTTTGCACACTCTTGATAAAGTGTAGACGTAGAGTTTCCTCGCAGTCTCGTCACAATTTATGGCCAAACTTCAGGTTCACGAGGCTTGCTGACACCAGCCAATGATTCACAGGCCCTACAGCTCTGGCTTTCCACAGATTGTCTTTACCTCCCTCTGCTTCTTCCCGTTTGTGGGACCTTTGCTGCCCCTCCATCTCTCATCTCACTCCTCGCTCTCCCGTGCCTCTTTTCAACAGTCCCTTGTTTTATAAACCCCTTTCCCGCTTCTCCCATCTCCGTGTGTCTTCTGCATCCTCTCATGCTGAGTTATGGGAGACGTCTTAGTTCCTTCTTGTTTCTCTGGATGGAGAGTGATATATCGCTCGTGACCTCTGGTGTAGTCCTTAAGCCTGATTTAGGGTTCTTTGGAGTAACTCGCACGTTTTGATGAAGGAGAGCGACGAACTTTGCACACACTCTAAAATATGTTTAATGTATTTATTCCTGTGTTTTTAAGACGTTTTTACTGACGAAGTACTGAAACGTCTTGACAGAATGCTGCACCCATGTGTGAGTACATTGTGTTAGTGTTTAACTCTGCATGTTATCAGTCCAACAGTATGATCATCCCCTCACCAAATAAGAAAACGTCAAACTAGAAACCAATTTTTTTTAAATCAATTATATTTTTAACTTTCACGGCCACCCGAGGAAAAAAAAAAAGCCAAGATATGCAACTAAGGGCTTAAACGCTGATGAAAAACATCTGTAGCTAGCTAAAAAAAACATCACAATTTAGCATATCAAAGGATTGTATTAGCGCACTACAACTTCCAGGGGTGCAGCGGATAACCAAAAATGGGAATGGACAAGTTAGTAAATTACTGCGATTAGCAAACTTTGCAGACACAATCGTGCATAGCTTTTCTGATGTATGCACATTCCAGGATAACACAAGTGTTATACTGTCAAGATGCTTTAACTTAACCTACAGGAATAAAGTTAATAAAATCGGCATTTGGACCGAATGCTTTCCACCCAAATCTTCTGGCTGTAGCCTCACGTCTAATTGCTTTTTTCCTCTGTTTTTCAGTTTGGCAGCCTATAAATGTTGTTCTGGGTTCTTCACGCTGTTGGCATCCCACCACACAGCAGCTTTTAGGCGTTTTACTGTTGTTTGACTTGCAGACGGAAAGTGACAAGGAGGCGGCCTCACACAATACAAGGTCAACGGACAGCGATGGATTGTTTTCCCCTCTGGTGTTGGCGGGACTTGAATGCGCTCTGTCTCTATTCCTAATGGGCATACCAAGTTACTGTGTAGTAGTACTGTTGCTATAGCAGTTGTATTTATTGCATATAATTCAAGTATGAAGAGAGGGTGCTGTGACTTCTCCGTTGAACGCCTTCAGGCGAGGCCATAAAGACGCAGCGCTCCAGCTCTCTCTTTCTCCGGTAGTTAATCGAGTATGTGAGGAACGTGGCTTTTGTATTCTTAGGTTTTATGTCCTTGTTATTACAGCATTAACTCTGCATAGATTCAAATGTTTAAAGCGCGGCCTGTCCCAAGTGTGTTTTTTTTTTTTCCTAATGTGAGACATTGAATCTCAATCAATTCAGATTTTCTGCATTCAACAGAAATTAAAAATGACTGTTTTTCTTCGAGACTTAGTGCCTAAACGAGTTGTTAATATTATTGCACGAGACAGCTTTGTGGGTGCTGCATTTCTTACTCGTATTAAATGTCAAAATCGACAATGTCAAAGGTAATGGGATAGTTTAATGTTTTCCGAGAGGCAGGGGAAATAGATTTAAGTTATAAAGCAGGGGAATGGCACAGCCCCTTGTTGATCTTGACAGTTGGCATGTAACCTTGGCGTCCGACTGTCTTTCTGTCTCGCAGGGTTCCTTTTCCCCCTGATCACTGTACTGTAGCAGTGTTTTCCTATAAATAGATTAAGCTCTTTGTAGTTTGGCTCCCTCAAGTTTAGCTCATGACCCAAGTGCAGTGGAGGTTGCAGTCATTTCCTTTTTCGGGAAGCAAATCCGGCCGAGGTCAGCGAGGAAGATGACCCTTTTCAGAGGTTTAGCGATGAACCCAAAGCCCCCAGTCACTCCCGTCTCAGTCTCATCTGGGTCAGAACGGGCTGAGACTGGGAAAACCAGGAAGCAGGCCGATTACCTCCATCTCGGTCTGCTTTTATGGCTGAAGATTTTCCCAATTTTACTCGCCAGTCATAACAACGAGAGAAATTCCGTCATGATTGTTAGTGTGTTCAAAAGAAAATGAGTTAAATGATGTGCGGTCATCAAGTGAGAAATTGTATCTTCATATTTCTTACCAAACATAGTATATTTTCATTTCCAAATTAAATGTTGCAGAAAATAGTCCGCCGCCACCAGCTGTTGCCTCGGCAGTCGTCTCCCTTCCCACCCGAGAAAGATCAACATCTATTTCACTTTACTGGTGTTGGTATTTCTCCGATTGTGGCCGGGAACAATTACCTCAGTCCACGTCGATGTCTTGCGCTTTTGATTGACAGACGGTGGCCAGCTTGTTAAAAGTAGCGTTTTTTTTGTAGGTCGAGGCTTTCTGAAATTTCGAGGCTTCTTCTTGATTGGTCACTGAGACGTGGCGAGGTTCTGCAGCTGTGACGTCCTCCATGTACTGTGAAAACCTTCTGTCGGCGGTATCCGTTTTCAGGTGTATCGCTGCGCTCACGGCTCCATCAAGATCACGCGTCACTGCACACTAGACCAATCGCATGAATGATGAGTTCATCTGTTTTCCACCACCTCTCGGCGCGTCCGAAGGAGTTTCCAGCTAAACTAAATCCGCTCCCCAGAGTTCACCACACACGAAGCACTCAAACGAATCAAGTTCGTTCCGTGTGTTTGTCTCCACATCCAGGCCTTATTTTTTAATAGTCCTCAAGACCCCTGACAGCTCTAGCAGATGTGTTCTCGCATTAACGATCGCACATTATTCAGACTGCTTGGTATTGCTCCTATCTATACCCAGTAATAGCCACAAAGTGTACAGTGTATCCGGTGCTGGCGACAGACAGACCCTCATTTGGATCGAGACCTTCTGGAACACATTTTAGATGGAGCCTTTGCTTATTTAACAACTTTACCTTTCACTCACTCGCCTTTCTCTATTATCCAGAGGGATCTAGCACGGAATTAACTTGTACCATAAGTCCACAAAACCCTGTAAATACTACAGCCCGCCTTACAGAATACAACTATTCTCCTCTTTTATAAAAATCCTGAATTCTGGGATCTCATCTGAGGACCGATACAGTATAGTGATGTCGTCCCACTCGTACTTTCGTAAAACTATTCCGATACAACCGCACACAATACCACTGCCTGCATTGTCGTGGTCGCATTCAGCCACTCTCCCAGTGAGCCAGCGCCGCATCGATTAGCGTAGCTGTGAGGTGGTCAGCTGTGCGTCTGCCAGACATACTCGGTCAGGGTTTAGCCCCGGAGCTAGCGACGTGGTCTGACCTTTCATGGTGGAGCAGCTGTAGTCCTTTAAGTGACACGCTTTTCGAATAATACTTATTAAGTAGTTGTATCAGTACTTGGCATTGGCAGGCACCTATTTGTAAGTACTTGTACTTGGTCTGAAAGAAGTGGCATTGGTGCATCCCGAGTAAATGCATTTACTTTTTCTAAAAAAAAGACAAGGTAGATTCATCAAATGTAAATGATGTATGGATTTATTATCACCTTTTTTCTACAGGGAATATAATGCAGTAAATTCTGCAACCAAGGTTACAAACAGTTACTGAAAAAAACAAAAAACGTATTATCCATTTGCAATATTACAGAGTAGTGTCAGTAAAGCATATATACATACTTATTTTTTGCCTCTTTGTAATCTCAACTATCTTTTATAATGGGTTCAAAATGTTTGCCACTGCCAATGGGAGCCTTTTGTTGCAAAAAAAGTACAAAGCACAATCTGTTACTTTATTAAGCTAAAGTTGTTTCCATTATTATGCACTTCCCATTGAGGGATTTAATATAATTCATGGGACCCTTAAACAGAACATATGGCTGTTGCAGTGACCTTTTTGTAATGGGAATGTTTCTAAAGCACTTTGTCCTCCATTTATTCTCAAGGTAAAAGTTTGTTACCTGCCAAGCGTCCTCTCTGTTAGTGAGCCAGCCGCTTAAGAAAGGCTTAGCTCCAATGATGGACTCCTTGCTAATAATTAGATCACCGATTTTTGCGTCAGCAGAGCATGTATAGGGCCCAGGCTGGGCGGCACTAATGACTTCCAAATAAACAGTCGGGCGAGAGACGAGAGAGGCACTCGCTGCTGCAGCACGGTGACATCAGCCACCGGAGAACGCAGCCCCTGCGCTCGCTTCTGCTTTTAGAAACAGCTCGGTGAGCAAATAAACCACGCTAATGATGGCACTGGGCAGAAAGTCGGCGTGGTTAGAGTTGCAGATTGATTTATTGTTTGTTTGATTCGCTCCGTTTGAAAGTGAGGCTGGTAGTAGTGAGTAGTGTTTTCCAGACGGTATGGAAATGCGCAGGATCATGATGTGATGTTCGAAAGAGTGTTGTCATCGGAGGAATGTCAAGCTTGCAATGAGCCGCGAAAGAGGGCATCATTTTGTGTGACCACCAGGCCGGCTGGCTGGTGTTTTGACTTTGGGAGTTATTGAGAACCAAACGTGATGGAGGGATAACACATTTTACATCCAACATGCCAACTTCAGGCTGTTCTCGACATGCCTCTGAGAATATCCGATTTTCTTCATTTTTTTTGCCTTATGCTACAATCTTTTTGTCAGGCTGCAACTAAGGATTTTTGTGCATATTTTTGTATTCTAATTTTATTGATTCATTCATCATTTATTCTAAATATACCAAAAGATGGTGACAAATGCCCATTATCAAGTAATCAAAGTCAAAAGTTTAAAAAAATAAAACGGAACTCGATACAAAAGTAAATCTTTTAAATACTGTATCATAGGTATAAATATGGATATGAACATTTACTTGATGCTGTGCCTTTAATTGACCTTCTGCTAGGTCCTGCCCTTGAACACAGACCGGCTCCTCATAGCGTAGCATTGACCAGCTCTGCCCTGTGCTTTTGCTTCCTAATAATTGCAACCTACCTGGCTTTACAGGAACAGTGTTGTTCCTTTATTTCATTGTCTTCTGTCTCAGTCACCAGGTGACGTAGTAATTCACTTTTACAATGTGATCTGTAGGCTTTAGCTTCTATCTTTATCTTTTTAACCTATTTTCCCTCTTAAATCAGTTTGACATTGTGGTTTTATCCTTCAAAAGCATATTGTAGACCTTTCTGTCTGCTTCTCCCTTTTTTTCGTTTTTCCCAAAAATTAGATAACATTAATTCAGCAAGTGCAGTTAGTGACAGTGTGGGCTCCATGGTAACGTAGCTCTGACAGCTTGATGGAGTAGCAGCGGGGGGGACTCCAGTCCCTCCATCCTATTCTGTTGAATCCCATCTGTTGAATTCCCCTCATTTCCATTCTGGGACATGTCCACTGGTATCGATATTATAATGCCACAAGTTTGGTTCTCTATGATTTTCTGAGCAGGTAAATAACAACAAGTTTCCAATTTGTTCTGGGATGTTTCCAGATGGAACTACTTGTGGATATAAGGAATGCATAAAGTAGCGTTTTAACCAGATCATGATATACTCCAATCTATCGCATAGATGAAATTGTTTTATATTTATACTCGTTGAAGATTCGATCTGTTTTCAGAGGGTTTAAGATTCCCAAAAGGCAAGGGGATGGAAAGATGGCCAAATGAAGATTCACCGCGAGTCACCAGGCCAAGCCTCCTGTGCCACGCATCCTAACCAGGCTACAATCAATCATGAGCTCTTGTGTCCTTATTTCTCTATCTATCCATCTCTGTCTGAGGCCTGTTGGTGTCTCACTGATAGAGTTGCGAAGAAGAGGGTGCTAACAATGAGATGAGCCAACCACAGCCAAGTGATGAATAATCCCGTTTAGGCGCAGCAAGGAAATTAACATTTTTGGACACCAAAGAAAAACATCTTGAGACATTTCATCAATCACGCCTTCTTTTGTTCCCCTCAGTGGATTGATGCCCCCTTTTTATCACTCAGAAAGTGCGATTTTAGACTTTGTGTTTCTTCATTGTCTGGAAACGCAACCTGTTGTACCTTTTTTTTTTTTTTTTTAATGCCCCTGATTGGTTTCAGAAGTCAGAAAAAAAGAGATTCTTTAGCGATTTCACTGGCTTTCATTGTGCAGGATTTCTTCGTGGTCATGTAATGCTACCACAATCAGTCACTGATCTGAATGTGAACGTCTTTGGTGGATTGAGTGAAAAATCCATACATAAAACAGTTGTCTGAATGTTTCCTGATGTGGTTTTTCTGACAAAGTGGCTCAGTGCCAGAAGCTTATTTTCCATCACACACTCACTTCTGATTTTTAAAAGAAATGTTATTCAGTGACAATGGAGAGAAAGTAGTCTTTCTGGCTTTGATTATTAAAGCAACCCCATATGTTATAAGCATTAGGTCTCATTTTTGACATAGTTGTTGCCTGTGTAAAGCATTTCACAGTCACTCAAGATATCACTGATATTTTCCGTGCCTGTATCATAGAGGGAACGCTTGTACACCATGTTTGCCCAGGAAGCAGCAGCAATTTACAAGACCCCTATCTCTATCAAACGTTTTAACATAGTTTTAAATATACATTCATCTTTACATTTAGTATTTTCAAGCTTAACTAACTATTATAACACAAAGCTGGAGTACTTTAATGGTTTTGTGTGCTTCCAGTAAAGTATTTGCCTCTCAACAGAGAACTAAGAATGAGTTTCGTCATTCTTATGTCATTTGTTATTAATAGATGCCAACATGTAGGAGGCTTTCGCACTAGGAGGTTTCCCTCCTTCATGCTTTCTGCTTTACAAGCTGAAAGCTTTGTTGCCGTATGATGGCTTTGATTTATCTTGATCCATCTGGAACAAATGTGTACTGGTGACAGTAGTATGCAGGAAAGGCCCCACATTAAAAAGCCAGTGGCAGAAACTCTCAGACTACAGGAATAGAAAACTGTCTGGGAATGGGGCAGTAGTCCTCGCTGGTTGTGTCCCTAACAACTTTTGCATTATTGATTTATTTAATGAATGGCACCAATGATATCAACCGAAGCTTAACAAGCTCCTTAAGAACTGATATTTTGTTTTGGTAAATCCTGGTTATTTGGGGCCCAATAGATGACAGATTAAAGCAAGGAGTGTGGAAAGAATAGAAAATATTGGAATGTCGCCCATGCCCTCGCGTTGGAGAATACTCCACCAAAGTTTATCACATTTCTGGATGTTTCTCTGTACTGTTGTGTAAGGGATTCTTTAGTACATTATGACCTATCCACCCCACAGCTGTATGGATCAAATGATCCTGACTCTGCATGTTTATCGTAGCTAATGTTTCTTAGTTTTTTTAATAATTTTGAATTGGCAAGGAGAAATCTCTCATTTAAACTCAAGTGTTGCCTGTTTAGCGCAGCACTGGTTCCAACACACTCCTCTCACAAACAATTTAAAATGCAGTCTGTCCTGCTGATATAGATTTTTCTTGTTCAGCAAATTAATTAGACAAATGATAGCTTTGAATTCGGTTTCGAGTAAAGTCGTCAGCGTCAGCTTTCAGAATATGTGCTGCGGATTAGGAGCATGGAAATAGAATAGGAGCATGGACAGACATTCCCATTCAAAGCAACATTGCAGGATGCTCAGAGCGGCGGCCATTTTTACGTGTCCCCTATCCTCCATATGAACTAAACCGACATGCATTGACATTAGTGATGCGAGGATTTGCCATAACGAATAAACAACCTAATGCTTAATTCTCTCACTCTTGGTGAGTGACAGATGAGTGACAACTTTGTTCGGCTCATTTCCTGTAAGCAGTGTAGCATCAAAGCATGGTGGATTTACCAAGCCGGCTAGCTTACTAGCGAACAGCTGGCATGTTAGCTAGCTCGCTAATTCCACCATGCTTTACTGCTACACGGGTTACAGAAAACTAGTCTGCTGGTCAGCAGCAGCGCAGGAGAACAAGCTACCTAGCTAACTAGCCGGGATGTGTGTTGTCACCGTAACAACAAACCACAACCGCCATTTTCTTTTGAACCAGTCAAATGACCTCTGAAAACAGGTCAAAGACTGTTCCACGCTGATTCTATTTCTGTGGGTCGAAGATTACCTTACCTTTTCTTTCTCTCTCTCACCTGCACACGCCCATATGTTCGCACACCACAGTCATTACGTATATAATGGAGAGAGGCACCTAGAGAAGCCCAATTAACGGTATGACGCAGGAATGAGGTGTGGCCGGTTCTGCTCAGCTCATCTGCAGACACGGATCACATCCAGATGTCCACCAGCGGGCTCGTGTATAGACTGGGCGAGGTTGTTTCCCCTTCTCCTCCCTACTCCATCCATCCTTCACAGCACGCACAGCCACCATGCTGGCAGCTGCGAGCTTTCTCACAAACTATCACTTGTCTCAGAAAACACATACGCTAATAAGGAAGGGAAAAAAAGGAATCCAGGACGGTATGATTTCACCGGTTCTTTCCCACCACCATCTTTTAAAAGCAGATGATGACACAACACTTGGAAACAAACACCTATTAGGCTGTGTGTGTGTTCTTTGAAGGGTTTGGTCTCATTACCATGTCTTTGGGTAATCCGTCTTTTTAATAGTCTTAGTGGACATTAGAGAGGATTTAGCTAGCATTATGGGTTTTATTGTAATGCTAATACTGCGATTCTGCAATCTTTATACCGTAATCTATTATATAAATGTATTAACCATGCATGATTTCATTCGTCATCAACAGGTTATGTTCAATAACCTTTTTACCATTTTACTTACAATTATGTAAAGGGGACCTTTGCTGGTAATGAGGTGAAGTCCCGCCCCTTCTGGTGGTCTGCCATGGGACCTTATTTGATGAGAGACAGATATTTGTTTTGATCTCGGTTGAATTATACATAGGATGATTTATCATTCATCATAATTTAGCAAGTCTAGAATGTTGCAGTTTGTCTTAAAACTGGATAAGACAATACGTTATTATTAGACGATAAAGTTAATGGAGTTCATTCATTTGGGGATGCTGAGTCGGGCGGCAGCCTTACTGTACTGAACCAACTGGAGGGGACTGCGCACCATCAATCAACTTTAAATTATTGCTCTGAAGCTTTTCCAAAACAAAATAAATATTGATGTTCCATACAGGTGCATGTCAGCATAAGCACACTTTAACGTACCTTGTTTTTTTGCTATGCTGCTGCGCTGTTAATACTGTCCTCCATAAGAATCATTTGGAAAACCCCACAATATAACTGTGAAAGGGACAAGAACTTTCTTTCTTTTTTGCTTTATTTTTTCAAGAAAGCTTCACCGAGAGGAATCCTCTCTGTTGCAGGAACGCCCTGATCACATTTGCACAGTTACACACACACACACACACACACACACACACACACACACACACACACACACACACACACACACACACACTTTTGCCATCGGCCATCACTGTGTACCGCTGAATGTGTGGTAATATGAAGAACATGAAGTCATCATTATGTGGATATTACTGGATTACCTGCTCAAAAGGATTTGCCCGCGTTATGTTTGCACAGCCAAGACACTGCTATGTTTAGTTTTGTGTGGTTGGGGGGGGGCATAGCCTAGTGCGTGTGGTATGTGTACAATTTAACGGCAAACTGATGTTGATGCTTTGCTGTAATTTTTCCCTGGAGAGCTCTTGCGGGCGGATTGTCCAGGGAAAGCACATTAGCCGTATGTGTTGGTGGTATTGGTGGTTGGGAGCCTCTGCTGAATTTCTGCTGCCAGTTCCTTTGGCTCTGGGCGAAGGATTCCCTGCCATTTAACGGTACCTTAGACTGACTCAGGCTTGGCCCAGCAGGTTCCCTTTTTGGCGAACGCAAGTGACAGTGGGAACAAATCCTCCTCTTCTGTTTATTTAATTGCTAACCGCTCCGGTTTGGAGGCCACGTTCAAAGGGGCCGGCGAGCCGAGAGCCTCCTTCGCGTTCCCCTCAGCCTCGGGGAAGCATGGGTCATCCCACATAATGAGTGGAAGGACTTACTTTACCGGGGTCTGCCTCGACCCAAAGCCAGCACGTGGTTCCCATTTAAGCACAAGGTGGGGGGGGGGGGGGACTGCACCTTCATCTGCTGGGCATTTTTATGTGTTTATGTGTGTGTATACATCTGTTCTTCAGCACTCGGCGTGTGTGTGTGTGTGTGTGTGTGTGTGTGTGTGTGTGTGTGTGTGTGTGTGTGTGTGTTTGGGAGTTGTAAGTGCCTCGTCTGAGTGTGAGGTCATTGTGTTTGTGTGTTGAAAGTCGACACCACATGTCCAGCACATTGTCGGGGTTGATGCTGGCACACAGACCACGTGTGCCACCGGCCGGCCCGAGATGGGATGGGGTCTGAGGTAGCCCTCGCATACGAGCACACAGACGCATACACACCTTCTCTCACACACACACACACACACACACACACACACACACACACACACACACACACACACACACACACACACACACACACACACACACATGGAGTGCGGTAGAGAGCAGGGTGGGCTAATCTTCTAGTTGCACTGTGCAAAGACGGGAAGACTGAGAGTGAGGGGGCGAGATGGAAGGAGGGCGATGTAGAAAAACAAATGCTAAGGAGAGTGTAAGAAATGGAGAGAGCAAAAAAGAAAGTAAGACACTTAGAGAAATTATTCTTTAAAAGACAGACTTGTGAGGAACTGATTTAAAGTTTTTATAAGTATTGCAACGTAAAAAAAAAAAAGGTGAAATATCAGCACAACGTAACATAGACATAACATCACTGCTCTGTTATTGCATTCGAGACGCATTTGACGGGAGGTACATTTAAGCGATGGCTATCGCCTCACCTTCAAAGCGATACTGTTATCTGTCCCATTAGACACCGTTGCAAGTCTTTGCAACGACAACAAAAGTCACCTTCCTAGATCAACACCTTTCAAGTGGGAAGCGCTTCATGCCTTTCATCCGTTTCATGTTTTATCTGATAACCCCGCATGCGTGCCGTCAGACACAATCTACAGGCCGTGCTGCGGATGAGAATGCCCCCCCTTAGACAAAAGATGAAAAACTAAGTGTGCCTCACAATTTAAATAAGAGGCCCTTTATTGGTCTTTATTTTTCGTGTAAAATGTTGACGTCCGTTTACCGTGTTATGAACACTTCACAGAGCTGTGCCGCTTGAGCGAGCAAGGCCCCCTAGAAAAAGAAAAAGGCTTTTGATCCGTTATCTAATCATTCTCATCTGTTTCCAAGCTGCTATTGTTACACATTCGAGACTGTAAGTGTTTTAGTGTGGGCATAAACCGGCACTGTCCAGACTAAAGAGGAGGGTCTAGTTTTTATAAGGTCTAGTTTTTATAACCTACCTGTTGGTTCATTTTTTAATACAGTGTTCCAAGGCAATCCATATAAGTAAAACACTTATAAGTCATAAAGTATTTATTTTCGTTATTGTTTCGATATGACATTAAACTATTTGTTGGCCTTTAAAATAAGTATTTAAATTGGTTGTAAAACTGTAAGCTTTCCATACAATTTCTGAACCAAAAAAATGTATCCTGTGGCCTAAGTTAACCCTAAAAATATAGTATATATACATACATTTGTAGTGATTAGAAAAAACACAATAATTTTAATGCTGCTGTTGAGTCATTCACTTCTGTGAACTTTCAAATGAGATTTAAAATGGAAAGAGACAATCATGAGCCATCCGTCTCGGCTCCCTCGTGGACCCACTAGTGGGCAGTAGAGGCGGCGGCCCACCAGTTCTAGTCCTGGTTCTGGTGTGGAGTGATTCACGGCTCCGTGCTTTCCCCTCTGTGGGATGGAAGTGATTCGGTGGTGGAGGGATCCAACTTTCGGGGCGGTCGCGGAGGCTAGTCACAGAATCTCGCACAGGATTTGCTCTTTAGTTTAATTCCTCCTCCGAGGTTTCATCTTCTCCTCCTCCTCCTCCTCCCTTTCAGCTCGGAGGAGCTGGGTAGTTCCACGGCAGCTGTAGGTGCAGCTGTTTGAACGCCTGCAGCTATTATTTCCCAGAAGGACCTCAGAGCCACCGGACGACGACGACGGGACTCGCACCGTGCCGTTCATTCATAACGTACACTCACATTAACGTATCTGTTGTCTGAGCACTTCATCTTATCTTACACTTATTTTAATACCCATTGCACTGTTGTTGATTGTTGTTTGTCTCGTCTAACGTCCCATGTCCAATGTATGCACCTTCCGCCTCAAAAAATTCCTCGTTTGTGAAAACATTCCTGGCAGTTTCTGATTCTGATTCATTCATCATGGGTCTCGTGTGCGACGTGGTTTTGCCTCCATGTCTTCACTGTCTGTGCATCCAGCCGCGTTTTCTAAACCAACGTAGCCCACAGTGGAGCGTGCGGTCTCGTTGCGTCATGTATTTTCTTGTCTGCTTTGCTCGGTGCCCCAACTCTGCTCCTGTGCACAAGCTATGTGGGAAGCGGTTTCCTCTCTGGATGGGAAGTTGTTCCAGCCGCGCTGTTGGCCAAACATTTACTCTGGCCTCCGCGAGGGCGCAATTACCCAAAATCCATCGCACACTCGCTATGATTTTCAGCAATTACGTGCATCTGATGTGCCACCCCCTGGTATGCCTATAGCACTGTCTCTATCAGGTCCAGAGTCTCTCACACACACACACACACACACACACACACACACACACACACACACACACACACACACACACACACACACACACACACACACAGTTATTAGCATCAGCGTGTTAAAGTGCAGTACGTCTAGATCTGGTTGTCTGTGTCATGTACGGCCCTCGTCAGTTTGCATTTTACTTTGTTTGTCTTTGGTTCCCGTCCTCATGTGGCCACGTTGTGTTTTGTCTCCCGTCCTGCACCTGTTGTACTTCAGGGAGTGTCTCCCTCTGTGCGTTTTCTTTCATCTCCAAATTATGTGCTCCCCCTCCATTTCCCACCACTCTCTCTCTCTCTCTCCCCCTCCCTCTCTCCCTCTCCCACTTCTGATTGTTTTCGAGCCACCGGTGGACTCCCCTATCAGAAGCGCCACTTATTAGGACTTTGAACCTAAGATCCACATTGAAAGATGCTCACGCACAGTGCACGCTCCAAAGTAAAGTCCACCGATCCCGTCCTTATCTGAGAGTATTCCAGGCCGAACAACAACTCTGTGATGTTTCATGTTCCGCACTCCCCATTGATCTTTAGCCGATAAATACCAGCTGGCCCTGAACTGTCTTTTCCACAATAAAACATCTCTATCAGGGGTGATAGAGCTCTGTGTTTCTTACCGCTCCCGTTCTCCCTCTGAACGAGATGACTCCTCTTCCTTCCGGGGACGGGAAAGTTTGTCGGAAGCGTGTCACGTCCGGGAAGTTTAAGTCTGTATGATGCTCATAGACCAGTGTGTAGACACACACACACACACACACACACACACACACACACACACACACACACACACACACACACACACACACACACACACACACACACACACACGTATGTTTGTGTCAGCGTCTGTGCATGGGAGCACATGTCTCCATGCGTGTGAGTGCATTATGAGTGAAACGGGGTCTGGCATTGAGATCAAAGTCCCTCCATAACTCCTCAGTCGGTCGGTCGGTCGGCCAGCCGACGTATTGCCAGGAAGCTCCACTCACCGCGGGGGATGTTGAGTTATTAGACTCAGATCATTTCAATTACAACACCGTTGTTCAGCCAGTGAGAAACTCTGTCTCTCTCTTTTTGTCTTTTTCTTACTTTGTTTACAACTCGGTCATGATTAGGATAACTACTATGGCTTGTTATTGGGGAAGAAAACCACTTGGAGACTTTTCAGAAATGTCAGCAGAAGTTGTTTTATTTGTTTCTTTATTTGCACATGTGTACATATATAAAAAGACAGTAAAACATTAAACAAGTTCAAATGCTGTGCAGGATGGGTTGGAAGCCAGAAATGGCTAATGAAGGTACCTCTCCTGTTAAATAGCAATACTTGAAAAGAGGATAAAGGATGAAGTGCCATTCCACTTTATACCTTGCCAAGCCTCCATTGTAGATAGTTTATATTTATTTTCCTATTTCTGGTTTAGCTTACAAATCGTAACACGTCACTGCCCAACAAACAACACATTCATCTCGTAGTTTATCCAGGGCTCTGGACTGCGACCAAAATAGTGGCATATGCATTTGTGAGCATGCAAGTTAAGACTTCACGGGGTCACATTCATGCAAGTGCATGATGATCATTATCATTGGTCATCCGGTAATTGGTGGCCTACGTACATTACATTACATTTAGCTGATGCTTTTATCCAAAGCGACTTACAATAAGTGCAATTCAACCATGAGTACTAACTCAGAACAACAAGAATCAAGAAAGTACAATTTCTTCAATAAAGTTAAACTACAAAGTGCTATCAGTAAGTGCCATCTAAATGCTACTAAAGTGCTACTACGGTGCTACTTTCTTTATTCAAGGTGTAGTCGATAGTGTTTAAAAGATGTGTTTTTAGTTTGCGACGGAAGATATAGAGACTTTCTGCTGTCCTGATGTCAGCGCGTGATTCCTGTGGCTAGCAGCGGCGAATACCGCATGATGTACATGTACACACGGGACTCTACGAAACAATCCATTGAGCTGTTATCGGTTCCAAATGTAAAACTGTCTGTAGCTGTTAAAAAGAAGAAGAAGAAGAAGAAGAAGCTAAACAAGGAAGGAGAGACAGCAAGCGGTTCGGACTTCGACGCCACTGAAGGTGAAAGTGGTGTCAGGGAGAGACCGGTCACTGCCTCGTACTGCGCTGTACCAGGAAAAAAGAAAAAGGGTGCTGCTACGACCAACGGAGAAACTTTGTAGCACCAGTGCTACTAGTGGAAAAGTATGCAACCTTCAAATAACCCACACTGTCATCAATCATTCGGATTACCTAATATTCAAAATACACAAGTATTTCATTTGCGTTCATAATACCTGTGGAAATCTACTGGTTTGCTTCATCCAATCAAACCTATTCCGTTTCATTCAAGCTCAATATGCCCCCCCCCCCCCCCCCCCCCCCCCCCTCCTGGGTGTCCTTGCTAATGAAGTGTGACGGTAGTGATGAAGTGTAACAGCGGCTGGTTTCGAGGTGCTGTGCCAGTGACTGGGTGGTCCCTGTCTCACGCTGCCGTTGCCGTTGCCGTTGCCGCTGCCGTTGCCGCTGCCGTTGCTGCCCGCCGCTGCCCGCCGCTGCTGCTGGCACCCTCATCGCTCATCATGCACACATTGTTCGGTGGCACCTGGCCATAAGAGGGGGTGTTGGCGTAAAGCCTGGTAATGATCAGACTTCTCCTCCATGCTGTCGGTCTTCTGAATGTGTTCTGTGTGTGTACATCCTTGTTTCTCATTAATCCTAAAATGACGGAGCCGATCACGTACCGTGTTAATCGTATGTAACGCACCGGTCACCTCAATTCATTGTCATTGCGTTCACCGCCCGCCCAAATAAGATGAGGGATGCTGGTGAATCTGGCAGCCCTACACAGAAATAGTTGAGCGTGAAAGGCTGATAAAGTGGTCCAAGTTCTCCTCGTTGCTCTTACGCCTTTCCTTTTTGCAAAGCTCTGTTTATTTTTTTTTTATCTGTGGATGACATTATGGGTTTGATCTTAATTCATTACGTGCGTTATATAGATGGTTTCCCAGCTGTCTTGGACAGCCCAAGCTCCTAATTGTTGAAAACTAATTTCAGCCAACGACACTTGCCCGACATCTCTTATTCTGCCTCCGAGGTTTTGTTTTTATTCAGCCGGTATCCTAAGATGACGGCGTGACTAAACTTGTTTTATGTTTTGTTCATGTGCACAGTGTTGATCATTTCCAGTTTCCAGGTTGTTTAAAAAAAAAAAAAAAAACTGGAGTGCTATTCTAGTCATGCGATGCACCTGAAAAGGCCCAGATATATGAATCCTGTCTGATCGCAGCGGTGCGTTGGAGCGTCATAGGATGGGCAAACTGTTGGGAGGAAGGAAACGCATGTGAGAGAATGAATGAAGAAAGAAAGTATCTTAAAATGTCATAATAGTTGCTATCAACATAGCCCAGCAAGTACAAATGCTGCAAAGTGATGAATGAATATGTACAAGCCTATCACCCTAACTCGCCTGACCAACGTCCTAACTTTGGTGACATGCTTAAGATAGCAATAGCATGAGAAACCTGATGTTTCTCCTCGCACATAACTTTGGTGCGTTCCCATAATTCACACGGACCTTTGTCTTGCGATGGTCTGTGCGTGCTAAAACTGAACTAGTGCCGAGGCTTTTCTCAATTTATGTGCCTTTTTTCTTTTGAAGTGTGCTCTTTCAAATGGAGGTTCAACTCCGAGAAATTCATTCATCAGCGGGTCGTTCGTTTTTTGTTCGGCGTCCATCATGTGCGCTGATGGATCTCGGGGTGAACCCAGCAGGGTCAGGGAGGTGAAACTGTCCGTGGACACACAGCCGGTTTCAGTTTCAAAACTGGCACACAAGTGGTTGGGATTAAGGCTAGAAAATGTGGAGGCCACATATGTAATGGTTGTCAAAGTGGTGGGTCACTACTGATCCAGGCTTTTGGTTTACTCGTACCGCTTTCCGCCCTCTTCAGATTCAGTTTGGATTTTAATTATTTTTTTGTAATTTTGAAAAAACCAAGAACAAGTCCTCGCAGGACTACTACTTGATTCTGATTCATCGGAGAGCGCTCCACTCGGATGCCGGTTCTGTTTGAAGTGAATATTTAGAGGTCATTGGGCTACAACCTCGCCTGCTGGAGTAGTGAAGTTACATTTATTCCAAGGTTGACAAAGACGGTTCCAACACAAAGTTTTCATTGAAAGAGCGTGCTGCCCCACAACATGAATAAACAACGCGGTGTTTTGATCACTGGCAACTGAGGCCGTGGCTGCTTGAGCTTCTTGAAGCAAGACGTTTATCATCACTCAGCTAGCCAATGCCCTAGACGGGGGGGAAACAAAGTCTAATGATGCAATAAAGGATACGTTACCTCCAAAAGTGTTGACCGGGGGAGCCTGTCAGTCCTTTTTGGAGGGACTCAGAGATTCATTGGGGCCGGGGGCCGTGATGATATCCAGCAGTGAGACTAATCTGTACACATGTGGCCCGGCACTTCAGAAGGCCAGATGTTGGAAGGGCGAATTGTTTGCATGGCGATGCCCTCAGAAGCCCCACCAACATATGTGCACCAATTCGTTCAGAAAGACACTAAAACAAGGTAGATACTAAACAGAGATACAGTGTGGAGTTACCGCAATCTAAATAAATGTGATAAGTGCATGCATATTGCGTAATGGTGCCGTTCTGTTCCCACCTGGGGACATCGGCTCTTTTGGGGATTTATTAAAGGCGGGCAAAATAAATCAGCGCAGCGCCGGACATTCTCGTGAACACGATATCTCAGGAAAACCTGGATGGGAGTTTCTTTAAATTTGGCACAAATGTCCACCTACACTCCAGGATGAACTGATATGAATTTAGAGGTCAAAGGTCACTATGAACTCAAGTCCATCCCATTTATTGAACGCGATCTATTCGGAATGCCTCGAGGGAATTTCTTCAAATTTGGCACAAGCGTCCACTTTGACTCGAGGATGAACTGATGTGAAAATCACTGTGCTCTCACAGAACACATTTTGGACATGGATGTAAACCGCAACATCACTTGTTGGCAGAGGCAGTGATTCTAGTCACATGTACAGGATGTCCCTTGTAGTAGCCTGCATTGTTTTTCACAGCAATAATATATCTCATATCCTAAATATCATTTATTTCCCATCCTTTTTGCTCAAGTGGGCAGTTCTTTGCATCATATTTCAGAGAAATGTTACTTAATATTCATTGGTTTTTAATGTGTTGGACCCTGGGTGAAAAATATCGTGGCTTTTTCCCCAAACCGCAGATATCAAGTCATTAACTATCCATCACCAGTGTGAATATGTATACAATAATAGAAAGCCCATTACATATAAATACACTGGCTTTTTTATTGTCATGCTAGGGGATTTTTAGGAAAAGAAAGTGGCTGTGTTTATGAGTCCTCGCTTCTCACGTGTCACATTTTTAGGATTATTTCTATACCACGGCTCATCTTTGCACATTTCGGCCTTTTTTTTCCCGTTCTTTTTTTCTTTTGTTGGCCGGCATTCAAATGATTTGTTGGGGTTTAAAACTAGTAAAACTGAGGTTTTGAGTGAAACTCCCCCTAATCCTCACTCCCCACAGATCCTCAGGGTGAGTTTGTTTACAATAAGCAGCCGAGAGAGAGAGAGAGAGGAGAAAAAAAAAGGGAGAAGTTGAAAGAAACTCTTCCAAGACTGTGCAACTTCTTGTAAATACCATAATTGCCCTGAGTTGTATCATCATGCTGAGTGCCCCGTGTGTGCCAAGTGAAGTTCCAGTTACATCCAGGGATGTGTGTGTGTGTGTGTGTGTTTTGGTTGGCAACGACGCACTACTCTCTATACACAGTCAGTCACACCAGGTCCAATTGGTAACAGTTGTGGTCAGACCCCCTTGCTCTACAACAAGGGATACAAGAGGAGGGTTGAGTGGGGGGAAAAAAACCCTGCTTCACTTCCCTCTTTCTCCTTATCCTCAGGAGAAATCATCTCCTGAATAAGCACAACAGAATTAGCCCCACTGAGTCAGATTGCGTTTTAAATCGGTGAGAGAAAACAAACCTTTTCTCTGTGCGCTGTGCCCTCTCTGGGAACGAGTCCTACAATAACACACAGAGTTAATACAGCACATCCTGGAGCCACGCTGGGGTGTCACTGTTTATGGCAGCACACACACACACACACACACACACACACACACACACACACACACACACACACACACACACACACACACACACACACACACACACACACACACACACACACACACACACACACACACACACACACACACACACACACACACACACCAAGAACACTACTGCTTTCGTCTCTGCGAAGATGAGTCAGCAATTTCCCGAGGTTCGGGCCGACTATAGATCTGCGATGCAGGAATTTGATCATTAAAATAAGAGTGTGTCACCCACGCTTCTCACCACGCTCCTGCGTGTGAGTGTCATATTTGCCGTCTGACTTGAATTAGCCTTTGTGATATCATGCGGTGATTGTTTTTTAAATGGATGTTTAGGCTTTAATGCTAGAGTTGCATCCACCCAGTGTGGTATCCAATGACTTTCCGTGCAGCACTGGGTGAGGATCCTTAACTGTCTTGATTGCGTACTCCCAGTCCTTGCAGTGCTACATGACTCTGGGTTCTGGCAGAGTCACATCCTACAAGATGTGACCTGAGGAAATTCCACACAGGATGCTACATTTCCGAATCTCTGCCCTTAAACCTAAAATGCACAAACGAGTACTGTAAATCTCTCTGATCTGTCCTTTTCCTCATCTCGGCTTCTTTTGGGATGTTCCGAACGACTAATTTCCCGGATGCTTAAATGGAAGTTTAAACTCAGTCGACTCGTCTAAAAGTAAGAAAACAGTCCAAATTGAGCATGATTTAATCCATAAGGCTAAACATTGTTAATCACATTTTTCTATAGCCAAGTATTTATAATGCCGCTGAAATCAATATGTCCCCGGTGTCTGCTCCGTTGACCCAGTTAGGAATGTTATTTGATGAAACGCTAGCGGGGATTGTGGTCAAAGAAGAGTCATGTTTTGGCATCAGTTGTGCCATTAATTTGTTTCTTAGCGTGCAAGTTTTTATTACCTTCCACCTTTTCTACCCTTCTTTCTCTCTCAAACATACACACAGCTAGTGACGCGGTGCTCAGCCCTCGTCTCTGTAACGTTGATCGTCTCAGTCCAAAAGTCAAAATGTATTAAAAATGATGGATATAAAAATATCACAACCTGTTTTTATCGAACAAACCATTCTACTTCAATCCTTATGTGTTGGTGTTTAGCCTTTAAAAAACTACATTTTAACTGAATCAGAATACTGTTTACTCTCTCACATTCACCTGTGTTAACGGGTAGTTTAGCACAATCCAACAGCTTCAGAGATTATATTAATGTAACCAAAAAAAACACACAATTAGTTTTTTTGTTAAGGTGATACACGCCCCAAATCGTTAGAAGACCTCAATCATAGCTTTGCATGTAAACAAATGACGTCAGGAGCGGCGGTGGCTTTCCACAGTAACGACTAACGCAGTCAATATGTCATTTTAATCTGGACATTAATAAAATAATTATAATTTAAACCGTCAAGTATTTCTGGTCCTGACTACCGTGGGTATTTCTAGCAACGTTTAACCGACTGGTTGACTAATCACGCACATCCATATCTTCTTTGAATGTTTCCCGCTCTCTGCAACCCGCTCTGTCTGTCCAGTGAACAATAATCAAGATCGAATGAGCAACATTCTTTTGCAAGTGGTATCTTGGCCTGCTTGTTGTCCGTGCTTTGGCCTGACAATTATTTTCCTGTCATCCCGTATTTTTTCCCCGTGCCCCCCCAGTGCCTTTTGTAGGCCTGGGTAATGTATCACAGCTCTGCAGTTCTTTAGTGAACTTGCATCTGGGTGGTTTTGTTGTTAAGTTGAATCAAACGGCCCACTAATTGCTCGGTGAGTTGGTGTATCATCATTTTGGGTTCTGTTGAAGGAACTTGGCTGCCGGGTTTCGGGCGTACTCCTGCAGGAGAGTTCAGCTGGTTAGCGCCGTCAAGTCAGGCCGCGGTATGCTGCTGGAAAATGGTGTGTTTCTCCCCTTCGGTCTGGAAGTGAGTCACTGTCCCACGAGAAGGAAGTATCTTGGGGTCACGTTGGGGTCAGCAGCTGGACTGTCATCGGGAAAAGCTCCAGATTTACTGCTTGATCTACGTCCAATCCTCAGGCATCGCCATGAGCTTTGGTACCGAAAGAATGACATCACAAATTCAAGTGTCCAAAAGGAATTTCCTCCTCAAGGTGTTTGGGACCACCCTTTTAGAGGTAGCGTAAGAAGCTCAGACATCCGGAAGGCACCGCTGGTCCTTTGCGTTGAAGGGAGTCAGTTGAGGTGGTCCGGGCCTCGGATGCGGATGCTTCTTGTAGAGGTGTCCCAAGCACAGGCAGCAGAACTGGAGAATTAGCTTGAGAGAAGGAAGTATGGGCTACCTCCCCAGCTGGACCCAAATAAGAGGGCAAAAGATGGACATTTCCAGTTTGAAAATGCTGTTGGACCAATGTCCACCATTGTCCTGCGAGTGATCCTTCGACTGCGAGCCGGGGCAGCGGTAGCTGAGGACTGCCTATAGGCCCACAGAGTCGAAACTTCACTCATTGAAGATGGAGCCCAGTTCCAAAGTGCAAGTAATTATAAATCCAAACCAGGTGTATATGGAGTCTCTCTACTTTTGCTACACTATTCTGGACTATTTGTAACTGAGTCACAGCCTCAGATTGCAAGAGGTTGCAATCTTGCAAAAATAGATTGCAAGAGGTTAGCTCAGAGAACACAACAAGCTGGAGGGGTTTATTGTGACTCAGTCAACTCAGTGATGGGTGGATGTGCTGTAAACACCCAGGAATGAAGTGGCAACGCTACATCTTCCCTGTACACAGGGACTGGTGGTATACTTTAACGAGAAGAGACTTGGCCCCCGAAGCATTCCCCTTCAGTTCGTGCCTTGGCCACATAATCATTTAGCACAGGGTGACCAGCAGCAGCCAATCCTGAGAATAGTAGGTGTCCGTGGTCGATTCCAGATGACGCTGACAGCCGTGGTAGAAACAGACCCGTTAACTAGTTAGCCCCCAGATGGCGGGATGGCCACAGCGAGAGGCTGTTTATATATAAAAGCTGCCGAGCACTGGACAGAGACGTAATGGCGTTGAGATTGCGCAGAGAGTCGGCAGCACGAGGGAGCGGGTGACGTCATGCGAGGGCTGCATCTGTCTCCCATTGGTCTGTGTGCTCCAGGGCCCTCGTGCCGCCACACAGATTCTACGTACATTGTTTTTTTTGTGTGAATTAAAAAAAGGCACTGTTGGTAGCAGAGGAACATAGAAGAGAGCTGGCATTCCTGTCGCTTTCAGCCTAAGTATTTAGACGTGACTGCAGGCTCACAGGCTCTGGCAACATCTGTCTTTTTTATGCTAATTGTTGCATATTTACAATGTAATCAACCTGGATACTTTACGTTGTACATTACCGGTTACTTTAAGTGTTTTTTTAATTTATTTTTGTATTCAACGTTATACACCAACTGAGGTAATACACACCATATGTGGAATCTATATTCTAAGCCTCATGTTATGCAACAGCACCTGCAGAGGGCTCTAAAAATGTTTGCTGAATGTCTCACTGATTTCTAAAAGGGAGAAAGCGTCTTCCATGTTTAAGGTGGCTGCTAACAGTATTTCCTCATATTGACAAGAAATAGTTGTCAGTCAATATATTGATATTATATATTCTCTGCAGACAAACCATTGTTCCTGCTTTAACAATGATATTTGGCTCTGGAAATGTTTCGAAGTGTAATGTCTGCTGGAGCAGAGAATGCAGTCGCTCTCCCTCTGGGTGCGCTGCTAGCCCAGCTTTGTTGCCGTGGCCGTGCACGTGAGCGCGCCCCACTGGATGTCTCACGGCCGCCGCTCTGCACAGCGCTCATGTGGCGGTGATTGCTGGTAACTGCATCCCGACAGGTGCAATATGTAGCGCCCACCGGTCAGGTAAAGGCGGTTAGCTCCGTTAGCACTTTTGCTGTAGTTTCCACTGTGTGGCCATGTTGAGAGGAAATAGAGATGCTCCCGATCTCGTATATAGAACCTTTAAATACATAATATACTTAAGCATTGCATATAGGATTAACTTCAATCCAGATTCACATTCCTGTCATTTCCAAATAATCTGAGGTACAGCATTTATGAATATTGTCTTGGAGGTTATTGCACACTGTCCATTGGGCTTTAGAGGCCAAACAAGCATAAATGAATGCGTCTTACAGCAACTGGCGTTTGTGTTCGGGCCATGCGCTCCCACTCTGCGGCTTTGGAGGTTTATCCAGTCAACTAACGAGCCTGGCTTGAAACAGGGCTTTCTTTGTGGTCTGGCAGCTGTCATAGCGCACATGGAAGCAAAAGTCACACAAGGAAATTGAGAATGACTTGGTTAGAAACGCGACTTGATAACAGGGTCGGGTTGAAGGGATATGCACGTGAAAAGCGTGCACCTTGCATGTCCGCCGATGTGAAAGTTCGAGTCGAAGGTCACGGGTCGAGAATCCATCGATGGATTGAGACGTTCTTGCAGAGGCCAGAAGTGAATCAGGAATCTTGGCAGCGGCGAACCCAACACATCCTTTATGAGTAGTCGGAGTGGCACGCGGCACGAATGGTTCCGCGTCGACACCCCCTCCCCGCCAGCAAAGGAAGAGTTTCCTCTCTCCAAATTGTTGCCCGATGCAGCGGCGATGATGTGTCCGTCCCCGGGGACACTGTGCATGCGGCGCCCTCGCGTCTCCTCGGCCTTGCCCCCTACACGCTCTGAACCCCTCCAGAACTGTCTTGCTTTTTTTTTTCTTTTTTTTTTTTTACTTTCCTTCCTCGAATTATCGGTGTAACTTAATTATCTGATGTCAGCCCCCCCCAAAAAAAAAAACGAAACGCAGACTGTCTTGTCAAGCCGTGATTGCTCCTCAGAGGGAAACGTGTTCTCTCACCGATCCCATTGAAAGGCGGCGAGAGCTGAAGACGGATGCTGCAGACGACCCTGAGCGCTCACCTGCGGGAATTTGGTCACGGTTTGAGGAAAAACAAGAGAAAAAAAGAAGCTTAGATCGCACTGTGTAGTATTTTTCCATATTGCAGCAGCAGCAGCAATAAAAAGGTAGTTCCCTCCCTGGAAGGGTTAGTCTGTTTAACTTGGCACTGGACTGTGGTTTGAGGATGAGTCTAGCTTCCCATTCCTGTAAAACCTCCATTTATCAGAGGCTCGTACAAGTCTGTGATGACCTTCCTTTTCTTCCAGTCGACCTTGGTTTCTGTTTTACTGGTTCCTTTACTTTCATCCACGTATGTTCTGTTTTTACTATTGGAGGACACGTCTCGATAACCATGTACACGGGTGTAAGTTGCAACGGCCGATTCGAGTTCTGTTTATTTCTAACGATTTATAATGAAGGACATGGGCCGTGTTGTTTTCAGTGTTTTTGCTGCGCTCATTTCAAAGTCGGCTTTATTGTCAATTCTTCAACATACTGAAGAGTTGTAAAAACGTTTCTCTCCTGTCCAACATATAAAGTGAATACGGATAATAATAATAAAGTCCAAATAGATTTAAAAAAGAACATTGAGACAACATATATATTTCCGCATTGTTTCATTTTGGGTTTCCACCAGAACAGTTTACATGCTTTAATGTTCATGACACTCTTCATCTTTCTTTTCATCTGTGCAACCGGAGGGTAAACCGGGACACATTTTTAATGTTTAGGTTTAAAACTGTCAAGATGGTCTTCATATTGTATGGTTGTGATATCGCAACTGTTTCGGCTTGTTTAAAGGCACAGTGTCTGAATACGGGCTTTGTGTATTTCTCCATGGATTGAGTGTTTTGATACCATTACAGTATTTATACAGACCTGCTTTATGATGAAAAATATCTATGTGGGCCCTTTTTAATGTATGTATTCATAGTGTTGTCATTGTGGCAGTTGGAATAATGAGAGAGACCTGATAGCTTTTGCAAACAGGACGAGAAGATGTTCCTCTGCAGATTAGATCTGACGTTATAGTTTGTAATTGTTTCAGCCAAGTCCCATTTGCAATTTGTGACTGGGTTCTGACTCAAAACCCCAAATCTAAGTTAACATCATCTCTAACCAGTGTCTCATTGTAATGCCTAACCTTAACAAATCAAGAATTTGGAAATATTTCAGCAGTTTTTGTTGTTGGGCCGGACCCTCTGGAGACGCCATGTCAACACTCTTGACAAATCACACAGGCTTCCATCTGGACGACCTTCGAGTCAGGAACTCCTACCGAAGGACCCGAGCCGCGCAGCCAAACACACGCACACACACACACACACACACACACACACAGAACACACTCGCTCTGTGGACGCCCAGGCATGGTCCCTGAAGCCCGGGCTTACGTCTTTAAAAACTCTTGAACAATGAGCGCCTGATTGAATCCAGAAAGGATTCAGGAAGTAGTGAAAGCGCTCCCTCCATCACCGCCACGCACGGCTGTGCGTTGGCAGCCTCGGCCGTTTTGAGGTTGTTGACTGCTCTGATGTCAAGTTCCTCAGAACCTGTCACTTTTTCATTTCGGGTAATTTCTTTTATGACACTAAACATATTGGGAGGTCTTTTGTGTAATGAAAAGAGAGGAAGAAAAAAGAAAAACGCTATAAAGTCTGAGACATTGCAGATAGCGACATAATACGAAGCCAAAATTGACTTTATTGACCTTCTCTCCTCTCCTTTCTCCCTCTCTGTCTCCGTCTCTCAGAAATCATTGACGACCTCGCGCATCTTGTGGACAAGACGGACGACAGGATTCGTAACGAGACCCGAAGGGTGAAGCTCGTGGAGACCAAGTCGGCCTCCTGTGGTGAGCCGTCCTTTGTTTTGCATCTCGGCCCAAAGCAGGCCAGATAATCTGATCTGTGTCCTTGAAAACAAATCACAATTAATCTGTTTATTTACATGAACGAGTGCTCGGCTTCAGGTTTCTCCAGTTTTTTTGTTTTCCCCCCCCCCCTCTTCATGCAGTTCACAGAGCAGATGTCGACCAGACTAGAACTTTTATAGAGTTGGACTAAATAATAACACGCGTAATATAATTTGACAACATTTTGAATACACAGTTTTCATCTTTAGCATCAAGCAACTGAGCAAAGTCGGCCGTCGTCTCCAGAAAGAATGAAAATCCCTCTGGGCGCCGGTGAAGGGTCGCTGGAGGCTTCGACTCTTATTTTCTTCTGTTTTTACGTGCGTCACTACAGCGATTGTGTTTGTGTCGGTGGGATTTGCCTCCAACTCGATACTGTGACTGAATGCATCCCCGTGTCGACGCACGCGGAGCTCCGAAGGCCGTAAACGCGCCGCCGCGTAGACGCAACTCCTGCTGTCTCGGCTCCAGATTTGCTCGGCCCTCCCCCGTCGCCATTACCTCGGATCGGCTTCACGTTGTTCAACTTTTGTTTTCGTCCAAATACCTTTTGTATTTTCTCAGCCAGTAATGCTTTTCCAGAGAGAAACGACGGCCACGAGAGGTGTGTCGGCTGGCTGAAGCCGGTCCGTGGAATGCGAGCGCTTCGGTTTGCCCAGAGGAAAAGTTGCGTGTCAAAAAGGGCTGCATTGTTGCGCGCTGGGAGACGCGGCCAACGGGCGGTCGCAGACAGAAGCCGAGCCGGCAGAAGGGGAGGTCAGCCCTTCGGGGATGCCTCGTTCTGTCGGCCGGGTCCCCATGGCGCCCGAGCGCCCGTTTGTTTGAAGATCCCAGAGCTCATATTGTGTTAGAATCAGGACTCTTTTCTTTCCGCCTTTCCATTTGTTTATCTTGTTCTTTTCGCCACCCCAAACTCCCTCCTCCCTCTCCTCCGTTCCAGGCTGAAGAATATCTGTGTGTGTGTGTGTGTGTGTGTGTGCGTGTGCATGTGTCTGTGTCTGTCTCTGTGTGTGTGTATGTGTGCATCTGCATGTTCATATGCATTGCATGGTGCGTATGGTGTATATTTTTCTGGAATGCACTGGAAAGTGTGTGCAACTGTATTTTTTCAATGTATGTTACTGTGTGTGTGTGTGTGTGTGTGTGTGTGTGTGTGTGTGTCTGTGAATGGAAAATTCCCCCATGGTCTTCTTCCCTCTCACCTCAACGCTCTCTTTCTTTTTTCTCTTTTCTCTTCTTTACCCCATTCCTCTCTGTCATCCCCCTGTTCGTCTCCAGAGTTGTTTGACACTCGTCTTTGTGTCAAGCCGAGAAAGAATTGAAAATACCACATGCCACAAATTGTTTGGAGGGTTTTCTCTCTCTCTCTCTCTCTCTCTCTCTCTCTCTCTCTCTCTCTCTCTCTCTATGGAAGTGTGTTTATAATTCCTCAGCTCTAAGGCTTTATTTATTTTTCAAACCACCTCTCATCCAAAGCCGGCGTTTGGGTGTTATGTCTCAGCCGAGTCCTTGTAGAGCTACAAGCGTCTGGCTCTGACAGGCGGGAGCATGCTTAACATAACTGTTGGGACGACCTCGTTGTCAAAGAAGCATCTTTGTTTCGCAGCCGAAAGTTGCACTCGGAGCTGGAGACGTTTCAAGAAATATGTTCTTCACTTTAGGATTATCAAAAGAAATCAGCAGACATTTGCCCCCAGTTAGGGGGAGGGGGGGGGGGTGAACGCATGCACCAGAGATCTCCAAAAAGCAGCTGAAAACTCTCACACAAAACAAAATAAAAGAGAAGCACCATTTTGCTCGGGCTTGGTTCTTGTGGCATACTGCGCATGAAGTGTTGTGAAACGTCCGCTGTGTTGAAACGTACTGGATTCTTCCACAGCACGTCTCCCTCGAGATTTCGACTTTATTTCAACACTTTAGAGCGCTTCCCAAGTTGAAACACGTCATCACTGAGGAGGCACGTTTATTAACTGTGGTATTAAAAAGTTCACATGGAAATGCCGTACTAATTGTACTAATTTAAATCAGTTTACTAATTGGAAACTGATTTATTGTTTTTAGTTTGAATAAAAATACAAACACTTTTGTGAATTTTGTCATTTTGTTAAACTTATATAAGGAATTTGATAATATAAATTCAATTATATTATATAAGGCTGAAACTCAGATATCAATTGGCAGTTGGATAAAGACAATGGCCGTCTCTTCTTTTTCTCTTTAGCACTGGTCCAACGCTGTCACTTAAAGGAGCTAAGCCTGATTCACAGAGTCATTACCACTTGTTTTAGATGATGTTGGTGGGAATTGAGGAGTGCAGGCTTTGAGTTTGCTTGGATTAGTGTGGCAGATTAGTCCACGGGACCAAAGGCTCTCTTGCAGAGCGGTGTGCGTTCCCCCCAGAGCTTAGGCGTCGCCATCGGGCAGCACCAGCGCCTCGGAGGCCCTTCTCAACGCGGCTAATCCACAGTGTGCTGAGGGCCACTTCTGCAACGCCGGGAATCCCGCAGGTGGCTCGCATCTCAAGTAGGTTTGCAGTGTTTGGACTAGAGGAGGCTGTGGGTGAGGGGCGCCGTTTGACAGCGTTGGAAGAAGAGCATGTCTGTAGTTGTCATGGAAACACTCATTTTGGTCAATAGGGAGGTCCAACTTTTAAAACGCCTGCCTTTTAATCAGCGCCATCTTTCTTTCCAGCTCTTGTTCCTCCCATTGTCCCGACATGGTAAACTGTTGGAAACTAGAAATTGCAATTGAATTCACATGGTTGATGGGAGGATTGTTTTTTTTAGAAAATACAAAAACGTATCAGAGATAAATAAACAGAGATAAACACTATCACAGTGCAGGACGGGGCAGAAAGCCCACTGGCCTCATTTGAAGCCTCCACCTATATAATATTACAATTTCCCAATATTATAGAGAACATACAATTAATATGCATAATATATGACACAATAATATATAATAAAAATATTGCATGGGCTTGTGTCATATACTGTGATATACTGTGACTTTGATATATTATGTCATATATTAATTATGTATATTAATTGGGCTTGTGTTTATATCATATAAACTCTAAAACAAGGAAAACATGGACAGTAATACGTAAAGAAAGCAATTACAAAGCAGCAATTAAATTGTCTTTTAAACATCCTTTAAAACATTTTATAGAGTTTGTTTGTTAAGTGGGGAAAGCATTCCATAATTCGGTTCCCCTAAATCTTATTGAAGATTGACCCCTCGTAAGTCATTTAGATGAAGATTTGAAGATTGACGAGTGAACCTGGAAAGTATCTTATAAATACAAACACAATATTGATATAAATAGTAAGAATCTGAAGTTTCTGAAATAGGAGCAGATGAGACGTGTGACTCCGTCAAAGTAAACGTGCCTCTGGAAAGCTCATTAATATATATTTCCTCAACAGTGAGGCAAAACGCATGGCTGCAAGATTCTAAAACAAAAATATATGACTGTTATCAAAGTAGACTCTTAAGCAATGTCTTTTAATTTGCCGTCATCATCGGGTCAAATGTTTTTATTCGCTGTCTTTCAAACCCCGGTGAGGACCGAAACTGAATAAATGGACTCTGGTGCATTTTGTTTGGGTTTTAAAAGCAAACCATCCAACCAACAGGATGTATTTATAGCAGATATGTGACTGTTTAGCCTGATCTCAAAAGCTAAACTACTAATAAATCAATCTGCGATCTTATAATTGATGTGTATTTAAGGCCTGATATTGTCGCTGATTAATAGCTCAAAAGCTGTTCTCCATTAAGAAGTGTGTGACAGCGATCCCAGAGTTAATAATCCCAGACGTTCGCATCTGGAAGCGCAGAAAGGAGCTTTAGAACAGCCGTGTTTCTACCATTGTTCAGCCTAACATGTGGTCTGTACTGCAGTTTAAAGATACGCATAATCAGCTACTGATCAAAAAGCATAGACATCGGAAGCATTAAAATGCTGCTGAAAACTTCAGTCGCTGGAATTTAATTTCCTCACATGGGTCCTGATGACGCTGTCAGTCCGTCTAGCTTCATGTTTATTCCCTTTGGTGTGCTCGTAAAAAAGGCTGAAGTCATCTACAGGTGTGATTAAAGCCCCTTAGATCTCTTTGAGTTCAGGCTAATTCTCGCACTATTTCTCTTGTTGCGTCAGTAATACTCATAAAATACATGTTTCATGTTTCATAGATGTGTAATCCAACACTTAAATCAAGTTTTTGTCCTCCATTGTGCGGCGGGAAAAATGATGAGCATCACCCTGACCTTGTTAACACAAACGATTCCCCTCTTTCCCCTCTCTGAAGGTCACCCTCTGCCTTTTGTGGCCCAAAAAGATCTTTGAACCATAAGCGGGGGGCTCTCGCCAATTATTATTCCTCTCACTATTCGTCTCACCGATTTGCGTCTGAAAAATCGTCCAAGATGGGTATGAACCCAGACTCGGGGGGGAGGGGCCTCCCCGGACCCTCCTGGGTGGTCAGTCTATCAGCAGACAGCGACTATCTCCCTCAGCATCAGTGTCACGCCGGAGCCCTAATCTATTTGGCAAGCAAACGCCATTATTGTCATTAGTCTGCGGAGGCCTCCCCGGGGGTCAGGGGCAGCTTGTTTAGGCAGACGGGGCTGGACCGAGGGGAGCGGGAGGGCGAGGGTCAGCGCGGGTGTCTCAACGCGGCTTTATGACTGACTGGCGCATGACATGAGGAGGGGTGTGAGAGCCTCGGCGTATAACACACACACACATTATGCGTGTGTTGTACGGCCTTTATTGCTATTGTTGCTGCGGCGGCGTCAAGCGGAGTCACTGACAGATGTTGGGACCCGGCTGAATGAAATTCTGATGTCTGAATCTCACGCGGACTGGATGTCGTTTACACCCAAACAAAGAGTGTGTGTGTGTGTGTGTGTGTGTGTGTGTGTGTGTGTGTGTGTGTGTGTGTGTGTGTGTTTTGTTTTAAGCACGAGGCTTTTAAAAAACTACCCGAGCGCGTGTTTCTCACTTTTTCCCGTTTCATACTTTACGCTCACATGTGCAAGTTATCAGGAGGGAGTTATCCCGCCTGGCTCGGTGCTAACTTCTGACACGCACGCCCCGCGGACCTTCACGCGGACACCCCGCCCCTCGAGGGGAGACGCACAAAGAATGAGCTCTGCGGAGAAAGAGTCTATCCGCCATAAATACCTAAAGGAAACAAAGGAATGGCACAATGAGTCAAAGACATCTGGACCCCTTGCCGCCACAACCCCGGCTGCTGGCGAAGAAACCAGCGACGGCCTTGCATTTCATCAGACCACCACCACCACCACCACCACGCCGCCGCCGCCGCCGCCGCCGCCGCCGCCACCACCGCGAGCAATTAGTTCAGCATGGCTTATATCTCGGCCCGTCTCTCTCTCCCTGTGGGAATGACGGCCAATTAGGCCGCGCAGGGGGAACGCGGGAGGAGAGAGCCAAAGAATGAGAGAAATGTAAACCCAAAGTGAAAGGCCGGGGGGGAACACCAGCCCGGCGCTCCCAAACAATGGACGGGTTGAGTCGGGGGAACAAGGGGACCGGCGGGCGGAGCAGCCGGAGAAGCAGTTGTTTAAGATCTTCACTGCCGTCCCACTCTGGATGGAACGAATGGGGGGAGGAGAGGGGCGACCGCACCCTTAGAGAAAGTTGTGTGTGTGTGTGTGATATAGATGAAAGAATACATGTAATATGCCACCACATCCTAAAAGACATTCACGTGTTTACGAAGCGCACGGTGGAAGCCGCCCGCCGTCACTTCTCTTTTATTTCCCCGAGAAAACTTCTATCTCGATTTTAATACATTTGACTGAGCCCGCTCTGTAAAATCCCATAAATGCCGCGGTATCGTCACCGTGACAGATGTTACCCAAACGAGTTTTTAGGGTTTTGGTTTCCATAGCTACTTCTGTTTTTAAGATTCAGTATAAAAGCCCGACCAATATTGGATTTTCTTTTTTAGAGATTGATATCCGAGAGTTGGAAATAATCTGGTAACAATATATTCGCTGATATTGATTTCCCTTGAAGGATAAAAAACATTTTTTAAACAGATAACAAAGACAAATGCACCGAGCCAACACTTTAAAATCTCTTGTAGAGACACTAATTCAAGATATTTGGCATTTCTCTACTAGATTTACATGTTGCTTATTGGCCTCTAAGATACTGATATAACTAAAATATATATATATATATATATATATATATATATATATATATATATATATATATATAAAATTAATATCGGCCAAAAGGACCAGCGATTTATCGGTTGGACTCTAGCTTTACTTCACCAAATTGGTAACATTATTAACCATAAAATGTGTTCTCAAAAGACGGTACTCTTTTATATATAAATAAAGAGAATGGACATTCCACCTGTAATTGTGTTTTTTTTTTTTTACAACAGAAAGTCTTTTTTATTTCTTTGGGTGGTGGCTATCATAAAAACGTGTAATATTTTCATGTCCTGGGGGTAAAGTGCTTTGATGAAGTGTGAGTGAGCGTTTGCACATTTCTTTCTGCTTCCATGGTATCAGTGAAAAACAATGATTATCCTCTCCGGGCGGAATCAGAAACATATGCCTATCACAGTGTGCAATCTGTGGCAATAAAGGTTTTTTTTCTTCTCCTCGTGGCTGTTGAACGCATGTAAATTGCATTAAGTCATCAGGAGAAGAATGGCGACACGCTGCGAGGCCATAAGCACTTGGGACTTGCGTCAGATCAAGGATGTTGGAAATGAGTGGTGAGGTATGTCGGCCTCTACCTCTTCCAAGTGTATTCCCTTGAGTCTGCTGCATTCCCTTCCTCCTCCTCCTCCTCCTCCTCCTCCTCCTCCTCGTCTCTGAGATCTTTCTCACGTCATGTTTGGAGTTCCTCAGCTGCTCCACTGTTTGAATTCTCAACAAGTTAGAGCGGATTTGTTGGAAACCGCAAAGGTTTTTATCACAGTGAGGTAAATCTGAGATCAAATACTTTTGTTTGAGTCGTGACCTCGTTTAAATAGTTCGAATTTGTATTTTGTTTTTGTTTCTGGGCACTGTGTGCAAATGAGACTCAAACATGAGCAGGTAGTGTATTTGTTTTGGGACTATTTCCATTAATACACATTTGATGCTCCAGTGCAGAGTTTCCCAAATTTATATTCTGGGGACCGACTTTAAAAAAAATGACTAACATCTTATCTATGACTGGACATCCGGACCAATTTGTATTGCCATTTTCAAATCACCTTATATTATCTGGAAAAGGTCAACCAGCCATTTAGAAGGGATAAACCTTTTGATAAATGCCAGCTTTGTTTTAGGGACGCGTCATTGAAAACATGTCAATACAAAATTATCTGTAAAGGAGACGAATTGCATGCGTTGAGATGGAATCAACAGGCCACCTGGTCCTTTTCATCTCCTCTCACATAAATATGTTATAAATGGGCTGCGGCTATCAGAGCGGCGCTAACAGCCGGGTTTCCTCGTGTGGCTGAAAAGAGTACTGCGTCTTTAAATGTTAAATAAAAATAAAAAAGACAATGGAAGAAATTCTGCAAACTTTATTTGGTTAAAAAAAACCTGCGGCCCTCCCGTGGGTCCCGCCCCCCCCCCGTCTTTAGCAGCGGCCGCTCTAGTGCGCATCTCCAGAGGAGAACAGTGGCCACGTTCATGCCGTTGAATGAACCTGTCACCCAGTGTGCAACAAGTGTGACACATTGACAACAATGCGGCTCTGTTGCGCCGCAGAGTGAGCTGTATCGCGCTTTGGATACATTTACTTTGTTAGCGGGATCAATTCATTGTTGTTTTGTGTTCTTGCCTTTGTCATCTGATGCCCCTTGTTTCTCTCTCCCGTTCCTCCTGCAGGGATGCTGGTGGTGATCGTGCTGCTCCTCGTAGCCATCGTCGTGATCGCCGCGTGGCCCGTGTAGCTGGCGAGGAGCGGCGGAGACTTTTTTTTTTTTTGCATCATGCACAGCCGCATAAACACGGCCTCTCAGCTGATTCACACGCAGACAAAAGGCCCAACAAGCCTATGTGAAATGAAGACTTTTTTTTTTTATCGAATATGTGCTTGTTCTGTTTAACAGTTGTTTAATTAAAGTGTCTGTCTCGCTAAACTCGCAGTGTATCAAACGGTTAAATTATTTTGGGGGTTTTGTCAGCACATTGAAAACACGTTTCTGTCCTGCAGGCCGCGGGGAGCCGCTCTCCGGGCGGTGCGTGTTCCCCAATGCGTTGCTGTAGCAGCTGCAGCGTTATCGCTTTGTCTCGGGGTTTTATAACGCTCAGCCGAATGAGTCGACTGTTTTTCCTTCCTTGTAAATCAACTCTCCTTGTAATTTCTAATAAATGGCGTTTCCAGTCAACGGCCCCCGGACTCCTGTCTGTCTGCGTTGAAGCTCTGGGCTCGGCCCCCGGAGGACGGCCGTGGTTTGTCACGTGACATTTAGACGAACACTCGTACCACACTGCCCCCATGTTTCCATTGCGAAATCCGCTCACTATTTTGTCTCCTGTACTTGTGGTGTTATGAACAGGCAGCCAGTAGATGGAGAAAAGACGACGACACAAATAAAAGATAATCATTCAACTCAACGGCAAATGGTTTTTCAATGTAACAAGAGTTTATTTCAACTGAAAATCTGAATGTAGTTCTACCAGGTTGGTGTGTTCAGTAGTTATTATTTCCTTCTTTAGTGGCAACGATCTAAACAACCACAAACAAGTAAAAAAAAAAAGAAAAAAATGTTGAAAAAGACAATAAAATCCACAATGTCTTGTGTCATTAAATATATTCATATATAATAACCATAATATATTAGTACGCATCGTAAAACAACATTGCAAAAAATTAAAAATAAAAGGAAAAAGTCTTGGCAATGGTGACAACTAAACAACATTTACAATTTCATAGTATGAACACAAAGCAATGCTTTGACAGGTGTGTGTGAAGCATTTCATCAGGAAGCTTGTCAGAACCATCGCCCCGAGAGACGGATGTAAAATGTACAGCATGAGGCCGCCGAGACCAGAGAGGCGGGATTACAGGTTATTACAATGTGCAGAACAGAGACACACACACACACACACACACACACACGGAGGGTTACGTCGTCGGGTTAGCAATGAGCGGCGGGAACATGTGAATACACCGTATGTGTGTGTTGTCGTCGGTACAATCCCAATCAGCTGATTGATTGTAAATAAAAAAAAAAAAAAAAAAAAAAACTCTCCATCAAACCCTTAATGTAAATACTGAGACGTACTCCAGCAACAATCTGTTCATTTCGTGTTACCGCTGAGCCCGGGTGACTTTGATTTCTGGTGGTTTTAAAAAGCCTTCCAGGAGGCATTGGAGTCAAATCAGAAAGATTCCTGAACAAGTGAGATCTTGGAGTCAGAAACTGTTACCGTCTTGAACAGAGGACGTATAAATCCATGAGATTGAAACCAGGTGTCTTTTGAATGATCTCAAACAGTTACTTTGGAACAGATTAAAAGGTGCTACATTGTTTGTGACCCAACAAATACTTTGGGCAACGTGAAACACGTTCCTCAAGGTGTTTTTGGATGGATGGACTAAAAGGAACTCCAGTTTATGATACGTCAAACACACCGTGTGTGTGTGTGTGTGTAGTTTTTTTTTTGTTTCTTACCACGCATTCCTCAGAGAGATCCAAAACCGGACTGCACACAAACAAACCAACGAACGATGTGGCTCGAAACGGAGCGGCGAGGAGCGATTGCAACTCCCCGTCCCTCCCTGTGCTCCAAGAGAATGTGAAGCGGCCGATGGGAGGCTGTGGCTTCTGACCGGTCGCTCAGTGAATGTACAGTCGGGCATTGTGTTTGCAAAAGAGAGCGTTGGACAGCAATCCATCCCACCGTCCAGAATCTTTCATCTTTTTCTTTTTTCAAGGTGCAGTCTGCACTGAAGAGTTTTTATGGATTAAAGTTACGGTAAGGACACTGTTTTCCTTTCTTTATGCCCTTTTACGTTACATCGCATTCTACTGTCTGCATCAATTGAGTTTAATTGGATATTTTACCAGTATAATCTGCAGTACGTTCATCGGCACAACTATAATGTTGCATCCACTTTGTCGCTGTGGTCACTAAACGCATGTAACTGAGAATGACTCCTGGTTCATGTGAAAGGGCCAAGTTATTGAATTGAACATTAATGTCTCGTGGTCTGAGATGCATTCACATACAGGTTTGTACAAATACTGAACCACCGACATGTAACCAGTAGGGGAGAAAAAAATACTGTGTTTTATACCTTGTTCCTCTTCGGTCACTTGGGGGTCGAATGTTTAATGCATTTCTGTGGCTTTTTTTAATTTTTATGGCACAATTCTGAACAGAGGAAATATTATTACCCCTCAATCATTTCCGTGAAGACTTTTGATGAAACAAGCTCGCCTCCTCGCCAAGAATACAACAAGAAAACCATGCAGAGGCAACACGTTGCAGTGGTAATTAAGTGGCGTTTTTTTTTTTTTTGCTTTTTTTTTTTTCTGTGTCATTTTTGCACCAGCAGGAAATGTCCATAAAATTTAAACATAAAATATAATGATTTCATACTCGGATAAAAAAAATTAAAAAAGGGGAAAACAAACACAAATAACTTTATATGCTGGTAATAGGTGCAAATTCGGCAAATCCACAAGAGAGGCAAATCTCAAAGTAAAAAAAACATAAAAACCAAATCTGCGAGGTGAGCTCCTTCAACAAAAGTTCACTAGAAAAGAAACAACTCATCCTAAATAATTCTCTTCATGCTTCTACACGAAAGAAGAAGAAAAAGCAGCGACATAAACAGTCTTTTGTCTGTCCGTGGTCCTCTGTCTGCCTCTCTTTTTTTTTTTTTTTTTACTTTTATTTAACTTTTTTTAATCGCCCGCTCAGCTTTCCTCTTGAACTCCTCTCCGGCATCCTCTCCATCTTTTTTCCTCTCTCTTCTTTTCCCCTGCGCCTTATGGCTTCTTGCACTTGCCTTTCTTCTCGCGCTGCTGGAACTTCCTGAGGCGGCGCGCCCACGTGTCCCTCCACTGGATAACCAGGCTGCCCTTGTCCGCCACCACGCCGCTCTGGCCGGGGGAGTCCTCGTCGTTGCCCAGCAGCAGGTACTTCTTCCCGGGTTTGATCTTGGGACACTTGCAGGCCACGTCCTTGGCGCGGACCCACAGGAACTGGTCGCCGCGGCGGATGCGGCTCTCGCCCTGCTTGTAGACGGAGATGATGTTGACGGTGAACTTCCACCACTCGCTGGCCTTGTCCGCCTTCAGGATGTGCACCTGGACCGCTGCAGAGGGAAGAAAGAGACGACACGTTACGCACATATACAAAGGAGAAAATAACCGCCGCTTTAGCACACGGCTACAGCCCAGCTTTACGATCTGTCTTTTAAAGGATCAGCCAATCTGAAGGTGACTAATCAGTGCTGGAAATCCATTTATCTTTGTGTTGACTTGCTTAGTTTAGTCACTGAGGCTAGCCAATAATTTACCGCAACTTCGCCATCAGGTCTTGGTTGCTTAGTAACAGCAGGCGCAACAGGAGCGCAACCTCCCGAGCACTTTGGGGGAAAACCTAAAGCGGCACGGCGGGTCGGATGGAGCGAGCTGTAGCTGTCAGATACATATTGAATTACAATTAAAGTACATTTACCTAATATACATGAGATTATGAAAACAACTTGGATGGAGGCATCCCTACAAGTTGGATGTTTTTTTTTTTTAACAGCGCTTTCATTGTGATGTATAGATGCCATTATTAGAATTAACAAAATAAACATCCAGCCCTTGTTTGTTATCATTTTTTAACATCTAGTTAAAATGATGAGCTGCATTGACAGATCAACCGGCGACTAATGAAGTGAGAATTAAGAGAAGTGCTAAACACAGATACACCTTTGTGAACCTCCTGTACTGTAAACCCCAATAATAACTTGTGCTATGAATACCGTCTGGTCTATAATACACAGCCGCACGCGCATCATGTCCATTACTACTGGCAGAGCAGTGTGATTTGTAATGTGATTAGGAGGCCGGGTCGGGCTATTAGAGACGTGAGCCGGAAAGACACTCAGTGATATCACATGATGAATCAAGCGGTCTGGTCCTCGGAGAGAGGGAGGGGAACCTAACCCGGCACGTATCGATATGTAATACATTGACCAGAGCTCTATTAACTTCCACTATACCTCTCCCGTCCTCACGGGACAGCTTTTGAAATGTGTTACAGAGTCACTGGTTTCCCTTTCAGTGTCGAGCTAATGGAGCTGATATAAACTGCACGTGTTGGATCGCCGCCTTGGGAGCTCAGACTGTGTAGAAGACGTGGTCACCGTGGCGTCACGGACTGCTGTTTAGAAGCCTTGAGTTTGACATTTTGCCGTTCACCATCTTGGTTTTTTGGACGTTGTCATTTGGGCTGTTAGCAGAACGCTACCAAAAATGACACAATTAACTTTCATCAAGTGAAAACACACTGAAAGGGTTAAAGTTGTAAGACGGAAAACATGGACAACTCCCAGACCGGACAACGACGTGGTAGCGACCTGTCAATCACAAGGTAGCCCCGCCCTAAAGTATACACCGTGCTTTATGGTCGATTTTACTCTAAATGGGATCATCATTTACTAAATGAACATCACGCTGTGTTGAAGAAACTAGCAATGGAGCCCATAATCAGGTGAGAAGTTGAGTCATTTTTATCACAGGGAAAAGGAAAACACATCTGATTCTAGATTATGCATCCATGGTTAATATTTTTTTATTTGGTGATTATAACAGTTTGTCAAGCCGCACAGTTCAAAATACTACACTACCCATGAGCCATTTCTACAATCTTTAGTATCCGCCCGACCACCACCAGCATTTCTTTGAATTTTTTACCTTTGAGATAGAACGTTTTTCCCCCCAAAATGCACCATGGGAAATCATGCTCACAGGCTTGTCACACTTTTTTTGTAATCGAAAAACCAAGTATTATTGAACATAGTTGAGGAGGCCTTAGGGGCCATACTGATCAACATGGGGGGGGGGCCATGTTGAGGGGGTCTGCCGCGACCCGCCGGTGACCCCGGCACCACCTTGCTCCACCGGCCGGTCCCTCTGTTTGTGTTTAGTCAACAATCACAGCTGAAGCTGTTCTCCCCGAGATGTTTCTGCTCATCGGGCATGTCCGCCCCCTCCCCTCCGCGATTCTTTATGTGCGGCTGTATGTCGACCGCGGGAGCTTGTGGCGGCGTTTCCCTCCGCAGCGTGGAGCCCCGCTCCCCTGCTGATCTTTTCAAAAAGGACCCAAAGCTGTGGCTCTCGCTCAGCTTCTCCTGTAGATTCACATTGTGTTTGACTTGTGGATCCTGAGCTGAGCTCGTGTGGTGAATACTGTACAGGGACCCCGTTCTGGTTACGAAGCTTTGAGTCTAGCTGCCGCGAGCTAATGACACATACAACAAGCGGGTTAATGCTTCTCATGTGCAAAGCGCCTTTGTCATGTTTTAACAATAACCTGATTTCAAAATATATATCTTTATAAACCTGCAAAGCTTATTTGGAGGCCTAATAATCGTTTGCTCTTTTCTATATGACTACATCAAATGTGTTTACTGTATATACTTACATAAAACACATCGCGTCCTCACTGATAAATGTTGGTGCACAAGAGGAACCTCTGACTGTATTCTGCTTGTTATTATCTCATCAGCACCAGCAGATCCCCGACACTTCACACACAACACATGCCAAACCAGTCGGGGAGCTCTACTGGCTCCGGCAACGTGATGACTGGTTTCTCCATCCTGACGTCTCTCTCTACCACTCAGTGCATGCTGCCTGCCGTTACCACGCCGTTGTTGTATAGGTATATGGTCTACAGACAAAATCATTTAAACTACAAACCTGATATTGAAAAGGCTGACCGCATCGCTATTTGGGCCAACCAAAGAAAAGCTGACGTATCCTCATACAACGCATGACGCGTGATGGTTTTTCGTGCGCTTTCCCTCCAAAATGTGTGTACATTTCCGCTCGTTACATGCAGACGGTCTTTTCAAAATAAACTTCTGTCTTAATGGGAAACTCAGTCCAAACCTTCTAAGTTGGGTTGAGGCGTAGATCGGCGTTTTGGGTTAGGATAACTACGCAAGTCACGTGACAAAAACATCCGCGCTGGCTCCTCGTTCCGCGCGGTATGTCTCCATACTTCCTCGTTCACGGTTACGTGGGACAGCCGACGAAGAAGATTTTGCGGGATATCTTATTATTTTTGGTCGAGGCCGGCCTGAGCGGACACGTTCGTGGATGAACGGACGCATGCTTCGGAGGCGAGGCGAGGCTCTTCATCACGACACGTTGGCGGGCGAGGTAGGCACTGGTGGAAGAGGAGGTGTCTATAAGCCCCCCCCCCCTTAACTCCTCCAAATCCCTGCGGAACAAAGCCCCCCGGGGCCCTGTCTGTCAAGCTGCCGAGGTATGCCGCAGGATGCCGCTGCTTGCTTGACCGGTTCAGCGGGCCGACTTCAATCGAGGGAGGGGACGGAGGGAGAGGGGGAAAAGGGGAGAGGTCATACGTCTTATCCACACCTTGAATGGCGTGGCGGACGGGCGGCCACAGGAATGCAGCGGGAATGGCGTCGGCCGTGGGGGAAGTGGGCTGCCTTAATGAGGATCTCTGGGAGAGAAGCGCCCACTGTCCGTCACACTGTCTTTGCTTTATCCGCTCGGGTCTTAAATGCCCGCTCGGAGACTACCCCCCCTCCCCCCCCCCACACACACACACACACACACCTCTGCCTAATTCTTCATCCTGCCCTTTCTCTCTGTCTGTTTGTCCTTCGCTTCTCTCTTCCTCCTTGAAGATCTGCTGCCGTCCGTTTGATCCTTTGTCTCTGTGCTCAGAGAGCTGGAGTAAGCCATCAGTGGAAAGGCCTCCCCTGTAAACTACAGCAGCTCCCCAGCAACGTGCTGGACTGGGATGTATTATGGGATGGGAGGTATTCTGGGCCCGCCGCATATCCCAAACAGTTATGCGACGGACACACACTATCTGTTCCTGCAGAATAAGAATGTTTCTTTTCTGTTTTTTTATCCAGGGCCAGTGAAAAAGGAAACGGTGTGTTTCTTCCATCAGAGCACCTGTTTTAAAGCTTTCCTCTAGAAGTGAACATCGAGCCAAGTCATGAAATGCTCCGTTGATTTACCGTAATCTTTCTTGCAGTACTTCTTCATGTTGATCTTCAGCTTGCCTTTCGACGCTTTGCAGTACGAGTCACAGTCTGCAGGAAGAAGAAGGGAGAAACATACGGTTAGGAGGCCGGAGGGGAAAACATTTGATGTAGTAATGGAGGGAGAGACTTCTGTGAATATCTTAAGAATTCATCATTGCGGGGAGGGAGGATAAAAACAACTTTGTGGGCCTACAAAGTCACAATATAGCATGACTCATTTTAACTTTAATTTTCATATAAATATATAAAATTATCAAATACATTTCGGTCAAAAGTGAATTAAGTGAAATCCAAATGAAATGTTTATTTAAAATGGAGAACTTGGATTGAAACACTTGTTAAATGTAATAATAATGTATCATTCATACTCAGTTACTCTAATTAACAATAATAATACTATAATTTAACTTTGACTTTATAATAGTATTTTTGATCAATTTAAAAATGACATCTGTAAAGATGGTGAAAGTGAAATGAAAACAGATGAGCTTGGAGTTTAATTAAAAAAACTAATCTATGATTATCTTTATAATTTCCATCAGATTGAAATGTAAGACATATTTTTCTCTATTGGACCTACATTTACACGTATACTTTCACAGCTGCTTTAGCACCGCCTTTAGTCCAATTTCTGTTCATTCATGCATTTCTGGTTGTGGACCAGAAGGCCGTCTCAGTAAAGAAAGAAAGAACACACACAAAAAAGAAGAAGAAGCCCTTTCGGCCTTTTAGGAAGAAAGAGGACGTACGGTTCCCTTAAAACACCTTTTGTCTGACGGGACTGCAGTGTCGATGCCCGGCTGGAATCATGAAGGGTGTGTGTGTGTGTGTGTGTGTGTGTTTGGTTTGTGGTGGAGGATTTAACCTTCTCACCAACCTCCATGTGGGATGGCGAGGACCACTGATTGCTGGTGGTACCAGCAGCGGTGAAGAGAACTCACTGCTGCCAGCCACCCGCTCACTTCCCCGTCAGCCTGTGTGAATGAATGAGTCAGGCCTCAGCCCCTCTCTCCCCACCACCACCTCCTCCCTCCCTCCCTCCAAAATCTCACCTCGCTTGTCACCTCAGTTCCCGACCTCCCGGGCAAAAAAATAACCCCTGGGATCACATCAAGGCCCCACCGAGGACCATGTCAAGCTTTTGCATTTATTGCAATGTGGACGTGAGGGGGGGGGGGGGGGGCTGAACGAGGGCTGGCAGCTATTTGAGGGAGTAGAAGGTGGGGGGTGTGAAAGGGGGTCAATGCCACACAAAGGGAGGTCAGGAAGGGAAAATTAGCCATCCATGAAGCGTTAGGCAGAGGACCCCTTTTTTTTTTTTGGGTGGGAGCAGGGGGGGGGGTCCCCACTCTGGAGCCGTGAACAAATAAATACCTCACGCAGGCAGAGGGGTCACCCAAATCTCCTCACGGCTCACTCGTATGTGTACGTGCACGCTCTCCGTGGTAGCTTAAAGCTTAAAGTGTATCCCAGCTTGATTCATCATCTGGATAACAACCTCAAAACTAAACTGTTTCCATGTGCTAGATGACATTTGAAGAAAAGATTATCTAGAAATCACGTAAGCAGGGGAACTCAGACCGAATTGGTCGTTTTTAATTATCGGAAGTATGCATTGCAGATTGTAACCGAGCCTGCTCCCTTCTCCATATGCATCCATAAGGACGTACATATGCTGTGTACCTTCTGTGATCGATTGCCTGGAGGTGAAGGAGGCACCAGCAGAGGCCTCCCTCCACTTTGCCCCAGCCATCCAGAGCGAACACACGAGTGATCGCCCCCCTGCGTTGCTGTCACGCTGACGGCCGCATAGCGTGTGACGTGAGGTCATATCAGGGAGAAAAAAAACAACTTGTTTCCCTTTCTTTTCGTCCGCTTTAGCGCTCTCCCAACTGCCGTAAATTGGATCCAGAGTATATACCGATTTGGGTTTACACTTCAGTGCTGCAAGTCGTAATGAGCGCAGTGAGAGAAAAGAAAGGGGAGGAAGAGGTGGATGGACGGCGAGCTGTAGTGGAGGAAAAGTGATGGCGGAGGAAGGACCGGAGCTTTCAGGCGGCCTGAATATGAACAAACTTCATTGTTGTGAGCAGATCTTTGCCCCATGCCTTTACTCTCCTTTATGCTCCGCTTGAATGAGGTTGCCCGGGGAACACCGCGACAAGAAAAAATGCAGCGAGGGAGGAGGGAGAATGGATACTTGTGGAGAGCGAAGGGGTGGAGAGGTTGACAAAAAAAAAAATAACAAAGACAGGAGTGAAGTTTATCTTGGGGGTTGGAGGAAGAAGATGAGGAGGAGGACCAGGGATTTGAAGCGAAATCCCCAAATCAGCAAAAATTCCAAACCCGGTTGCCTCCCAAGCTGCTTGTTAGTAAATAGAGAGTAACGGAAAATAGGCAGAGTAAATGAAACAGAGGAGTCTATATGAGCTGCAGCTGATTACCATGTAAATGATGGAAGGGGGAGCTGTGGAAAGGAAGCTTTGTTTTCTCATAACCCCCCTTGATGCCATCATGATACTTCCCTTTGATAGCCTTTCGTTCCCCATTAGTGGACCCCTGAGACACAGCTCCGGGCCCCGCTGAGAGCACCCCGAGATCCCCATTTAGGGCCAGGCAGCCCCCTACCGTGAGGACAAATGTTCCCTTTGTGCGCGCGTTACAAGCAGGGGAAGTGGGAGCAGTCCTGTAGCACTGAGCTAAAATGTGCTTTGGGTGTTCTGAGTAGATGTAGTTACTACAGCGCTTTGTCTCCTGCCTTTCAGGGGCACTGAGAAGTGCGTAACTGAGAGGTGGACCTTTGCCCCCTTCCATCAAAGTGCTGTACAGCCCTTTAAGCTAATCGTTTTCATTTGGGATGCCTCTTACTGAAGCTGCTTTAGGACAGAACACAGTACTGTACAGTTCTGTGTGTTTCGGCCAAAGCTGTATGGTGGCGATGGAAGCTAACCAGCCGGGGTTTGGTTCAGCAGCCAGTGTTAGGACGCACTAGCACATGGTAACAAAAACACATGCCCAAAATATAACAATTGGGAGGAGTGCATGCTTTGGTATGCCCACTGCAACTTTGTTTACCGACGCTGAACAACATTCACAATCAAACAGTGACAGTAAACGGATGAAGGACAACTGAAGTGGCTGGACTTCTTTAAAAACAAACTCCCCGATATCCAAAAAAGAAAAACAAGGGAAAAAAGACAATTCTGCAGGGCAAACGAAGCAAACATGATTTTACATAACTGAAGGTAACAGTTCAACATTCAGCCCAGCAAGCTGTCCACACTGCAAACTCTGGAGTGTTTTGTCCTTTAGTTAAAGGAACAGTGTGAAGCATTTAGGGGGATATATTGGCAGATATGGACTATAATACTAATAATTATTAGTCTTCTTGTGTATTATCACCTGGAAATAAGTTAATAAATTATTAATAAATAATCATTTGTGTTGGCATTATTTGAGTTGTTTGTATCTAGCTTTCTACAGTAGCCCAGAAATGGCTTGAAATAGGGCCCTTTGCAATTTCATGTTTTTTAAGTGTAGTGTGACCTCGTATACAGTGGACTCACAGAGCGCGCTAACTAGCTTGCCGAGTAGCTAGCTCGTTCGCTAATTCCACCACACGCTTTCATGTCACGCTGTTCACAGAAAATGAGCCGAACGAAGTCGCCGCTCACCGGGCGATAGCGATGTGCTTTCCTACGCTTTGACAAGAGAGTGTGTGGATGAAGCATTTAGTTGATTTTACTTTATTTTATCGAAGTTAGCCCGCTACAACCGTCCTAATGGCAACAGAACACATAAAATGGCGGCCGTTCTGGCCATCCTGCTATCGTGCCACTCCTATTTTACACACCTTGATTACAGTTGATTTTCCGACAAAGAAAATACGTTGACGTTCCATGTTTCAAAACAACCGGCCCCACGTCTGCAGGGTGTCTGAGCACTCATTTATTTGGTGGATGCACAGATAACATCAAATGCACCGAGGCAAGTGAAATCTGACCTCAAGAGGTCTCTCAAAGCCAAGGCCAGGTGTGAACAGTCCTTCTAAAACAACCGGACCCCGGGACACTCTGGACGCATGTCTATATTCTCAGTGTGAACGAGGCCACAGAGGCACGGCGGCATCAGAGGTGCCACAGCAGCGAGACCAGGAGGTGTAATTGACGGCCCAGGAGGAGGGCTTTCTCTCCTGCGCCAGACTGATTGAGAAACAAATTGCGGCAAATAAAGCATGTAATTAGATTACGGAGCCAGTGTGCTGCCCCTGCTCTGTTCTCCTCCCGCTCACACAAGGGCCGTGAGTTTGGATCGCGTCCAGCAAGGACGAGGAGAGAAAGGAGAAGGAGTCCCCCGCTTCTTCTTTTTTCTTTTTTTCTCTCTCTCATTGTATCGTCAGAGAGAAAAAGACGGTTTGTCTTCGGGGAAGACAACAGCCAGCGAAGAGGCTGTTAGAGGTCCTGACCTGATTCTAGGTTTCCGGGTGGCGTGCAATCAGTTCTGATGAGTTGATTTGTCCTCCATTACTGCAGCTGATGAGGTTCAGATGAGTCAACGGGGACTCGAGTTGGTTATCGCCCAAAAAGCGTGGACACGGGGAGAGGAAAGAACCCTGCCACGGTTGTCATGTCATTAAAAATAACGGTTCTGAGCAACACAAATTGAAATTTGACATTGATCACCAGAATCCGGTACTGTACTGTTTTTCTTTCTTTCTATCTCCATTATTTCTTCCACAATTAAGCGGCGTAATAAGATCCCACGTTGACAGGATGCGGTGGAGTGGACGAGTGCTGAACAGGGTGTGTGAAGCGAGACTCACGTCCAAAGAATCCAAGGAGGGGTCCGCCACAGATCTGATCACTTCCAGCCTCGAACAAGACACGCACACACACACACACACACACACACAATAAGACTGAAACCCGTTACCCTTACGCGCCTCATCGTCATCATCATCATCATCATCAGTCACTTTCACATCTTCCCATCCTGACAGGCCCGGGTTGCGGCCATCGCAGGTCATCAGCGGTTAATCTGCTCCACATTTCGCTGCCGCGCAGACGTCTCTGTCACGACCCGTGGGAGTGGCGACTCACACCATCCGTGACCTACCAGCACAATGTGTGTTTTGTCTGGGCCACACCATCGGAGGTATTCTCCATGCATTCCAGCCCTCCGTGTGGCCGAGAGGGGGAGAGCCCTGCTCGCGGGAGACAAATTAATATCCACTCTATTTTCCCTCACGCTCTCCATTCACCCCCTCCAAAAAAATACCCCCCATCTCCTCCTCCTCCTCCTCTTCGTTCGACTGAGACGCAACAAGGCACCTGCCTCACAGCTGTCAGCCCATCACCCCCTGGTATCACACACGTGCACACGCACACACACGCACACACACCCGTGGACACTTTTTCCGCATATATATTATTTCAAAATGAACTGTCTCAATAGATCCTAAAAGTCTTCCTCAGTTCTTCAGAATCTTCCTTTTTCTTAGCCGATCCATATTGTTTTCTTCTTCCCCTCCCTCTACTCATTCTTCTTTCTCTTTTCGTTTTTTTTATTCTTCTCTTTGATTAATCTAATTTTCCATGTTCATCCTTTTCTTTTTCTATTACTCCACCTCCCCCAGCCACTTAACAACTTCTGCTACTATTACTGATAATAATACTATTACTACTAATAATGACAACAATAATAATAATGATATTCATGTTATTCATAATAGTAATTTAGTAATTCAAAAATAATGTATTATTCTGGTGCAGGTATTCGTGGGGTGGCACATATTGTCCGATGCTCTGATGAAATCCGCTCATCTGTTTTGCGATCCCATATTAGGTGAGATTACAGCCGTTTGAATGCCAGGCTGCTCTGCAACCTTCTGAGGACGCTCAGAGGTTTATGTATTCGTCCTCTGGGCCTCGAGCCCGGGTGGTCCGGCGGGACCCTCCTACTGCTCACGATGGCGACGCAGGCCGACGCAGGACGTCCATCAAGGTGCTCCAGTTCAACCTCTCCGGGCCGAGCAGCCTCATGTCCATTATACACGTGGAGGGAATTCCCAGAACTCTCTGTCGTGATTAGATTATCTTTATCTACACGGTCGAGGTCATTACAGTCTCCTTCAGGTTGTGTTTACATTAAATCCATCACGTGGTTTAATCAATGAGAGTATAAGATGATTTTTTTTAGCCTTGAACCAGGACGTAGCCACAGGCAAAGCATTCACATGATGACAGCGAATTCAAGGGAGAGGTACGTTTTCATCACACACACAAAAATAAATAAATATCCAAACCCCATATTTAGTTTATGGATGTGGAAATGCCAAACAAAATAAGCAATCAATTTGCTGAACAACTTTGCATTGAGTCGAGTTGATAAAGTAACACGGGGTCTCCTCCCACGTAGCCAGTGAGCCCTGAGTGAGGTAGAGGGAACATTTCCTCCAGCCCAAAAGCGGACAGATTCCTGACATGGGGGCCCGGAGAAACTCCAGATACTCCAGCTCGGCACCACCCACAGCGTTATGTGAAGACAAAGCGTGAAACAGAGAGAGACCAAGGAGGTGGAGGAGAGCGAAAAAGAGACTGAAAGAGAGAAGAAAGGAGGCGGAGGAGGGCTGGGGGGGGGACCGGCGGTACCCCGACGGCGCTGTCAATCCAAGCTGTCCGGGGAACGTCAGGGCCCAACAACAGTGCTGCAGGAGCCCCACACACACACACACACACACACACACACACAATATATATGTATACCTGGGGCCTCCTGCAACTGGGCGAGATGGAGAAAACATGGAGAACACAACAGAACTTTTTCCACCACGAGGGGCCAGAAGACAAAAAGCCCTTTTGGGAACGAGTCCCCGCATTTTGAGTTCTCGTGTGTTTATGTTTGAGGAACAAGATGCAACTTTTTGTGCCACATCACATATTGAGTTACCGTTATATAACGCTATAAGTCTCTATAGTGTTCCAAGTTCACTCATATCACAATTTGCTATAAAAAAAAAAAGAGATCCCGTGTAAGTCAACTGAAAATAGCTCCAACAACCACTAACATGTAACCAATGAGTGCTTCCTTCAGCGCAGTCAGTCCTTCCTGCATCAGACTGGGAATGAGGGAGTTTGGAGAGATGAAATATCGTCAAATCAAACAAACGGGCCCCGTCCCGTACGCTGCGGACCAACACCCCACTGTGCCGCAGTTAGACTGATTAATTGTGAAAGTGTGAGAGATTAAAGGAGGCACATCCCAGGGAGGCTGCTAATGGGTTTAATATTCATGAACCCCCCTTAATAAGGAGGGGGAAGGCAAGAGGGATCCAATTTATCCTGCAGGCTGTTTATTTTATGGAAAAATATTGTGGTGAGAAGTGAAACTGTCGGGAAATCCCTGAACATACTTCCACATCCCTCCCTCAAGGCCAGGTGGCCTTGTATGGATGCGTAGCAGCATACGGATGAATATAAATAAATAAACAAACAAAGTAAATGTTGACTCACCTGATGGCTCCTCTGTGCTGCTGGACGGGGTTGTAGGAGCTGCAACTGGAATCTCTACTCCCGGAGAAAACATGACATTGACACAAAGAGAGATCACTTTCATTATTACGTGATACACTATGGTTTGTGTGCATGCATGTTGGTAAATCAGTGGGTAAAGAACAACAACCTCACGTTTAATGTGACCATTAGCACATGTATATATTGCTCTAAGCGTTTAATTTAAGTAAACAGTTTTTCTTGCATGCCTCCATGGTGGTTGGGGAATCTGAAAACGGAGGTAAAACGCTTCAGACTTGTCTGGACTCATGCAGGGCGCATGCGCAAACTTGAACCCATAATACACGTGTTTGGGAGATAGACTTTGGGTTGTACTTGTACATATTGATACAGTTTTGCAGCTGTTAAACATGGACTCCATTACTCAAACTCATCATGGCTTTCGTTTCCGGACGTTTTTTTGGGGGGGGATTCACCTGGAGGCATGCGAGAGAAACACACGTTTCCTTCAAGAAGTAAAGCTGACACGGGGTGAGTAACTGACGTGCAAATGGTCATTTAAGTGGTAAAGTGTTCGGCCACAAGTTTCCTTAAAGCTCCGTGTTTAATTTTTTTCAGCAGACAAGCTTTTTGTGTCGGCTAAATGTGCAACCAGCTGATAGCAGTAACGCCTTAAGAGGGAGTGTCTTAAGGCAAAAAGTGACTCTCTCCATGTTCTATGGGGCCAAACATCCGATATTAATCAAACATATTGTTCCAATGTGGCATTTTAGAAATAAATAGTGTACTTTTTTATTTTATTAAGGGAGGATACTATTTTTCTGTTTCATCCTCCCATCCTGTACCTGGCTGCTGTGAATAAAAGTACAACAGAGCTGTATGACTGTCCAAAGACTTGATTCTCAGCCCTCCTCCGTGCTCGTGTATCCACCAGTGGGGAGGAGGTTGACGCTCAGAGAAACCATGCATGAAGAACGGCGCTCTAATCTCCAAAAGGAGCAGGATGGCAACGGAAGATAACACATGTGGCCTTTTTGTGTGTGATTGTGGGCAGAAAGCGACAGAAGGGACTCATCAAAAAGTATGCACGCGGCAGCAGCAGCGGTCGGGGTGAGGGGGTACAAATGTGTATCAAAGATGCATGCAAAGGAGGAAGAGGTGCACAACAGAGGTGGTTTCAGCCGGGGGAAGGTGAAGAATCAAGTCTTTTTGATCGAGTCGAATCGGATCTCCCGCTTGCTACATGGTGTTTATGTCGCCATAAATCAGGATCTGCTTGTTTGTTTGACTTGTGGACACGACGAGGCCATCTCCCGTGACGAATGGGTCTGCCTAATGACAAGAAAAACAATTGCTGCCATAAACGACGGCGCCTCAGGGAGCCCCCTCGGTTGTTGTTGATGATCAGACATCTTCCATCAGCATTCGGCCGCCGGTTTTAAATAATGAGCCTGCTTCTCGTAATTGACCCGCGTATAGATTTATGGCTGACGGCGCTCTACTCAAATATCAAGATATACCGGGACTCGGTATCAAAATGAAACTTGGCAAGACGTCCGACCGAGGGAGGTCAAAGACTTCAACTATAGGCTGCATGAAGAGAGGGACTTTATTTCCATCTCTCGGGGATCGCTACATGTTCGACACCTCAGCTCTCACTTGGCGATCCCATGGACCTCGGCCGTGCACGTGGAGATTTATCCCTTGTAAGCACTTAATTCCCGGCGTCTAATTACAACGGCGAGAGCGCCAATTAAGCTGTCCGCGCAGCTTTAAGGCTTCCCTCAGGCCATGCCGTGTTTTCTCATCATCTTCAACTGTGATACGAGGCTTTGTTTTGGCTCGTAGAAGGACGCTGAGAACAAGACAGATTCTGTAATTCAACCCCTCCGAGGCACTTTAGGGCTCAGAAGGCGCCGGTGTTAACGGCTCCGCGGCGTCTTTACTCCAATTCATGGCGACCGAGAAACGAGCCGGCACCGTGACCTTGAGGCCCAGTTTTACCGCTGTGTTTACTTAAGCCAGAGCAGATTTACTGGTTAAAAAAAAAAAAACGGATAAGTCGGGACACCGAGCGCTTCCCTGGAGAAAAGAGAGTGTGTTTTGCAGCATCCTGTGTATGTGTGACTTTTATGAATATGCACATGTGTGTGTGTCATCACCAGTCTTGGTGGGTCCCTCCCCTTTTTCTTTCTCAAATGTGTGCAACAGACCTGAGGCCAGAGGCCACAGGGTGTCCTACAGTGAGGCAGACATGGTAAAGACTTGGGTTCCACGTACTTATGCAGGGGGCAACGGGCGAGCGGCTCTGCTGGTAGCCTTTAGCGCAGCGGTTGCACGTGATACCGGTCACGCCGTCTTTACAGGGACATTGTCCTGTGGTTTGGTTACAGGTTTTGCCAGCAGCGCCCACGGGATGGCAATCACATGCTGTGAGGAAACAAAGGAAGAAAGAGAGGCACAGTGAGTGGTCTCGCACACACACACACACACACACACACACACACACACACACACACACACACACACACACACACACACACATGTGGGGTGATACAAACTTGTGCTATCTACAGAGAGTGCAGGTGGTGCACACAGCAGTGGAGGCCACAATAATAAGAGTGGGTGAGAGACAGGTGGAGGCGTGCACACAGAGAGGCGGGACTTACTCGGGAGGAGGAGGAGGAGGAGGGGGGAGGGGTCCCGACGCCACGGCGCTCATTATTTGAAGCGAGCGAGGCGCCGCGACTAAAGAGAGCCACACATCCTTCTGTCTCCGCAGACACGTTGGCACCGTTTTGCTAATTAGTGCGCACACATCAGGTGTCATCCGAATGAATCGGAAAACCTGCCAGGATATCGCCATCATCTCCCCAAGTCCTACAAAATGTGGCTGTTTGGCCTCGGCGCCGCAGACCATGTCTCCCAAATGATATAATAATGGAGGATAATCCTAATTCCCTGGTTCTGATTAATGGCGGGCTTTGAACGCGCGCCCAGGACGTCTGTCACACTTCCTCCCAAACTTGGGGGGTCTATTGAACACACATGCTGCAGGAATGTAATAATTTTTCCACCGATGCGGGCCCTTTAATTCATTTCACAGCCTGTCAAGTTCGTAAATCGGCGTTGAATGAAAGTTATCTGCGAGTTCCAATCCCGACCGGAGCGGCCTTGATAATCTTTCAACATTTTCCACCGCCTTACTCGAAAAAAACCTGCAAAGCCTAAAACATTTGTCATCAAACTCCCACCACTATATCCCTCACCCCCGTGGGTGTTATCATCTCTGTTTTATTTCCTATGGGAAAGCCGTGATGTGCAGCGGTTGGCCCGGCCTCTGCTCCTTTGTCTCCCCACCCTGAAGTTTTTTTTTTTTCCTGCGTTGTGTCACTTGTGTCACTTTGAAAGCCTTCAAAGGGCGTATAGCTGAATTATGTACTTTGAGGTTTGGCTTTAGTGGTTTGGCCTGTTTTTGTTTTTAACCGCATGCTTTCTGCTTTCAGCCTCTAAACAATCCGTCCGTTTCGGGCCCCAGTCGCATCGAAGTCGGCGTCTCATATGAACAAATGTCAAAACAAGTTTTAATTAATAGCGACGCTTATACACAAAATCAAAACCCGCAGGCTTCTACTGTGCATTCATTCAAAAGATTAAATTATGTACTGTAATCCGCTTGCAAACAGATGTCATTTGATTGGCTTTTTTTTTCTTTCTTTCTGTTTTGAATTTATGTCTTTTATGCGTTTAAAAAAAGCTAAAGTTTCAGCTCCGATGTCAGGTGTTCTTCGACAGGGAGCGCCGATACGGTTGTTATTCATTCAGGCTGTCCGACAGGCATGCTCTCTGGGAGAGCCGCATTACAGCGGGGCCTCGGGGGGGAGAACCCTGCCGTAAAGTGGTAATGCAATACAGAATCTGTACTCTTCATGATCGACCTCGGGCTCCTGGAAAACGACACAGTTGTTGTTGTTTCAGTGAGGTGATTAGAAGAGCTCCTACTGAAGAAGCACTGCAGGGGCGAAGTCCATCATTTAGGTTTCAGCAAGCTCTCTCTCCTCTCTATCACACTCTGGCGCTTTTATCTCTACCTGTTTCCTGTGATTCAGCTTCTGTTGAGGCTCTTATCTCTCCTCCTCCGTGTGTGTGTGTGTGTGTGTGTGTGTGTGTGTGTGTGTGTGTGTGTGTGTGTGCTGTTCACCCTCCTTATCAGACTGAGCGAAGCCTCCTTGTGTATCTATTTGTACCTTTTATCAGACCAATCTGTCACCGCTTTCATTGCTTGGTTGTGTCTAGCTCGGTGGGGAGGAACAGCACACACACACACACACACACACACACACACACACACACACACACACACACACACACACACACGTGCATCAGGGAGCCCAATAAAAACCGTGAAGGCCGGTGCAGCACGTCTTCGGGCCTGTACATTTCAGAGCCGGTCGAGGCGCAGGAGGGCAAAGTGCGCCTCTGGTTCGGAGCTTCAGAGAGCTCCGGTTATATTTATAGAGCGTCTTCCTGGTAACCGCAGCTCTCAGAGCCTCCAGCTCGCCAGTAAATCAAGTCGCGCAGCACATGGCCTACAGGTGGGGAAACGCTCTCCTCCTCCTCCTCCTCCTCCTCCTCCTCCTCCTCCTCCTCCTCCTCCTCCTCCTCCTCCTCCTCCCTGCATTTGGTCCCTCGTAAGGCTGACTGTTTTGCCTCTTAGCTGCTTCCCCCCCCCTGGGTGGATGACTAATTGTCCGACTCCTCGGCTTGGACGGCCCACCTGTTGGCTGAAGGGCCCGCTCACTCTGTAGGGTGCGAGTGAGAGTATTTTTTAGGTTTTTTTAAGTGTGTGTCCACTTAACGGTTAAGTGGCTGCCGGCACTCTGCACCGTGGCTGCCACAGATGGCTCAGGGAGATACGGGAGGAGGGCAGTGAGGGGAGCGGGGCTTCTGCCTCTGTGACAGAAGTTAATGATCAGAAGTGGAGGAGCGTGTAGCAGAGCTGAATCTCAGGGATCAGCCCCGTGGTAACTGTCGGGTTTCTCGATGAAGACGGAATTCTCCAACGCCGAAAGAAGAAAGAAGCTCTTGCCGCCGGGAGTATAAAAGAATGAAAAATGTTCTTAGTGGACTGGAGTGGATTTCAAAGGCACCCTCAGTCGAAGATTGCACAATGTGATAATTTTGAACTCTGCCAATCTCATACCATAAAGCTGCCGTTTGAAGTCTGAACCCACCGCCACCCGTTTGGTTTGGGCCAATAAGAATAATTTGTCGGCCCTGGAGTGAAGCCAAGCTCCCTGAGTCTGTGCTCTGTTATAATTAGGTTTCCGCTCCTCCACAAGTATCTTCAGAGAGCAGAAAGAGAGAGATGGAGTGATCGGGTGGTTGCACCAAACGTAAACGGCTCCGTGAAGGTTCATCTGAAAGAGGGTGCGTGCGTTTGACATTTTATTGATTGCGGGCCCCAAAATGTCAGACGTGAGCTTCTTCCCGTGAACGATGTTTGAAGCACATGTGCGTCGCTCCTAATTGAAAACACAGATGTCCCGTGTGTCCCCTCCCCGGACGGAAATCCAAAGCTAAAAGTGAAGTCGTGAAAATCTATATTTTCTCTAATCTCAAGCAGGAAACATTTTATATGCGGTCAATAAAAGAAAAAAAAAGACCTTACTGTGTCAATGGAAGACATATGCTGTTAAAAAAACTCTGATTGAAACAGAGCATCCCTTAATAAAAGCCTAATTTCCTTCTATATGCAAAATATGTTCCTCATCATCCCATCGGCGGATGCAATTACATGATGGTTGATGTTGGGATTCCTTCCGTCCCAGAACCAACGCCGACCTGCCTGAGCTTGATTTGTATTGAGAGTAGATGGTCCTCTGAGGAGGACTAATCCAGAGCAGAGCTTGGACTTGGATCGGACCACTGGAGTAGTTATCGATGTCGAAACGCTGTCGACTCCACATCAAGATGGGTTGTTTAAGGGAGACACTACTGGGGGAGACACGGTAACTAACAGATACCACCATGAAACCTCTCCCATGTGATTACTTACATTAAGATAATAGTTTTTTGTATTACACGTTGTATGTCAATGTATGTTTGAGTATGCCAATGAGGCATTGTCTTATCAAATATGTGCTTATTTACGTACATCTCCAGAACAGGCATTTGAACATTGGATGAAGCCAGGTTCAGAATTATTGTCTCATTTCATTTTTTACAGATGGAATTCTTGGATATCTCTTCGTATCATTCCATGAATCCAAAAATACCTTTAACAGCCATTAAAAAATAACTATGAATGATATATGAGCAAACATCTGTTCAGAATATAAATGGGAATGAAACTGGAACGTTTGGTGTATGCAAGTGCTACTAAAGCGGAGATTTCTGGTTTAAATTTATTTGGAGAAAAGCTTGTAAAGTAGCATACGTTTTGGAGACACTACTGGAGTCTCCAAATATCACCATGAAATGTCCACAGTTGGTTACCTACATTATGACAATTATCTTTTGTACTTTTGTAAACAAGTAGTAAAATAAACCACTAAATGTGTATTTTTGACATTTTTGTGTATATTTGGATGTTTTTTTTATGTATTCTGGCAGTTTTTTTGTAAGCAAAATGGGTGAAAATGTTCAATGTTCCTGCCTGCAATGTCTTCCTCCCTTCAGGACAAACGACTGTTTAACTTTTAACAATCAGTGCCTGGGTGACAGACGGCTGATTCAACGTATCTCCGTTATACGACGGAGGCGTTGAAAGACCACCCAGGGGGCTTTCTAAGTTCACGCACTTCTTTGTCAAAAAAAAACGCTCCGTGTGTTTTACTCGGAGGCTTCAAACGGCAAAAGACACAAGCAAGAGCTGCTTGAAGCGCACGCTGTGTTTACACTCCCGCTCAATGAGGGGTGAAGTTATAAATTTCGCCGTGTCAGCGTGGCCGCCGGGCGCGGCTCGCTCTCTTTGGACTCGCGATGGCCTCCCGTGGAAACGAGCTGCTTTCCTTTGGTGTGGGGGGGGGGGGGGATCGCATTACGCAAGTAAAAGCAAACTCCCGCGCTGCCGCCTTCCAGAGCCCATTCTCCCACCGAAGAGAAGGCCGCACCTCTCTTTTTGAGCTCAATAAATAACCAAACCTCTTAATTGCTGTCACTTCGGCGCAGCGCTCACTCTGCTCGAGGAGCGGACAGAAAATTTGTTCTGCGGTTTGAGTTTCGTCGAATTATCGTGAGTTACGATGTTTCGAAGCGGAGAGACTTTTGACAGCACGCATGGGTGTTTGACGGGGTTTAGGTTTACAGCCTTTAGGTTTATTAACAGAGAGGGCATGAAATACAATGACACACATCTTTAAAGGCCTCATCTGTAACTTTGCAAATATAGTTTGCGAAAATGTTTGAATTGGCGAAAAAGAACCAGCGCATGCTCTGTATCATTTGTCAGCTCGGGGAGGTAATTACCACGGATCCTTTATTGTGAGTCTGGTTTGATGTAACCGAATACCTCGGTCCAACTCGGACAGCATTTTCTTACAATCGCACAGAGGCAAGAGAGGCGGGAAAACGTGCACAGACTCTGGCAAATTTCACGGATGGAATCGAACAAAAGAAAGAAAAAAAGCTGACGATTTCATACGTGGTGATGAACCGTGTTTACGTTGTCGTTCGGCGAGAGGCAGGGAGTTGATTTGCTATTTACGAGCTTGGAGACTGATGTAATGAGTCGATGACATGCCTGCACTCCTGTTACGAGCCTGCGGGACTATAATTATCTTTCAGATAATGCAATTATAGATCGGATTGAATTGTTTAGGGAGCCAAAACAAAGCGCCCTCAAGCTGTATTTTTTTGGGGCTCTGAATTAACAACGGTGAAATTGTGCGTGACTGTGCTGATGATCAGAACAATGATTACTGCTGTAACTAATGCTTATTTAAATAACTATTAACCTGTCAATTATTTATAATTGATTCATAGTTTGTTATAAAATGTAAAACAAATTTGAAATAATTGCCATTGCAATGCACTCAGTGTAATAATGTTTTTCAAGACAACATTTTGCAAGTACATATTAGCAGCAGGAGAGCGAGAGAACAATGCAGACAAGATGAGACATAATCCATGCGTAGAGCACAGATGAAGATGAAGACGAAGATGAAGGAGGCAGAGTTCCTGACCAGCAGCACTAGATATCAAAAAGCTCTACGTGGACATAAAATCCAGAGCCAGACCAGTTCTGTCCTATATGCCAGAGGTGCATGCCTGGTGCATTTTTCACCTTTTTTATTTTGTGACTAAAGTTTACGGCCATCACATTACTCATCACGGTCGTGAGGAGAGCAGATTGCCACATCAGTAGAAAACTGGTTCATCTCAATACAGGCCGGCTGTTATCTAGTTACGGTAAAAAACGTATATTTAAATATTTAAACTGAGGTTTAATTTGTCTCTCCAGCAAAAGTGTTGGTGGATCTGTTCTCCTCTCCTTTTTGGTGGAGAGCAAACTGACCAGAGTAGGCAATGAAAGTGAGCCTGAAATCAACAGAAATATGCTGGATTAATCATTTGTTTGCTGACCAAAATATTTGACAATCTAAAACGTGTAAGGCCTTAGAGAAAATGGTGGTATCATTAAAAAACTATACAGTTAATTACACTAATTCAAATATGATTTAATTATTTCCCAGACTAGGTTGAAAATGTGCTCTCTTTTTTTTGGCACAAATCCTCTTAATTATGCTTTCATGCTCTGCATTAATATTTAGTTTCCTGTATATTGTAAACTATCTTTTGTCTGCAAGTAAACCGCTTCAACAGCTTTTAAGATAAGATAAAATAAGATAATCCTTTATTAGTCCCTCAGTGGGGAAATTACAGGATTACAGCAGCCTTGCTCACAAGTGAATAAAAAGAATAAAAAGAAGAATAATACAGTAGAAACAAGTAATATAAATAAATATAAATGAGCAGTAAAACAGTAGAGAATATTATTAGTAGAGAATAATATTTTAATAACTCTGGTGAAACGCTCAGCAGGACCTGGAGGCGTCCGAGGAACGAACCCCCATGAAAGTTAGTCATGGGACGCCGAAAGAATAAAACCTCTTGACACATGAGAAGGGATGCAAGAACAACAACATGGAAGAGAAAGACAAAAAAAAAGAGGTTAAATCTCCACAATTAGCCGGCCTGGCAGAGGATAGGGGTTAATGACGCACAACGTCCCCGCCGTGATGAATCGTGTGTTTGCATTCCTGCCCGACAGGAGAATGGGCCCAAAGCCACGGAAGGTGTTAGTGTCAGTGGAGGAGCAGAGCTCATGAGCGGAGAGAGACAAATGGATGCTTTTCTTTCAGAGGGGAGCTTTGTCATGAAGTAGAGGCGTTCATGGCCGGAGGAGCGGCGAGCGGTCGCTGGATGTTTAATCGGGCCGATTGCGGCGCACGGGACGTTCTTTTGAAAATGACATCGTCGACCGCGTTGGTCAAATACACCTTTACATATAGTCTCGCCCGATTCACCTGACCTGCCGTCCGTGAAACTGAGTGACCGAGGTGAGAGGTGAGACGACTCGGCAGGCTTCAACTGTCAGCAGGCGGCTAATGTTTCCTCTTTGGAAGTGTGTGTGTGTGTGTGTGTGTGTGTGTGTGTGTGTGTGCAAGCTGTATCTCTACTCTGAGGTGTCTCTGGGCTTGTTTGCACATGGATTCAGCTCCTGTTGTCTCTCCCTGCAGCTATAGAGGAGGTGAGAAAAAGCTCCTCCGCCTCCTCCTCCTCCTCCTCCTCCTCGCTTCCTTTGACCCTTATTAGCTACGGTGAGGGCTGATGGCAGGCGAAGCACACCTGTGTGGGGGTGTGTGCCTCTTCCTTTCCCTCCCATCTTTCATTCTCTTACCGCCCCTCTCTTTTGCTTTAACCCTCCTCCCCCACTCCCCATCCTTCCACCGATGTTCCTCAGGTTCTCGCTCGTCTTTGACCTGCACCGTGTATCACTTCACACCTCCGTTCTGTTTGTTTTGCTTGTCCTGTCATCCCCCATCACCCTCCACCCCCATCACCACCACCACCAGAACGAAGCCAAATAACTCAACCGTCGATGAGGGAGCGGCCCTCCCTTTACCGCCACGACCTCCACAAATCCCAACAGACCCCCAGCTCATCTCCGCTGACAGAGGGAGATGAGGGCGAGACGAGAGAAGACTGCCGCCCCCCCGCCCCACACACACACACACACACACACACACACACACACACACACACACACACACACACACACACACACACACACACACACACACACACACACACACACACACACTTCCTGTAATTCATCTTGATGAAATTGCCAAAACTTTTTCGACAAACTTTCACTGTCCAGAAAAAAGAAAAAGAAAAAGAAAAGAAGCGCTGTACCTTTGCAGGCTTTCCTGTGTGAGATGGGTTTGGACAGGTCTCTGTAGTAGCCCTCCTTGCAGTAGTGGCAGTGGCGTCCCGCCGTGTTGTGGCGACAGTTGAGGCAGACTCCGCCGCTCTTCCTCCCCGACAGCTTGTACAGCTCCATGTTGAAGCGGCACCTCCGGGCGTGCAGGTTACAGTTGCAGGCTGCGGAGGGAAGGAGAGGTTGAATTGCTGAGAAACCAACGGGTCAGCTGTGATGCTAATTTAAACAATGGCAACATGTTTGTGCATATCCTTTTTTTTTTTTTTTAAAGCAAGTGATGAGGAGCATTGGGGGACGACATATTTGACAGTGTGTATGGCATCTACAAAGGTCTCACTGCTGGAGTCAAACCTGAGTCGTGCGCTGTAACCAACCAGATGTTGACCTTTTTCTGAGTCAGAATCAGAACCAGAACCATTTATTGCCATGTATGTTTTCACATACAAGGAAGGTGCATAACATTTAACATTTAACATTTAACAATAAACAGAGTGCAATAAATGGGAGCATGAATATCAAATTAAAGTTAAAATAAACTGCACGAAATTATTGTTTGCATAAAATATTCAAAATAATGTAAACGATAAAGACACAAAAAGTGTAATGATAAAGTGGCGAGTGTATTTAAATATGAGGTATGGAGGGATGTGCAGTGGAGTGACCAGAGGGAAATTGTCTGGCGGTGACAATTAATTTGTATTGTTTCTTATTATAACTGAATTGACATGTATGGAAAAACAATACCTTGATTGCAGTGAACAAAGTCCTCACACGCAAAAATAATGACCGTGGGAGTAAGTTCACTTTCATACTTGCACCTTTTTTAAGTTCATTTTAAGATGCGGTTAAACTAACTAATAACTCAGCAGGAAGCAGAACTAATGCACATTCACCGTGCAGCCTGTGCACTACTTTATATTGGTGGCATCCCTTTTCCCCACCTCTCTCCTCCAGCTGCCTCTAATACTCATCACTCCCCTTTACATTCCTCTAGCTCTTCCCTCCAGAGTCCACGCCGCACTGAACCGAGTGAAGCGGAGGGCCCGGTATCAATCTATCGTTCCTCCTCCCCGTTCCCTGTGAGCGTGCGCGTGAGACCCCCCTTTCGCCGCGAGCTTGTTTACTGACGAGTGCAGTCGCCGGCACTAAGTTTAATTAGCCCGCCCGATGTTTATTCATGACTCTCTGGCAGCGAGAGCGAGGCGGACACGCCCGACTTCATTAGGGCCCGGCCACCGGTCCTCCCACCACCACCACAGGCGCGCTCATGCATTATTAACGGCGGCGCTTCTGATACAGATGTGTGCGGGTGCATGCTGTCGGGGGTCGACACGCGTGTGGGTGCCCGTGTATTTTCCTGCAGCACCTGCTTATCATCTGCTCCAGAAGCCTTACTTCTCCTTTACCATCCCTCAATCTGGCTTCTCACAGGCGTGTGCGTGTGTGTGTGTGTGTGTGTGTATGTCTATTTGGGACACCCCCACCCCCCTCGAGTTCTCCCCTCCACTCCAAGGGCCTAATTACAATATATTTTCTAAAGTACATACACACACACGCTTGCATTAGCAGCTCTGCGTTTTATCAGTGGTGACTTGTGTCTTTCCTGCAGGACGGCGAGGGTTTAATTAGCCGATCCGTCTCTGCTTTTAATGCCATGACACCTCCGTTCCATATCTCCGTGTCCTGTGAGCGCCCCCGGCTGCATTTACACCTGTCTTTCCTCTTAAAGCGACACAGGTCCGATGTTTTCCATTGTCTTCTTTAGCGCTACATTTACACCTGTGAGTGACACGTGTTGCTTCCTGCGGCGCCAACAACCAGGACGACGGCCATCTCTTCTTTAATTCGGAGAATATCTCGTGACTAAATTGGCATTTGTTTTTAGCCACGGAGCTCAATTGATGGAACACAATGGCTTCAATTCTTCTGTCACTTGCAAATTGCCGAAGGGGCAGGTTCGGCCTCTCCGTGATCCCGGGCCACACTTGGTGAAAGCCATCTCTGCGCCCGCCTGCAGGTAATAGGGATTACTCTGTCGGGGGGGAGTTCAGCCGGTGGAGGATCAGTACACGGTCTCAGACCTGCGGACGCGTCTCTGTTACACTGCAAAGAGCGCGTCACACCCTTTTCCTAAAAGGAAGACGGGGGAATTCAAGCCCTGTGCGGACTACGCGGCCTCCCGGTGAGAATAATGCCGCCGGATACTGAAGAAGAGACGGCATACGAGCTGAAGGTGTGGGGGCCGAGGGGCCGCATTGTGTCGGACGGTATCCTGCTTCATGAGGTGTTTGTTGGCGGATAATGGGGGACGAGTGAGAAGCACTTCATCTAAACTTACTGACACTGGGCCTCGCTCACACAATGCCCGTTTACACCTTGAGAAGAAAACAAATAAATGTCGGAATCCATGTTATTGCTGGCGCGATACCAAGCGTTTCATGAGCCACGGCTGTTTCTAAAAAATGGCATCGTCACACGCGCGACATCATTTCTCCAAATCAAAGCTCATGTGATTAAAAAAACAATTGAAGAATTGCGAGCCAACACGCGGGAGTCTGGAACTTATCGTTATTAAATAACCTCCTCATCTTTTGAATGTATTTGCATCGGATATATTGTGTCACATGTACCTCATGTTAATGTACGTATTGATCACTCTGAGATAACTAATTATCTTGTGTGTAATGATTAGAAATCGTGTGATTGGTCAAGACCTGCTTGGCTTGGCCAACGACCACAATAGCGTGACTTTGCATTACATTTCACATTGCTGACACTTTTATCCAAAGCGACTCACAATAAGTGCATTCAACCATAATGCGTCGGATTTTCCTGCGTTGTGGCAACACGTTTTGTCAAGCAAAAAAAGAACAAAAGCAGGAAATCGGTGAGTTTCTTCATATTTGGAGCAAACGCCCACTCGGACTCGAGATTGAAGTGATTATATTTTGGTGGTCAAAAGTCACCGGGACCTCACAAAACACACTTTTGGCCATACTCTCGGAATTAACACACTAATTAGGACAATTTCACAACTTGACTGGTTGGCAGAGGCATGCGAGGTGGAAACTCTATTCTCTTGGAGGCAGAATAAAAAAACGGACCAGACCAGGCATGAAATATATCAAGCAGGAGGTGAGATCATTCCTGCTACCCTCGAAAAAAATAGATATTTAGTTCAAAACTGGTCCATAACTTATTTTACTAACTAAATAGGTGACCAATGCAACAACAAAAACACACAGCAGAACATTGGTCCCACAACTGTAAGTGGAAGGATTTTTCCCAAAAGACACCAGGACACATTGGCAGTGAACCCTGCTCTCTGCTGCTGCTCAGATACAAGAGAACCACTGTGATAACGGTGCCCAATAATGGCATTGCTGCGCGCGCGCACACACACACACACACACACACACACACACACACACACACACACACACACACCTGCTCTTTACAACCATCAGGGTTTCTGCCCTTCATAGGAGACACAAAAGCTGAGCTGTAGTTTATTTCATCCAAGCAATCAGCTCACACACCTTCACAGCAAACACAAAAGCTAATGCAACCATTCACACACACACACACACAATCATGCCGAGTGCACCAGGTGCACTTCAAAACACTTTGCCTCCTGCGATTCAACATTTCATCTGCGTTGTTGATGAGCACAATACATTGCCTGAGAATCATCTGTAAATCGAAGACATTTTGCTTTTACAAGACCTTTTAATATAATATTTTCCTAATATCACAATTTGAGTAGCTTTGTAAATAATGTGCTGAAACTTTATTTTTGATAATTCCTTTTGACAACAGACACAATTACATTTTTCTGGCCCCCCCTTCAATCGTTTGGTCTGTTTCCCACCAGGTTCACTGCTCCAGGCTGGATTAGCGAGTCTCCCTCCAGGTCAGCAGTAAAAATAAGTGTTGAACCGATACCTTTTATAACAAGAGTAATTGAATTAGATGGATAAAGCTAAGCTCACCCAGACAACACCTCCTGTAATGTGCACCACCGCTATCTGAAATTGGCGAGCGCCGCGTTGGAGACTCGCAGCTGCAGATTTCGACAGGAAACTGATTTTGTTTATCGGGCGCTGCTGCTTCCCCCCCGCCCCCCCCGCACATCCTGGGAAAACACGTGGCCCCCCGAGCATGCGTCTGAGTGTGTTTTGGGAAAAGCCGGCCAATTAGTGTCTTCGAGTCGGTTCCCAGCACCCATCAGCTGACCTCAGTCTCGTAGCGGCACAGAGAAGAGGCCTTCCCCTCGGCTAATTAGAGAGGGGAAATTCACGCCGCAGAGCCGGGGGAGGTTCAACCCGGCGCTCTTACGATAAGCACGGTAATTGAGTGACGTCGGCCTCGCCGTGTCGTGAAGAGACACTCGAGCAACTGATCTCTGCCACTTTCGCTCTGAATCCGCGTGCTTCTGGCTGCTCCAATGGAGACGCTCAAGAAGCTCTTTTTTTTTTTTTTTTTTTGTGCCATGCGAGATGTCAAATAGAAATAAGCAGCGTGTTCGGAGGTCTGGGGAGGTCGCAGGCTCTGACAAAGATTTCGACCGGGCCAGGACAGAAAACCCCAAAACCCAACAGCAGCGCCCGCGAGCGAGGGGGAGCAGCAGGAGCTCTGCTATTCTGCTTTTAAACAAACACCGAGGGGAGGCTACACATGAACAGTTTACTTTTAATCCGGTGGGCGCCCCCCCCAAAAGTAATCTGATTAACTTCTAAAGCGATGAAAAAGTTTTTAAAGTAGTATATATATTCACGATGACTTATTTTTGCAAATGTTTTTATAAACTGTGCCCCAAAATATCTGGAACAGCTTGATACCCCCCTAAACTGTATGGTGCATTACATTAAATCAAGGCAGGCTGTAAGGCGCCCCTCTTTCTACCCCCTCACAGAGCTCATGGAGGCAGAGAGGCTGACTGAAATGCTTTTAAAGCAACAAAGCTATGAAGGACATTTTCTTGCGGGACACTCTGATTTCTTTCTGTAGTTTTCAAGTAATTGACTTTCCTCAAGTAAAAGTAGCAACACAGCACTTTAAAGACTCTGCAGACTGCATCACAAGAAAAGGAATAGAGAAATAATCTTATCACAAGTGAAGGTATAAAAACGCTCCATTACAAGTAAAGGAAACTAACTCCATTACGAGTATATCAAATACTCCAATACAAGAAAAGGTATATCAAAATACTTCACGACAAGTAAAGTTATATATATTAAAAAAAATAAAAAAATACTCCATTATAAGTAAAAGTAGAACAAATACTCGATTACAAGAAAAGGTAAGTCTCAAATCTTAAATTAAGTGAATGTTTTAATAAAATGTCATGCTTGCAGTAATAAAGTAAATCAATTCTTTTGTTTACTGTCCCGGTATGAATGGTGGTAAATGAGCTCCGATATTGATATGACTATGCTGACGGTGAACAATGTTACAATGAGGAGAGGGACAAAGAATAACAGTCGGTATTTTCCTTTAACGTCTTGGATTTCTCCTCGACATCACAACACATTTTGTGGCTGAATTAAATCTGTGTTGATTGAATGATTGATTTAAAAAACGCCGGCGCCAGAGCCTCCATTCAGACTGAATCCACGGCAGTGATGAAGATGATGGAATTTGACTGTGGAGAAATGATCGCCCAAATGTTTCTCCCAAAATAAAGCCTCCATAATAACTGTTGAACCAAAACAGAGTGATGTGAAATTACAAAAATATTTATGTTCACTCGGTAACCGCGGCATATTTAGCTCTCTATTGCATATCAACCAATACATTTTGTCTCTTATTAATTCGAACAATACGGCCTTTTTATTGTGCGTTTGTTGATCCAGACACTGGCACCATAAAGGCGAGAATTACCAAAATAAAAGCTCTAATTGAGGACATTTGAGGGATTAAGATGACAGACGGAGCGCTCGTGTTTGACGTTCTCTTACGATGCAATTATGGCTCTATATAAATGTACTTTATTAATCTTTTCAGACAACCAACTCATTTGTCTTTCATTAGTTGTTGCCACAATATGTGTAATTGTCGTATGAATCGCTATAAATTATCCACACACTGAGCCTTTCATTTATTTCATTTGATACGCAATGAACTTTCAAAAATGCTATTCAGACACTTTTTTCAGCCCACATTTCTTGTTCTTGTTTGAACAAGAAACAAAGCTTTGTCACGCAAATAAATCTTGCAACATTAATAATTATAAATTAAAAAATATTCTGCAATTAGTGGGCTTTATAAAATTATTTCCCACCAATTATCGCAAGATTTTTTGCAATTAGGATAAACAGACAAACAAACTGTCAACAGCAAACCCACTGCTTTTTGTGATGGCAATATGAACACGTATAAATGTTGAAACAGGATTCAAAAAGGTCAAAACGCCTTTCACAAAGTAACACTTTCACAATCCACGAACAGTTGGGCTACAATTTCATTTTGGGCCCCGCATTTCTGCTGAAACCCCGACGCACTCTGAGAGCGAACAAAGAAAAAAGAAAAAGAGTGTGAGAGCGAGATTATGCTGGTGTTGTGGAGGATGTAGGAAGTGTGTGTGTGTGTGTGTGTGTGTGTGTGTGTGTGTGTGTGTGTATGTGTCTGTGTGTGTTAAGGTCAGCGGTGCTCAGTTTGCATCAGGGAGCACCCTGGGAATGCCGTGAAACCGTGGGGCAATGGTGAGTGGGAAGAGAGGAGGATGAGGCGCCCACTGCAGAGATTATATCAGGCTAATTTAATTCCTTTATTGCAGCCAATTAGCCGCAGCGCTTTGGCCCCCTGTGAGCCCTCTTCCCTCTTCACGCTCTCTAATGACCTCAGCTAAACTCTGGATCTCAGCCGCTCCCAAAGAAGGCCATGTTTCACAGCCGCTGTGTTTCTTTTTTCTTTTCTTTTAATAAGCAGTTCGCCACAGACACTGTACCAAGGACGAGAGAACGAAAGAGAGGAAGGGAAATTAATAATAAAAAAGCTGGGGAAAAAGAGAAGACGAGGTGGACAGAGGAAGGGAGGGAGATCGGCCTCCTGCTTGTTAAATCCCAGGCCATGCTGGAGGAGAATCGGCTAATTGAGATCAAGTCACACAGAATATTCATCAGTCCTGCAGGGTTATCAAAGGCAGATTAAACATGCGGCGAGGACTGATTTCCAGTGGACGGATTCCATTCGCCGTCAAGCAGCCTTTACGCGCTCGTCTGACCCTTTTTTTTTCTTCCTTTTTCGCATCAAGTCAAGCTGTTTATCTATTTCTCCTTTTTCTTTATTTCATAATTTAACGCTCGGATGTTTTCTCATATTTGGTGAAATTATGCAACTCCCCAGCGCAGGCGGGGGGAGTCTACGGCTGTCAGGGTGATAAAATGTGTCTGATTTATTAAAGAGCTGTGAGAACCGCCTCGCCTCGGTGCGAGCGGGGATCCCTCATGAAGCTATTAGCGGCGGAGCGAAGGTTAATGTTAAGCAACGGATTTACAGTAGACGGCAGAGTAAACACCAGCGGAGCGCGGCTCAAATCCCCATCCCTGCAGCACGGCTATATGCAGCTTTTATATCCGAAGCATGAGAACAATCATACGGATAGAACGCAACGGATACATCCATTTCATGAAGTACAGAAAACCATATATTTGCAGCATTAATACCAGCATTAATCAAACGTGTGCAATTGCATTCATTTTTCATTATGTACTGCTATTATCTCGTCCACGTTTTACATTGTTTCCCCTCTTTCATAAGCCTGCTCTCATAACTGGGATTTATGTCGTAAGAGTGAGTCAAACAACGGCTGTCTTCATAAAAATCCCTGCACTGTCAATGATTTCCTGTCACTGCAACTGCAAGAGGACGTGTGTTTAGAAAGTCTAGCAGCGCTGACGCAGGACCCCCAGTCCATGTACGGACATGTGTAAACAGACTTGAAAATGTCCTGCACATATTTTGGAAAAATATCTCTAAAAAAATATAACTTTGATAGAATTACACGGGATGCACTGTTTTAAACGCTAAATGTGCTGCATGGTATTTGGTAGACGCTGACGTTTGTTTATGCCCGGTAGACGAGAAAAAAGAAATCCCTGAAAAGAGTATTTCCCTACTGTCCTCCCAGCCCGCAAACGTCTCCAAACACATTGAAACCACTAAAGCGCTTGTAAAGCCGTTGACACATTAACACCATGTCAGATGTACATTACGCTCACGTGCACACGGCCTTACAATCGTGCAGCCGCCTCCAGCAGCAGGCCGGCCTGCCCCACGCTGAGCTAAATGGCCCGTATATTCACTCCGGCTTCATGTGGGGGCTAATAAGGCCTTTCCCTTTTTCAAGAGTCTAACTAGCCACACAGAGGCACCGACAACAAAGAGCGGCCTAATGGCCTCCAATTTCCCGCATTAGTGCCCATTTAATGGCTGACCTGCCCTCTCGTTAGGCGGCGCAGCATGGGAGCACTTCTCAGCCTTGGTTGCGTGTGCACACACACACACACACACACACACAGTCCTTGAAGCCCTCCACAGCCACTCTGCCTCGGGGCCCTGCAACACTTCCACCCCACGCTGAGACGGCATAATAGGCCAGTTTGTAAAAAGGGCTGGCCTGTGATCAGCGGTGCATCCATTTGCTGAGTAATCAAGGGTCTTTTGTCTGACTAGTGTGTGTGTGTGTGTGTGTGTGTGTGTGCGTGTAAAAGCGTGTGCACCTGCATAAGGGAGAGAGCGAGAGAGGGAGATTCTCTCTGGCCCATCTGTCTTTATTTGCGCGCCCGTCGCTCTCAGAGTGCGTGTCTCCGTGTGAGTGTTTGCGTGAGTAATTCCAAGATAAAGTGGCTCTGCCTGGAAAAAAAGATCTCCCCCCGATTCATGTCTATGGGAACACAACCAACTGACATACAGTGCGGGAATAAAGGGGGCCCCGGCCCGGGGCCGCTGACGCGAGTGCGTTGTCTGTATGTCAGCTGTGCCATAAAAATGCCATGGCTGGAGGATGACATTGGCAGGTCCCATTCAGGGCGACAGCACTGAAAAGCCCTTTAGGGTGAAAAAAAACACACACAAAAAAAAAAAGATTCCTCAGGCCTGTCAGTGTCCCCCGTAGCTCCCCGCTGAACAATACCCACTAAGAGCAGCTGTCTTAATAGCGTGAGGGACTGACAGCTTGAGGGCCGATGCGATGCTCCGAGCAGCATCCGCGCAAACTTCATTCCCCTGGAACAACGCTCCGCTGTGTGACAACATAATGCGGCGAACGGGAGCGTTTGCCAGAGCCTGAACGCACCCCCTTTACGTTTCTATCGCACGCGGGGCCTGAGCTGACAGGGTTGGCGTGGCCCCGCGGCGTTCGGGAGCGGATGCCGTGGCCCACGATGGCAAACGATGCTTCCCGTGAAGCGCGATGACGATTGGAACCAAGTGGATTTACAGTTTCCTTCAGCAGGAAAAAGACCAAAAACATTCCTCTCGCTCGGAAAGCCTCGGCCAATGCGAGTGGGAACGGCGTGTGAACGCATTGTGTTTGACTGATGGAGCAATGTTTCCTTTGCAAAGCGGATCTGATCTGATAATCACAGTGTGAACGTTTGTTTTTTAGACTCCTCCTTCTCCTGCTCCTCCTCCTGCTCCTCAAGTATTAGCTGTCATCGACCTGGCTGTCAAAGCCAAACACAATAAGCTCTGTGCGCTCTATTGTTTTACATCCAGCCATTACCTAACCCCGTCTCCTAGCCTCGAGCCTCGCACGTCCACAAAGCACCGCTCTTTCGCGCGTCGGAAAACACGCGAGACAGATCTCTAAATCTCCCCTAAACAAGAGCTCTCCCCCGCCGATCATGTCAGACATCAACCTCCGGTCTATTTACTCCGCCAGTTTGGTTTCCATGGGACCGGCGGAGCCGCAGTGTTTTGGGTTCCCATAACTCCCGGCAGGCCGGATCGCACGTCGCTGGGCCCCCCGAGGCGGACGGGGATGTCAGAGCGAGACGACGAGACAGAGAGCGCACACAGGGCCAAGTCGCCCGCTCCATGGCCGTGATTCATGCTAATCCCACAGCCTCTGCAATTAAGGCAGTCACTCTGCCCCGACAATGCTAACGCATTATAGCCGAACGCCAGTCGGCCAGCACTGATTGGCGGCCGTGAGCTGAGAAAATAAACGGTGTTTGAAGATCGGATGATGGGAAGATTAGATGAGTTCATTTGGCCCTTCGGGCAGGAAAATGAAGGCAGGGAGCGTTTCCTCCTTGGTGAAGACGCTGGGTGTCTCCATCAAGCATCATCAGGGCTCATCTTTTTCTTTTATTTCTTGCTTGTTTTTTTTTCCTTCTTCTCAAACACATTTCCTACCAGCAGGATGTGAAGAAGAAGAAGAAGAAGAAGAAGAAGAAGAAGAAGAAGAAGAAGAAGAAGAAGAAGAAGAAGAAGAAGAAGAAGAAGAAGAAGAAGAAGCCAGTGGGAGAAGGCACTCCCTATACCTCGTTTTGGAAAGTTTTCCCATTTTGAAGTGAGTCAGCCTTGAGGATAAGCAGATGAGTCTTTGGATTAGGGATGAGATCGGAATGCTCGCCTGGATTTCTTTCTTCTGGCTACACGTTTATGGTTTTCCTCTCCCTCATAAAACGCACGTTGCACATCAGTCGATCTGGACACATCCTGTTTGTTAAGTGTCGTGGGAATCGTCGGAAGACTTTTCCCCTTTTAACTTTTTTAGTTCATGAAGCAGCAGTTGAGTAAATCTCACCGAAAGGTCCACTAGGTAGCTGTTCTGGAGCTTTCGGTCGTACCACATGACCCTTCCTGGGCAGATGGAGCTGCCTAGATGTTTAAATTTCAGTTCCACCTTTTTGGCTTAAACCTTAAACCGTATTTATTCTATTCATTCAAGCCAACATTGACCAAATTAAAATCTGTCTCCAAAGAAAAACCATGTGACAAGTTTGAAATGTGTTAACGGCTACCGAGTGGACCCTGTGGACTATCCGAACAGAGGTTAATTAACTACCCTCGTTCTTAAATACCACACCATTGTGAACGTAATGGAGTTAAACATTTTTTGCGCGTAATCCCCGTCATTAGTTCAAACGCTCGCAAAACGTCGGGATGGTCAAAGAAAAACAAAAGAAACTGCGTCCACAGAAACGCCGCGGCTTCTCCTCACCGGGCGGTGAATGCCTAATTTTTATTGTAGGCTCATTAGCGACCGCGGCACCGTGGCCATGCGGAGCAGGTGGGGAACCTTTGACCTTCACACACACACACACACACACACACACACACACACACACACACACACACACACACACACACACACACACACACACACACTACATTCCTTTGTCAAGTCCCCATTACTAAGTTACCACTCCTCCGAAATGGGCCGTGACCCTGCTCCTCCTCCTCCTCCTCCTCCTCCTCCTCCTCCTCCTCCTCCTCTTCTTCCTTCTCCTGCTGCAGATGTCATTAGTGACTCTCGACCGTTGAGACAAATTTCTCTGTAAAATGTATAAGCCATGAAAGCGGCTTCATTTGGGCGGTCAAACAAGAGGAGAGGAGGGGAGAGTTAGACCCTCTGAAACATTCATGGAGGAAAAGAAATAAATCTAATTTAGACTGAATTGAATTATTTCCCCTTACCCTCCATCCCTCTGTTTTTCCCCTCCTGGTGAAACTCAAAAAGAATACAATTCCACTACTTTTCGTCTCACTTTTACAACCTGCCAATCCATTAACTGTCAGGGGGAGCGGCAGCTTTGGCTCGAGTCGCAATGAAAACGAACCCGGACTGATTACTGCGAGCACCGGAGCTCGTTGTGGAAACGGCTGTGAGTTTAGAGTCCGTGTAGCAGTGGGTGGTCCTCACCGTCTTTACCGTCGAGTTAAAAAAGATCCCGAGCTTTTTAACACATACACACAGTCGAAGGCAAACGGTGGATAGGTGGATAGTAAATGTCCCGGATGAATAGAGATTAGGAAAACAGCACCACCACAGTGTGTGCTATACAGGAGCGGTGCATGATTCTCCAGCTGGAGCGTGAACGCACGGCGAGGCCGGGTTTTGAGCTGAACCCGGGGTCACTAATCGTATCGGTTCATATCGCACTCTTTTGCTGCATCTGGCCTGGAGGGCAGCCTGTGTTCAGACAGCAGCATGCGTGGGAATGATGAGGGAAGTGTACTTAAAGAGGTGTGTGTGTGTGTGTGTGTGTGTGTGTGTGTGTGTGTGTGTGTGTGTGTGTGTGTGTGTGTGTGTGTGTGTGTGTGTGTACGCTGTACATTTTTGACTTCTTGCCACCGAGCCAAGCTCAGTCTCCCATCCAGAGGAGGGAGTGAGCGGGAAGCCGCTGAAAGCCATAAATCTGAAACCCCCACGGCGCAGTTCCTTCACTCCTGTGACACATTTATTGTCCTCCTTTCATTCCCCCCCCCCTTCTCCTTATATTGTCCTCGGCTCTCATGCAGTTTTTATTTTTAAACTGCAAACTCTTAAACTTAAACTTGAATTCCTCCACGCAATGCATTAATAAAAACATTTTTTTTAAATTGAAAACCCGTCAGTGTTAAGCTGTGTTTGAGGGCGGGGGCTTCACAGTCCGCTCCGTCTAGATGCTCCGGTTACCGACGCGGTCACGACTGTGAAGCCAGCAGCAGGCCTTGCATCTGTCACAGCTCGCAGTTTTTTTTATTTGAAATTTGTTTTGTTCGTCTTGGAAGATTCAGAGTGTAGAAATAGATGAAGTAGAAGTTGGAATCAGATAATTTAGATAAAAATGAGTTGCCTCTCGCACATTTCCGAGAGAAAAAGAGGATCAGAAATGATCAAAATGAGGCGCATGCATATGCGCCGCTCTTATGACACGTGTTGTCTTCGCACGAGCTAATATATGTATTTAAAACAGACGCATTTGGTTTTTCAAAGCAGCTCGCGGACATTTTTGGATCCTTTCTCAGTGAGTCCGTCGTTAAGGCCGGTGAGAGGTAACTCGTGTCGTGCTCTGCCGTTGTGCGTACGGAAAAAAGTCGCGACAAGGACGACAGAAGTACGGAGAGGAAACGCAAGGCATTATGGGTGGTCTCTGCTGGTGCTGGTGCGTTCACATTGGAGGCGTTCACGTTGTAACGATGAACATTAAACAGGTGTAATCGCTGGAATAAAGATGTTATTTTTCATGACGTGAAGATATGGACTCTGATGTCGTTATTTATCGAACAGGCATTTTCTGAATGAATCGCAACTGACTGACAAGTTTTTGTTCATTTTAATCGGAAGAGTTTGTATTTTCAGCCAATTAAGGTGAAATAAACGCAATACCCTTTTGATCTTCCTGCATTTCTAAAAAAAATAACATTTTGGCTTAATACCCACCACGATGTATTTGATATACTACGATCAAAGCCGAATTAGGACAATGCCGTGACGATAAAGTCAAGGAAGGATCCTTAAACGGACGGATGGATTTCAAGGACGCTACGCCTTCAAATACCATGACCGTAACGTATCCACTGAGCAGCTTCCTTTAAATATAACAAAGTATAATAATACTCTTTGGCGGAGCGTGCTGCCGTCCTGCAGCAGCTTCGGCCGAGCGGAGGTTTCCTGCTCATTGGCGGCTGGTTTGACCCACGCAGATCGTTTCTGACACTGATGGAGCGGAGATGTTTTTACTGTACCGGCTCCAGAACCACATTCTACTGCACTCCTCTGCTGTGGCACGGTGCCTATACGGCTCGCTACCAATTAGGCCCTCGAGCACACACACACGCACACACACGCACACACACGCACACACACGCACACATTTGCATACTTCCACTGCTCTAATTGCAATCTTGGAACAGTAGCCCTTCAAGGTTGTTTTTTAATTCAATTTCTTCATAAAAAATCGCAGCATTTCATATCGTCTGTAACCCAGTGTGACACTTGTGACTCAGGCAGGAAGGATACAGTTGTGGAAGGGGAGGAAGAGGAGGGGGAGGAGGAAAAGAGACCCCTCTGACCCAGAAACCCAAAACCTCATTGTAATTTAGTCATCGGTAGAAGGCAATTAGCGAGGGAAGGGCTGGACTTTGCCAGAGCAAGCAGAGGGCTGACACACGCTGAGGGTAAACGCTGCTTTGCCGCCAATAACGTGACAACAGACGACGGTTGCTTTTTTTTTTTTTTTTTTTTTTACAATAGCAAGTGCACGTTTTAAAACGTAGAAAGCAAAGAACAAAAGAAGGGTTTTTTTACTTCATCTTGAATGAAAGCAAAGCAAACAGGAGGTTAGCTCAATTCTCCCGGATAGAAAGACAGCGACGCTCGTCGAGGATTTATTGATGCCCCCTCTCTCACGCAGAAGATTAAAGGCAGGAGGTGGAACGCCTCTCTGTTTGTCTCACGTCTCATTTCAAATGAGGATTTATTCGGACAGGGGCTGGGCCAAAAGTTCAAAAACGTATTCGCTGCAGCCAGCATTTGGAGCGCCATACGATAAAACCTCCTGAGTGATAAATGACACCTTTTGGCCCGGCTTATCACTGCGGTTCCCTTTATGGAGAACATACAGATGACGCAGCTACTATGGAAGCGTTGCGTGGCAATTGTGATTCAAACAGACGTTTTTATTTGTTGGTAGGTTAGACAAACTGTATTGAAGATAACAAAGAAAATCTGCACATGGCAACTAAGAATGTGGTTGTGGCAAATACATTATGTTTCAGGTATGTTTAGGGTTTATAGCTAGGGTTAGGCTTCAGGGAAGATTACGTTAATAAGACTCAAAAGGGCACACTATTTCCTCCGTGGGACTAATTATGAGGTGCAGCTATCAGGCTGGAGGAGGAGGGTTTCAAAAAGCTAGACAGATTATCACTTTAAGGCTTCCGAGGAAAGAGAGGCCACTTCCTGTGTCGGCTCGCGGGTTTCCATCCCAATGCTGCCACTATTGTGAGCCCCGCTGGCCGATGAACTTCTGCGCTTTCCAGGGAAACGTTAAGTGGTTGTGTGTAATTTGTGTCAAGAATAATATTATCACCCCCAGTGCGTTATTGATTCTGTAGATATTCCTTAATATTTGCTCTGGCAAAGGAGGTCGACTCTACAGGATGATTGCGCTGCTCAGCGGACCAGGAAAATTGACCATAATTATCAAATAGGCCACTTAATCTAATGAAAATGACTTCAGAAAATAGTTTGACCTTTATAGTTGTTTTTTTTGTCTTCGCATCTCGCAGCTGATTAAAGAGAGAAACCCCAAACAGAGGGCTCCTCCTACAGCATTTGATATGGATCAACTTGATCATGTTTTCCGAAAACACTTGTTTCAAATATCTATTTTCCCACCTGTGCAAACATCCCCCTGTCAACACATTCACAACGTGCCCATCGTACTGTAATCTACACTAAAATATGAAATCCACTGCGTTGGCAAGACAGGTGTCGTTTCCGATGAGGTCATCGGCCGAGGCAGCAACCCAAACACTAACCGCTGTTATTCTTCTCTTTTAAATCCCGCTTTTTACTTTTTCCACTCTATCTTTTGTGATCGCCTCGTTCTTTTATATGTTCACTGACCTTGAATGTTATTGGGGCTCAGAGTTCATTTCCCAACTGTTTTTTAAAAGCTGTTTTTTAAAAGCTGTTTTTTAAAAGCTGTTTTTCAAGCGGTTGGTCCGGATATTTTAAACCACCATTAACTGCTGCTACTGTCTGGCCTTTACCCCTAACATGCCACTGTTCACCCCTTCTTAAAGAATCCCTCGGTTTTAAAAGGGACAGTTCACCCCAAAATTCTAAATACACATTTTTCCTTTTTACCCGTAGTGCTATTTATAAATTAGATGGTTTTGGTGCGAGTTGCCTCGTGTTGGAGATGTTGGCATTCTCTCCAATATAATGGGACTGTTGCACTCGGCTCGTTCTGCTCAAAGAGGCAAAACATACATTTGAAGGGCAGGCTAGGGGACAGCAGTATTATCTTATTGTGAAACTGCGCCGGAAGCAACCCCTTAGGAACAAGTCAAATAAGACTGAATACTTGTTCGCATAAGTATGTTTTTGATGGGTATTAAAAAGGCAAGAGTTGGCCCTGTCTCCTAGAAATGACATTTGGTTTATGGCTACGTTCAGACACCCACAGTGATGTGTTAAAGTGTGGGCGAGACTGTGATTTTGGTTAAATAAGTGACGTGAAGCACAACACAGGACGTGTGCACTTCATTACCGTTTAACCGGAACCACAATCTTACCCAAACCTCAACCAAAGTGCTTTTGATGCCTAAACCCAACCGCAAGCCAAACTCAGGATGCATGAAAAGTCCCGCACTTAGTCCGACCAGCATCCACCCCGACCCCCTCTCAACGACACACAGTGAGTGCAGTGCTTCATATGCAAAATAACAATATTGCCAGGGAACATAATCCAGGCAGAAATCATATTTTCACTCAAAACTAAATTGGAAAACAGAGTGTATAAATCTAATTTGGCCGAGACGGGGTTGCGAGAATAAACAACAGGAAAAATGCAAAACATTTGCATATGCGAGCCACACCTCCGCGGCTCCCTAGCGATCTACCTCTCTCTTCACCCCGCAAAAGACTCTGGGAGACGGGAGCATCATCTCGCATCGGCTATCCCTCACGCTCTCCATCTCCACTTTCATCTCCAGCCAAAGGCCTGTCCGGCCCGGGCAGGGAAGAAAATACGAGGAAGAAAAATCCAACCAAAACAAGGGCGGCGAGCTCGAAGACAAAAAGAAGGCCGAACGCATTCTCCGGGATCTTTTTTTATCGTCAGATGGACATCTGGATTCCCACAGAGACCTGGAGCATAATCATTTCAATATCTGCGAGTGTCTCTGGCGGCTGGAGAGCGGGAGATAGACAGCGGGAACTGAGGCCGAGGCCAAGTTTCTTTTCTTCCCCGTGTCATACAAGTCCGGGTCTTCGCTTCAAAGAAAACGGAGGGGCTCCATTTGGAAATGAATTTTTTTCGCCACAAACTATCATCTCATAACACAAATATTACCATTAATGACTCCATTTCCGCATAATTTCCTTATCGACCCTCTCCTAATTAGGCCCGTTTGTTTGCTTTGTCATCCTCCAGTGATACGGGGCCTATTTGTTATTACAAGCAGAGACGGGGACCCGTGTGGGAACCTGCTGGAGGAGGAGGAGGAGGAGGAGTGGGGACCCCACAGCTGCCGAGGAGCCCCCTGCAACACACACTACGACTGGAGAGGCAGCCCTCATCCTGCAACACCAAATAGCACTTAAGGTAGCACGCTGAGTCAAGAGCCTCTCTGTCTTTATCTCACTTCCCCTATCTTTGTCCTCACCCTCCCTCACTTTCTCACCACGTATACCTCTACTCTCGTCACCCCTGTACTCTTTTTTCTCTCTCTCTCTCTCTCTCTCTCTCTCTCTCTCTCCAATGGGCCTTCTAGAGCTAAATGAGCTGAGGCCAGCGCTTCTCTCTGCTGGACACAGAGCCTAATTAATTGGCAGCATGGTCCCAGAGGGAGAAGAGCCAGCAAGCTTTTCTTCCTTTCTCAAAGACAGAGAGGGAACATGCTCTTGTGTCGGAGGTGACTGTGATGGGAAGGGAAACTGAGGGAAAGTGTGGACTGGCAGCCCCCCCCCCCCCCCCCCCCCCCCAAAATGAGTCTTATCTGTGAGAGCTAATGAGTGATGGATTAACCCGGGATCACCCCTGGCAAATTGAGATGACCCCTGCAAACTTAGCCCAAGTGCCCCCTCCTAGAAGTCTGCATTCCACTTCACACAACCAAACAAACACACACACACACACACACACACACACACACACACACACACACACCGACCGTTGGTGCTATTTTCTCTCAGGGAAATGGGATCCTCTTTAGAAGTTGGGATCTGCGTTTTTGACGCAGATCCCAACTTGTAGAGTTCCACCAGTGGGATCAATTATTAGGCATCTGGAATTCTGGAGGCATGATCCCAACAACGAACTATGAACTTTTATTTAGAAGTCACACACATCAGATCTCAGAGCCTCAAGTTAATTGTAAATCTGTCTACTTTGTGCTGACTGAGATCTCTTTGTGCCACCGAGTCAACCTGCAGCCGGAAAAATGCAGCTTCGTTTTCCGGGCTCGTTTGACCCAACAGGCTGACATCTTTTTTTTTAAACGGAAGAAGAAGAAAAAAGCTCCCTGTGGTACTGTTGGTTATCTCACACACACACACACACACACACACACACACACACACACACACACACACACACACACACACACACACACACACACGCACGCACAACTGTGACTCGAAGGCATCCATGACGACCGGGCTGCTACAAACCACTGGCTGCTGCCACACACACACACACAGCTTGCGCCGTGACTTATATGGGAAAGACAAAGACGTGGGTGATAAATCACCGTCAGCTATTCAACCACACACACACACACACACACACACACACACACATTCCAGGCAATATTTTTTTTTCTTTCTTTCTGGCAGTGTGTGAGCACGTTTGACGCAAAATGAAATAGTTTGACTCCACTTGATCTGTCACAGGAGTGTGTGTAAGAGACACGTAAAAAAAAAAGATAAAAGAGCAGATTAACCTGCATAAAACAAATAGCATTAAATGGCAATTTTGCTTCAAAACTCGACAGTTTCAACATTTACGACGTAATTAACCAGCTCCGAGGAGGCGGCTCACAGTTCACTCAGATGACGACAGCATGGTGGGGGGCTCTGATTAGTCATCTGTGGCTGTGAGTGTTGGGGACGCCGGCTTCGGGCTCCATGTGCTATCGCTCGTGCTAGGTGGTCCTGTCGGCGAGCGGCGCTACTGCTGCCAGAGAGTTTTTTTTTTTTTGCCAGGGCTTTTACCTTGAATCAAACGGCGGGCCTCCTGCAAACACAAAGCAAGAGTCTGTTTTTTATTTGCTGTTGTTGACGCTGTTAGGGCCCCATCAGCTACAGCTACAGGGAGATTTCGGGGGATTTGTAACAAGCCGCGCCAAGGCCTTTTCATCTTGAAGTGCGAACAGGCTCGGATAAGCATAACGCAACAACACATGCTGCGCCGGCTTCAGTGCTTGTTCAGATGTGTTGATTCTACCTGAAAGCTCACGGAGGAATGCAGCATGAGGGGGATTGAAATCAGTCTCATTAATATTGTATTTACTAATCACCGCAAGGCACAGCGCGGGAGAACGACTTGCTCTCTCTCTCTCTCTCTCTCTGCCGTTGCCTCCAGCCCACCATTATGTATGTGCTTTGGCTGCAGACACTCTCCCTCCTGTCGGTAACCGTGCAGTAACCTGCTGCCACACGGAGGTGCTGAGGTCATCAGCCCTGATCCTCTGCAGCACCGCTGGCCCCGGCCTCGGAAACAGGCCTCTCACACACACACACACACACACACACACACACACACACACTCAACACTTTTTAATTCTAAAATGCTGCCAATGCCTTCGCATACATCATCTCTCTCTCTCTCTCTCTCTTGCTCACCAGAGATCTGTAGGCGCTCCTCACGGCTACGTTAGCCATTGCTAGCATAACAGATCCAAACTCTGCGACTGTAAGCTGTCAAGAAGCATCGAGGGAATCCTGGATGTTGACACATTGATAGCAACAACGAGTAAAGCTCTGCATGTTGTCGATGCAAAGATCGCGTCCAGCTGTTGCATGGAAACGGAATAAAACGTTTTTGATCACATATCCCCGACGGGGAGCTGAGTGATGAGCAGTGAAGCTCGCTGCTCATCTCCAGTACAATGGGACAGTGTGTGTCCTGCCTGATTGGCCTCTGCCCCCCCCCCCCCCCCCCCCCCTGTGTGACAGCGTATACAATATATATTGTTGGAAGACCTTCCAAGAGGCAGGCGGTAATTCATGGAGCTGATGAGTGAGGCATTGTGTCTAATGTGTGAACACATGCTGATGATGTTTGGTGCAGCTTTTAATTAACCCTAATCATCTGGTAACCGCTCGACCCGAACCTTTCCATTACACACAAACACCTCTGCTCACACACACACACACACACACACACACACTTATCCTGCAGGTTCATGCCAAAACCCACAGCACACAGAGATCCTCCCTCGCCTAAGACAAGCTTTCACTATGGCATCAAGTCACCATTTAATTCATTAACAGATGTCTCCCCAGGCGCTGAATAGCTGCTCACATCCCGGACAGAATTACTGTTTTTGTAAACTCCCAGTGGCAGACAACGCAGATTAACACACACACACACACACACACACACACACACACACACACACACATTGCCTGCCTCAATCTGTCTCTCTCTCTACAGCAGAAAGAGATCTACTGACTGGATAATGTCGAGGCCTCCTGGCGGTGAAGAAAGACACGTGGAAACACTCACACAAGCGTGCGCACGCACAAATATAAACAGGTAACTGGCAGACGCCAGAGACAGGTATCAACAGAGACTGAGAGCAGCATCGTGTGTCTGTCTGTCGCTGGGGGGATTAAACATGAGGAGGGACCTGTTGAGTAGTGTGTGTGTGTGTGTATATAAGTGTGTGTGTGTGTGTGTGTGTGTGTGTGTGTGTGTGTGTGTGTGTGTGTGTGTGTGTGTGTGTGTGTGAGGAGTGTTGTCACTAGGATTTTTATACACAACCCTGCCTTATTATCTCGATACCAATAGAAAAACGATATAATGCAAAATAATGTAAATAATAGAAAATGAAAATACAAAATACAATATAGTAATAGTATTCATAAAAGATAGGTATGCGGTAATCCTATGTAATTTCTTTGCAACAAAATATCACATTAAACTGCATTTAATAAGGATTTATTATTATATTTTATTGTAAAAGAGCAGTCCTTCTGGTAAATCGCTAACATTTTACGAGGAGAGCCGAGAGGCTTCCCGAAGAAAAACTCTCAAAATGACGATAAATTGAGATGAAGTTCTGCAAGAAGTTGATGAGTGAGCTGCAGAAGCCAGGGAGTCACCAAAGTGATGCAGAAGGCGCTGTGCGACTTCAGGGTTGTGCTTGTGAAGAGAATGTGACGTCACTCAGACACAGGGTAAAATCACCATTTGACATTTGCTCTTTGGCTGATTACGTGTTTGCCGAATTGCAGGAGATGATTGGACAGATTCAGAAAAGATGGTGTTTCTCATGTTATCTGTACATTTGGTCGGTAATTAGAGCTACATTGATATTTTGCTTTTTTTAAACATAGTTCAGCTGATACAGATCCCAATGCATCTATCCTAGCAGAGCACTGCACACAAAACACTAACCCCGCTGCCGCACATCGACGCAGGAATATCCTAATAAAAACTAATAAAAAAGGAGTATCGTATGTTTTTTTTACAACAGGGTATTGCAATACCTTTCTTGTATCGGCATACCGTGCAACACGATGAGTGTTGGAGTTGCTCGTATCCCTCGTGTCCATCAAACACCTTTTCTCCAACAGCGAGCAGCACTTTTGCAGATGCTTGGGAGCCATCCTAGTCATGTTTGAACACTGTTTTTCCTGGTGATTTTGTAATGCATTTAACTTTTTGCACCTCAGGCGACGAGCTACGATCGAGCGCTTGGCGCTGTCAAAGAGTCCAATAAAAGTAATGAAGCAGCTGCCATCGCTGTAAAAACCCACTTCATGTCTGTGGTTTTTCGAAAGAGATTAATCAGATTGTTGAAAATCTTTAGTGTGCATACACGTCCAGATCTCTCTCTCTACCTGACAGCGTAAAAACACAGCACGGAAGTATGTGTATATGAGCGACTTCTGCAGAGTGCAGCGAATATTAGAGGACTGCTGTGTTTAAAGGGTGGAAAGAGGAGGAAAAGATCCGTTTGGATCTCATCGGCCGGACCAATTATCGCCAGCTGCTGCTGGAAGAGTGAACCCGCAGGTCGGATGGAAACATTTTAAATGCAAGACACACACAGAGCATGTTTTCACCCACAGGCATGCAGCAATATTTCTGATCCTAAGTACGTGAATGATGATGATGATAGGGACAATCTGAGTCCCTGGCCCCGGCTGCATGTTGTGATTAACCAGCCGCAGTCCTCGGTGAGGTCAAGCACCAGCGAGGGTGACAAGAGGAAGTGAGCGCAGGCCAGAAGCCAACGGAGTGACACAATGTGGCTTCCGACCAAACCGTTTCTCAAAAGTAAGGTTGAGATTCCGTTCCCGGTACGAGCTCCGCTCGCTCACACTGGCTAGAAATGCGGACTCCCACCGCGAGCGGGATCTGTGCTGCATTACTGTATGTGTCGTAGCCAAAGCAGTGAAACCAAAACCACAACCGTTGAAATGTTCAAATTCGCCCAGAGGACCCTGAATTCAACGACGGGCACGCAGGGCTCGGAAATTTCAGAACGGATGTAGTCTTTTCTGACAAGTGAACACATTCCATCAAACCAAGCAGTGCGACCTGAGCTTCGTCAAAGGCCGTACAATGGATTGTAATGAAAATGATCTTTTTCCACTTGAGACTACACCACACAACACGCAGATAGTTCTGATAAAACACAGTTACTAATGTGTTTTGGATTTTGTTTCATGAGTAGTGGCAGCCTTCCTTGTACTTCTCTCTCGGCCCAAACTGACACAAATGTTTTCTAATTACCGTTTTGTGTGTTGTCTTTATCTGAATGTTGTGCTCAGACAGACTTTTTGATACAAACCTATTTCCACTCTTCAAAGGCCTGTCAGAGTTTATTATCCGCAATCAAAATCAGATTGTTTCTCAAACAGGCCTCATGACAAGCAACAACTAGCTCCAAAATTCCAGCTCCAAAGGGCTGCTGCCAAACACTGACATTAATAGCTTCAAGATCGTCCATGCTTCAACATACTCCGCGGCATCAGCGTTATTTGTCACATCTACTGCTTCCATTTGAGCCTAAAGTATTGTGATTATAAATGATCTCACTCATGGGATTGTATGGTCTCTGGCTACTCAAGTGCTCAAAGTAGCAGCTTTATAAAAGTCTGTAGATGGTAATGGCTTTATTTCATCATCATTATTGTTTAATATAAATACTTTGTAATATAAGTTCTGGAGCCAGACGTCATAATTATCCCTCAAGAACAAAATGGATCTACTCTTGTCTTCTTTTGACCCAGTCCGGGTGACTAGTTTTGCTCCAAAAAGGAACCGAATGTATCGCCTGTCACTAAACATGCTTAATCTATCTAAAAATCTATTTAAAATAAATCTATTTACAGATCACAAGGTTAAAAAAAAACACTTTAACATAAATCCATAATCAGGGGGAGCTGCAGCGCTGTATCTCACATTGTATTCTTGAAGGTTTTATCAATACCATTACTTTAATCCGGCTCCTGTGACAGCCTTCAACGGCTGTCTTCTGAACTTCCAGTTCCATAGATTTAAAATGCAACCACCTTTTAAATACCTGGCATAGATTCTCAAGCCTCTTACTCACTTTGTAAGTGAGCTACAATGTCAGCTAAATGTTTCAGAAATGGAGAAGAAATGTTGCAAATTGTTTTCCCAAGCCTTCTGCTAACCTCAGCTGTCACGGCTGCTGCTGAATTATCAGAGCGATCGAGAGAAATGTTGCTAATAGGCTAAACTATTAGAGATATAAAGCGCTGGCCTGCTGTTGGGCTTAGCAATTAGCAAGCTAACTAGTGGACAGCTGGCTACTTAGCTTGCTAATTCCGCCATGCTTTTATGCAACACTTGTGACAGAAAATGATCCGAACAAAGTCGCTACTTAACTGGTGATAGCGATGTGCTTTCCTACACTGTGACAAGAGTGTCTAGACGAAGAATTCATTTGCTAAATTTGTTAACTTGTTTAGCAGCTGGCTAGTTAGCTAGCTAACTTGCTAATTCCACCATGATTTTATGAGAGACTGGTTAAAGAAAAGATGCCCAGCGACTTTGTTGGATCTAACGATCCCTCTGCCTCAATCCTCCACGCTAGCAAACTACTTCGGGCAGGCGGGAGCGCCAGAGACTAGCTAGCTAACTAGCCAGCACTGGAGATGGACAAGCTAGCTAGCTAACTAGCCAGCGTTAACCAATGTGTTCAGAGAATTATTCTGTCTCCACCTACGCTCCCCCCCCCCCCCACACACACACACACACACAAAAACTGTCACTGTGTTTACGAACCGAAATAGGGTCTATTGGCAGCAAATTATAATTGTCACATTATGCTCCTGTGCTCCCAAAAAATGCTGCAGAAAATATGTCATTATTACTGCCGTCCCACGGCGTGTGTGTGTGTGTCTTTTCTGTCTTTTTTTGTGTTTGGTTACAGCTACTTGATATACCGTACAGTCAGGCTTGCTTACAGTGCTGGCTCAGAGGCCATGTTTCTGTCTGCCTGAGAGATACAACAGGCCTCAAAATCTAAAACAGAAGGGTGAGCCGGTTGTCTGGACCATGAGCGACTTATTTTAGCAGCGGTTTACAAAACGAGCCATAAACACAGATAAGAGCTCCGGCAAAAAGAGATTCTTGAAGCGAGAGAGGCCATTCCCCCCTGTTTGAACTAGCGGCTTAAGACCTGAAGAAAACTGTGTGTGTGTGTGTGTGTGTGTGTGTGTGTGTGTGTGTGTGTGTGTGTGCGTGCCTACAGGTGTGTGCATGTCGGTAGAATGAGACGAGTGCTGACTGAAGAAGTGAAGGTGAGGACTAGTAGGACAGTGCAAAGTGCAAAGCTACTCTGTCAGTTTATTCCCAGCTTTGTTTGCTGCGAGCGGGACTAACGACGCATCCCGCCGCCACCTTTGAAGATGAAGGATGCCGGTTTCATAAAGGTGCGCGGCGAGCTGCTCAAACATTAACCAGACCTTCGGTCTTGTCTGAAAGGTAGTGAACGAACATGACGGCAATGGAGACGTCTGAAGGAAAAAAAACAAATTTTGTTCCTCGACTGACTTGATGCATTTTAAGTGAAAAAGCATCGCTTCTATGTGCAAACAAATGTGGAACTGACTGTGTCTGACTGATGTCATTCTTACTGGTTTACAGTTTGAATCTCATGATCTGATACGTGCAGGACGACTGTAAACACCTCACCTAAGTAAGCAACAGTGATCTCAATGGTCAGATATATCAATAGTCTGTGATATTTGATGGTTTTTAGTACATTTGATGGTTTATTTCTTACAACGTTGGATCCATTGTACATTGAGGCATCGCTATGATCAGGGCAACTATTATTTAAAGCACAAACACAATATTTGTCTGACCAACTGTTTGCAAAAAGCTCTTTCTTTTTAATTATGTGTGTGTGTGGGGGGGGGGGGGGGACTGCACTAAATCCAGAAATTGATTGTTGCTGATGGCGTCACTGGAAAGGTTTCTGTTATCAAAATCCCGCTGTAGCTGTTTCTGGAATTATCTTCGACCTCATTAAGGTTTTGGGCCGCCATCCATGGAAGTTAGGAAAACACACCACCAAACATCAGTATGCGCACAGCTGTTTTTAAGTGTTTACTTATGCTCGCCTGAACATTTTGTTGGAGGTAATACTCGCATCTAGTCGAGGCACTCAGAGGACCTGTTTAAGAATTTTTTTATGTACGAATTATGTTTTACTTTTTTCAACCCCTGATGATTTCAAGTTGAAAGCGAGCTCACATATCACAAGGCATAAAAACAACTTTTAAGTAGTTTTTTTTTTTTGTCCATACAAGTTGTTATGGCTTTCAAACTAAATCATTTCAATGGGTATCAAATCAGCCATGTCAACTTTTCGGCACCACGCGTTTGCTCCTGTCAGTCAGATGCCTCTGAGCAGCACCTGGGAACATTTGAGGCAGTTCAGGTTTTGATATAACTAGGCAAAGAGAAAAAAGCGCGCGCGCGCGAGAGAGAGAGACTGCTCGTGTGCAAACAGCCGTAAATCTCAGCTAGGATGGAGAGAATCTCCGCCAAATCACTGATATACTATGTATCAATGCCGAAACGAAGAAAAAAAGTTTCTTCCTGTCCCTGCAGCCTTTGTATTCCTATTGGCCCAATAAGGGGCGCCTGGACATTTGTGAACAGGCCATGGAAACGTCACTCTACCTCCCCTTTATTTCCTCTCTCTCACACATTTTCCTTACATCTGTCTCTTTCATATTCACTATTGTCGTCCTGCTCCACCTCCTCCTGTCCCCTCACTCTGCATACCTTCAAGCTGTTTTTTTTTCCTTCTTCTTTCTAATCTGCCCGAATCATTCAAGACACCTTCTCCCTTAAACTCAAGGTGTAAAATAAACTGCACAAAACTTAATTTGAAAATGTAAACCCTACAAATGAACAGCTAATTTGCACCGTCGCTGCGGTTGCTGCGAACCCATATTAACGCGTCCAAACTGAGAATGAAGCATGTCCCTGTTTGTGCCTGCGGTGCTGGCTATCAAATCCACTCCGTTAGAAGCCCCCCCCCCCCTTTTGCTGCGATGAGTCAATAACCCAAATGGATGGAGGCGCTTCACTCAGGAGATCCTGAGATCCTGATGGGAGTAATCAGCAAAGTGCACTTCAGGAGAAACACAACCGTTTGTGTGTCTTTTTTTCTTTTTCTTTTTCTTGTTGTAGTCAACAGTTTACATCAGTTCCGACACCACCAACACGGTGCCGGAGCCTTTTTAAATGCTTTTTTACACTGCACACAGAAACACTTCTGTGCTAACTAGATCCTCACGAGAGCCCAGCGACGCTCCCGGTGCCGTCATTAAGGGGAGTGCAACGACAAAAACTCTCTGATTTCGGTGCGATCACAAGCGTTGCCCCACTGAATACAACACACCTCAACACAGGCCTCCTCCCGTTGTTCTCTGCCGTCACAGAGGTGAGATTTCTCCCTCTCCTCCAGGTTCAAACACACACGTTTCCTTCACAATGTCGAAAAGTAAATAGCTTGCTGACAACGTGATGGATGCAGTAATCGACAGGCTTTCATGGCCCCTTATTATACACGTGGGGGGAGAGCGTCGAGGTTGTTGACTGAAGGAAACGATTCATTTGTGTGAGTTTATTGTTTTTCACGTGCCAATGTAAATCAGGCAGATATTTGAAAGCTGTAAAATTAAAAAAAACATCCCTCTTTTGAATGTTGCATTGCTGAGTGCTGAGATATTTGAGCATTATCTGAATGCTTTTTCACTGCGGCAATCTTTCTCGCTGACTGCCTCTTATGCCAAATATGAATTTAAATGTTGTTTGTGCTGCTGGACTCTGTGAGCTTGATTCTTCATGAAGACACTTTTTTGTTTTTAAGTGACACATGTAAAACATATAAAGCATAACTGATAATGAACTGAGGGTGCTGTTCACCTGACTGACTTGTAATTCAAGGAGTATGAAATCAACTTATCAAAATCACGTATTCCTTTTAGACATCAAGTGCTATTTCAAGTGCAGAATGTGGACATTTCCACGAAACTGCGCCTGTTGATTTAGCCACATCTGCCAGCGAAGAATGGGTCGAAGCTTTAGCAACGGACGACGCCAGCAAACAAAAAAAACAAAACTTTTAAACATCTGCTACGTGTCAAAGTGGCTGACATGTGCCGTGACCGTCAAGCAGTGCAGACTGGGAAATATAAAAGGGATTCACTCTGAGGTTTCAGTCTCTATCAGCAATATTTTTCTCCATTAGTTTCTCGAGCTGTCCCTCCTCATCCTCTTCATCCTCCTCACTGTACCCCTCATCAGCAGGAGCCAGTAATTACAATTCAATTAAACGAAGCGAAATACAACGACGACAAAAAAACAAGCATGGAATACATAATTTAGTAATTTCATCCAACAATCTTCCGGATACTCTTCATCTTCTCTCACTATATGCAGCTTAGTACAGAACCTAAATTGGAAAAATTAATAATAATAATAATAATAAGTATCTAAAACCTACTCCAGGTTATACATGTGTCTGTGCCAGGTTGCAATAAAACTACTGTAACTGATCAGTCAGCAGCTGACGAAACATGTCGGCTGTCAGACACAAAGAGCAGCAGAACAGATAAGAGCAGGGATTTGCTTCTTTTGTTGTTGTTTTTACACCTGCTTTCCTTTAGGGAAGGCAAAGACTGCGTAATATGGGGGTATGTTATATTTTCTCAAGTGGTTTTTCAGTGAATAATGTCAAATACAATTAGGAAAATATCCAAATTAAATGAATTCTCACTTCTTTTTTAATTTTTTTTTACTAAATTTAAAGCAATGCAATAGGACTAGGGACAATGACCTTTTTTTCAAATATACATTTAGGAAAACGATTTGATTATATAGAATGTAATTATTATTATTTATACATTGGTAATGATAGATGTATTTATACTCAACCGCAACACCTGACATTTTAAATTAAGCCTGTCGGATGGATTTGGATTTTAATGATATGATTATAACAGCAACAACAACAAAAAGCTGCGTTCAATTACCCCTGCGGTGAGTTAGTTGCAGATCCTTGAGATGAATTAAAAGGCGTCTCTTTATTGCAGCGGTAAAGTGGAGCATGTGAGAAATGTTCCTGTGGACGATGAGGCTCGGCGGCTTTAAAAGCCCCGTTGTGGCCTGCAGTGAGCTAAACGGACTTTCAAATTGCATTTAAACCCATTTTGTATGCTTGTTAGCGAACGCCACAATATGGTTTTGTTTATGCTAGGTTTTAATGAAGTTAAGGTGTAAAATGAGTCGTGTATTAAAATATAATACAATTAATTATTATTTAAAAAACCCTAAAAAAATCACATATTTTACATTTATTCGTCTAATAATGCTCTCTTTTTTTTCTTCATGAAATATCCCCACTGTAGGCCCAATCTTAAAACCACAGCAGTCCGTCCAGCCACCACACACACACACAACCCACCCCGCACACGTATCAGCCAGAAGCCGCTCCGGGATGCATGGAGCTCGGCGGGGGGACTTACCGACGCACTCGTTGGCCTCCCTGGCCGTGGCTCTCTGCCACGGTCTGTCGTAGTGGAAGGGCTTGCACCTGTCGCACTCCGGCCCGGCGGCGTTGTGCTTGCACTCGCACACCAGACCCCCGTCCCGGTCCTTTACGCACCGGGACGCGTGCCCGTTGCACTTGCACCTCCCGCCGACCTGCAGGTCCGACACGGCGTAGAAGTACGAGTCCCGCGCCAGCTCCGAGTCGTCCTCGTTCTCGTCGCCGAACGTGTGCAGCCGGCTGAAGACGACTTTGATGTCGGTGGCCGTCACCCAGTCCTGCAGCACGGGAGAGTTGTCGAAGTCGTGCGCCGACGGCCGGCCGTCCAGCGTGCTGAAGGCGATGAGCCCGCCGGTCAGAGGGTACATGTCGGTGTGCGAGTCCGTGCAGACCGCCTCCTGCTCGTTCTGCTTCGTTATCACGGCCCGGTTCGGCTTGTTGTACATCTTCCTGCACTGGGTCGAGTATAACTGAAAGGGCACCCATGTCTTGCCGTAGTCCATGGACTTGTAGATCACCATGGACTCGGGCCGGGGAGAGCAGAACTGCAGGCTCACGTAGGTGACCTCGAACTTCTTGCCGAGCGACAGCGTCAGCGTGACGTTGAGCGGGTACTGCACGAAGTTCTCCGACTGCCAGCAGGTGAGGTTGTGCGGGTTGTTGAGGTCCGTCAGGTAGGCCGGCGGGCGGCACTTCTTGGGGTCCGAGGCGTCGCAGGTGTGACAGTTCCTCGTCCGCTCGTCGCCCTTCTCCGCCGCCGTCACCACGCAGTAGCGGCCGGGCGCCTTGCCGCAGGTGCTGGACACCTTCACCTCCTTGCCGAAGGCGGAGTTGACGAAGTCCGGGATGCAGCGGCGCGGGTTGCCGTGCTCGTCGTAGCAAGGGTCCGGGGGCGAGGTCTGCGCCGCGAACAGGCTCACCCCGTAGCCGCCGAGGGCGCTCCGGCACGACAGGGACGCGGCGAGCAGCACAGTCAGCGCAATGTCCACCGCCCTTTGCATGGTAGGTCCCTCGGTCCCCAAGTGTCTCCGCCGGCTGAGGGGGGGAGAGACGGCGGGAAAGCAGCGAGCGCGAGGGAAGAGAGAGAGAGAGAGAGAGAGAGAGAGCAGGAGAGAGAGAGGGAGAGAGAGCAGGAGAGAGAGAGAGAGAGTTAAGTTTGGCGATGCAGCAAACACCCCCCACCCCACCAAACACCCCCCAAAAACCCAACAATACTGGGGCAAGAATTGACAATGATGTAAAAGTAAAATTCACTTCACACGCACGCTAAGTTGTTTTTGTGCGTGTGTGAAATGTCTATAAGAGCTCACTTTACCTGAGAATTATGTAAAGTAGAAAAGAGAGAGAGGGAAGGAGAGAGAGAGATGAAAAAAGATGTGAGGCTACTTTTCTCTAACGGGCTTCAACCACAGCTTCTCCCGCGTTCTTGTTTGGTTTCTTCAACACAAAATAAATCTCCTGCGTAAAACCAGAGGAGCGGCTGGATTTAAGAGTCGCTGGTGTCCTTATAGCAAGTCCCTCTCCTCCTGCCGTTCTTTTCACAATCTCTCTCTCTCTCTCCCCTCCCTCTCCCTCACTCTCTCTCTCTCTCTCTCTCTCCCTCCCTCACACTCTCTCTCTCTCTCTCTCTCTCTCTCTCTCTCTCTCTCTCTCTCTCTCTCCCTCCCTCACACTCTCTCTCTCTTTCTCTCGGATCGGATCTAGCTTGGCACAGCTTTTTGGTCAGCTCATCTCGAAGAGGGGAGGGGGGGGGCACCGGGCGGAACCACGACGTCCCCCGGTCAGAGGACACTGGCTCGCGCGGAGACGCCAATTGCCGCAGCGGGAAAGCCTTCATCCGGACGTCACCTGGGTCGTGTGGGGAGATCATCGGGGTGTGCAGTAAAGAACACAACTATTGTTCTGTCTCTATACCGCGAATTACACTCAACTGATCATTAAGTTAAAAAAACAAACAAAAAAAAACATTTAAGATCATCACTTATATGAAATTAAAATTGTCCATGTCGAATATTTAAAGAGATTCCTTATTTAAAGAGATCCCTTTGCATGGGGTCCTGCGGCTATCAGGTATTTCTTTAGACGAGCTGTGTCGCAGTTTAGTCTCCAGCACTGAAAAACCAAAGCCCACAGTGCTGACCCCCGGTCAGTTTACAGATACAGCCTCGGGTCCATTGCGACACGAAATTACACCAAAAGCCCCTGCTTACACGCGAACGACACAGTGTTGTTATTATTATTATTATTATTATTATTATTTATTTATGTATTTATTTATTTTATTTCGTGCTGCATACATCCTTCCTGTTTGGTGCCTCGCTCGTGCGGTCCGAGCTGGTGTCGCGTCGCTGGACCTGTTGAATGTTGGCATTAGTGGTAACAGCGCCATCTTGCGCCCGTAGAGAGAAACAGCACTCCGGCCCGACGCTGCAGCCCGCGGTGTCCTCTGCGTTTCCCAGGCGGTGGAGGCACAACACCAGCTGCATGCGCGCGGAGGTGATTAGCTGCTTCCGGTCAGAGCGGTAGTTCCTGTACCAATACGGCAGACTGCTGCAGGTCCATTCTGAGATACTTTTACTTTTAGAATTAACACATAAGGAGTCATTTAGATCCACTTCAATATATTATTATTAATAATAACAATAGTATTATCATTATGCACATGAAATAAGAATATAAAGTAAGGATCATATGAGTTGGCTTATAATACTGCCAAATATTTTTATTTTTATTTACAATAAAGCTAACATCTCATTCGGATATATTTGATCTTTAAAAAACTTTAACTTTATTACGTTCGACATACAGACATACATAAAATTTGGTCTCTGCATAACCCATCATAGCGATTTTAGGAGCAGTGGGCTGCTGATAAGCTCTTGTTATGATACAAATTATTATTTAACTAGGAAGTATTTTTTTTCAAGGTAATATAAATTCAAAGTTATTATGTAAATAATTAACTACAGGAAAAAAGTTTTATAGCATTTCATAAAATGTGTGAGCAAAACAGTGGAGAGTCACATTTGGTTTCACCCTTCCAAACGCCACATGATGACCAGGTTATTAGCTGTTTGCTTTATATCTCTTGCTCTTGCTTGGAAAGAAGAAAACAAACAATCATATTGCATCTCTGTCAGTTCAGATCCGCGGTGAAGACACACTGCTGGAAATGATCAGAGCCTGTCAGATGTTTGACAGCTGCCGGCCTCTTGCTGTCCATACGTGTTTGCAACGTAAGAGCAACCAGACAACGTGTCAACAATCCTTACACCTTTACAGCGAAACCACACAAAACAACAGTTGCCATGATACAAAACACAATAAGCGTGCAATCGGGAGAAAAAAACGTCCCTTGCCTGGAAATCATCAAATTGATCCTGTCGAAGCTCACAGAAATGTCCAAAATAAACAAACTAAACAACCTCTGGGCAATCAGCAGGTTTTCTTTTCCGAGGTTTTTTGAACTCACACATTTCAACAAGAGCAAAATGAAAATGCTACACGGAAGATGCATTGTAGAGCAATGTTTTTTTTTTACCAATTACCAAAAAAAGGGAGAAATGAAAAAAGAACAAATGTGATCCCGTTCTTTTTCTCTCAGTCTCTTCAGAGGCTTTTCAATTTCGTCCTGTAGTTATTTATTTTTAATCTCAACCATGCTTGTTTTTTTTCTTGTTTTTTCTCTCTTCTGAATTTGATTTAATTCAGCCATTTATTTCTCTGTCAACACAGCCCTTATTTATGGGAGCCCTCGGCGTCTGGTTTAACTGGCTGCAGGTTTGGTTTGTTATTAAAAGTTGGAGGTGCAGCACAGTATTTCATATCTCGTGGCTCAGTGAAGCTCTCGGCTATTCAAGTGACACCAATGTAGGGAGAGCAGTCGGGGAGGGACATCTTGAAGACATGGCCAGTTTCTGGATTCAGTTTTGATTATTAATCATGCAGATCACAACTGATCAATTAATAATACAATACATTTGTACTCCACTCCTTCCATCATCAGACTCTTTTTATAGATCCACCTATACTTGTCCTAAAAAAATAAATAATGCTGGACACTAAAGTAAAGTATTAAAATCACAGTGCTGTTCATTCACATTATGGCGTAAATAAGCTCTGACAAATGTTACCCTCCGTTCGTGTTTACTGTCACTGCTTTGGATGGCTTCACCACATTTCTCTCACTGCAAAAGAAGGGGAATTCATAGTCGCACTAATACATGAAATGTAAATGACAGGCAAAGCTGGAGGAGGAAGTAAGGTCAGTGTTTCCCTGACACACACGCACACACACGCACACACACGTACGCACACACACGCACACACACGTACGCACGCACGCACGCACGCACGCACGCACGCACACACGCACACACACACACACACACACACACACACACACACAGAGAAGGAATACGGACTTCACAAACTTTGAGGACATAACTTTATTCCCCAGTTTATGAATGCAACATTTTAAGAACATTAAATGTTGTCCATCCAACCTCTCCGGGTAACGAGTATCTCAACATTTAAATGGCGAGCATTAGGGCAGAGCGGGTAGTTGCCGGACCCTGGTCAGAGCTGGCCAATGCTACGATTGGTCAGTCTGCATTCGATGGGCGGGACTTGGCGAAGGGTCAATTAGTTATTAGTTGCAGCCTGTTTGGATTTGTGTTGTTTATTTTAAGTAACTTTAATAAAATGATTAACATTTGCTCTTTTGCATCATTCCATTTGAAATGTTGATGCTCCTCAAAATCACTGAAAAACAAAAGCTCTCTTCTTTTCTGTTCAATGTTTCAAGACAGAAAATAATGAACAAACACCCAAACAAAGACACGTTACTGACAAGTGTGAAAATAGCATTAAAATAAACACGTCAAACAGATGACTTCCTTTTCGGGACCTACATCCCTTCATAATGCAACCTCCACATGCAACCTCTCTGTCAAACGCACGCACGCACACACGCACACACACACATATATAGAAACACACTCCATTCACCATTGCACTTCCCACCTATACACACACAAGCAGCCTCCCTCATTGTGCTCACATGCACCTCTTTCATCCACTTCCTGTTTGTGTGTGTGTGTGTGTGTGTGTGAAGCGCAGGAGTCTCTGAGCGCAGCAGAGAGCTCAACCAGAGCTCTTGCTTCGCCGCACTGCTCCACCCGTGCCCAGGATGTGGTTTGGCCTGTTAAACCCTGACGTGTGTGATGAATGAATGGCAGTGGCACTGAGCCGGAGACACTCTGCCTTGGACTATTCAGACACGTACGGAGGCCATGGACGCCGGACAGTAGACTACAGGTAAGCCAACAGAGGCAGCTCGAGCCATGCGCCCGGGTGTCTGAGAGATGACGATTTGTGAGAATGTTATTCCAAATGATTGAGGCTCGTCCGTCCATTTTATATGGATGTTAATTGACGTTTTTGGTATCTTTTTGTCTTTTGAGCTGTTTTTGTCAGTCCGTTTTTTCATTTTATTCAGACTCATGCCAATGTGTTTGTTTTCTGTCAGAGGAGCTGATGGGCAGCATGCGCCTCACACTGATGGGAAATGCAGGCGTGTTGACAGATCACAGGCCCCCCTCTGTGATACCACTTTGGGAACTTCTGCTTTTTACATATGCCCTAAATGATTCATGCTTTTAATAAACGCTGAGGAAGTAGAGTCGCAGAAGCACGTGTCAGGAGCCAGGACATTATCTCGCTTTAAATGTCTGCATCTGCAAATGGGGATAGCCGGTGTTATCTGTGGATGTGAGACTTCTGTCTGTGTGTGTGTGTGTGTGTGTGTGTGTGTGTGTGTGTGTGTGTGTGTGTGTGTGTGTGCCGCCCGTTCCGGTAGATTTATGTGGCTGTAGTTGAAGTTCAACTTCACGAAAGGAGCATCATTTATTTGGATGGGTTTAAAAAAACGGCGCTGAAAAGTGACAACCGGAGATGCAAGCAAAGAATCCTGCTGGTTTCAGATTGACAGGCTGTCAGTGGTCGTTGGGGGCTCCACCCCATTGTAACTCAGCTGAGCCAACGCCTGAACTCAACATCCTATTTTACGACAGGAACCAGGCACTTGAACACTTTCTCTTCAAAGCTGTGTCACGTAAAGGTGTCCTTTTAAATCTAAGTATAAGTCACTTTCAGTTCACATCAAATAATCAATATTCCGGCTGTGTGGCTATGCAGGGTTTTTTTCAAGCGCAAGCCTCAAGTCCTACATTTTTGTGATTTTGACTCATGTCCAAGTCTTAAGTTTCGATATGTATGTTCTGGAGGGTTAGGGTTTGATTGCCTCCTCCCTGTCAAGTGACAACAGAGGAAGGGATCATCTACTCTTCTTCGAAATTGTGAAAATTGCACAACCAGTTTGAATACAATCATCTCCTCCTGTTGAGAAATAACAACTGCCCTCGCGGGTCACGTGTCGGGCTCGATGCAACGTTGAAAGAATGGGAAACAAAAGAACACAGATTAAAACTGTCGATTGGGAGATTTGTTGTCGACCACAGAGATCAGATGTGAAGAGAGAAAAGGATGTCGCAGCGTGTTGTGTTTTTTAATTTCACATCGAGCTGAGGTTGATCCAATGCAATGTTATTCACGACGTTGCTTCCTGTTTGTCTCTTCACTCTTTTCACTCACGACTCGTACTTTGAGGTCAACACCCCCTGTGCGTGTGTGTGTGTGTGCATATGCATCTCCGCACATGCACCTGTCGTTGCAAAAAAACAACTATATCACATTCAAACAAATGTAACAGGTTTAGGATTTGGTTTTGGAAATCATGGACACTTGCATCCTCATGGTCTCATGGTTTCATGGTCATTGTGGAATGACCATGAAACCAGCGTGACATAGACGGGGGGGACGAGGACTCGCTCAGTCCGGTTGCTGTAGCAGAGTCCAGACCAGACCTGATATTACGGCACTGAATATTTGCATTAATGGTCGTTTCATTGTGTGTTTATCAGGATTTATTGAGGAAGCGAAGACCAAAAGGCAGACGGCAACATCCAGGGTTCAATTGGGGCCTCTGGTCTGTGTTGCATGTCATACATTTCCCTCTTCCTCTCTTTCTCATATTTATTGGCTGTCCTCATGAAAAGGCGAAAATTCCCCCAAAAAATATTCAGACAAACAACCTCTTGGTGCTGTACTGAGATGTACTAACCTTGACTGCATAGTGTAGTACCTTGATTGCTTCCAACTTGAGTCACGTCTATAAAGGTGTTGCAGAAGTAATAATTGATTTGAGTTTAACATAAAGCAAAGGATTATAAGTACAGCAAGATATTGCAGTAAAGCACAGGACGAATCGTCTTAGAGTCACAGCAAATATGCGATATCTTTTCTCAAATTGCCCGCAGACCAAAAAAAATGTTAAAAAAGTGGAACTTTGAAAGTGTATCCATGACTTTGGGAACAGCTCATAGCAGCGTGAAAAAGAAGTCGTGAAAAAGAAGTCCTTGAATTGCGTCACAAACAAAAAAGGAAATGTCAACACGCACAGTTCCACGACAGCTGGGCGGACCAGTCGGCTGATGAGGATCACGTGATGCGACTGACACAAAGGTTTCCTTGGCCGAAGGGAAGCACTTAGTTGGAGGAGAGCTTTGGAGTCGGGCCGCTGTTGCTTCCTAAAGCCATAAGAGGACCGCTCGCATCCAGGAGGTCAGCGCAGAGAAAAGGGGGCAGCTCTATGGGCCAGCAGAGGAAGACTGGATGTGAATATCAGACTCTATCAATCGTACAAAAAAAAAGAAGAAAATGACAGGCACGCATAGTGTGCACACACACACACACACAAGCTCTGCTCCCTGGTCTGTGGGAGTGCATCTGAGAGTCCGATCACACCACAACAATAGGGAGGCACCTGCTTCCTCAGCTGAGCAGGGAAGCTGCCTTCCTGTGAGGAAGCAGTTGGTAATGGGATCAGTGGGAGAGATGGGGAGCAGCCTGCGAGGAGCTGGAGGGAGAAATGAAGACGCAGGTGGAGGTGCAGTGCTGGGACCGCGTAGGTTCGTCTTGGAGACGATACGTGTACGAGAGGGGGAAGGGAAAGACGTGTTTCTGTGCTCTCATCTCAGCAGGGATTCGGTCGATACCAGAGTGAATCTAGTTGTTCTGCTGCTTGCTGTTATTGTCTGACTGTTGCAAGTTGCAACCCGTGAAAAAGTGGAAGTGACCTTGTTGACTCCTGGGGCCGTGCTGCATACATCCTCTTATGAAACACTGCAGGCTCATGCATTGGCAACATGCCTAACAACGCTGCGTAAACAACTATGATGGCACTCTGGAGTTGGGGTTGACGTAGTCTGTCAAAAGTCCAGAGTAGTGTACATTGTCGGCCCAGGTCTCGCAAGATAGTCACGAAATGCATCGCGGTTGGCTTTCTTACACGTGGACACGAATTGCCAGTTGTTGTTTTTTACATTTCGCTCAGGATGAAATCAATGCCAATGGAAAGTAGGGCTGTCAAAATTGCTATATATATATATATATATATATATTCCCTTTAAAAAAACACATATATTCGAACATATTCGAATATATGTGTCTTCAGTTTAGGTGTTCACTCCCTTCACGTCTGCTCCGGGTCATAGACTCTGCCCCGAACGGCTCGTCACACACACACACACACACACACACACACACACACACACACACACACACACACACACAAAAAGAGGACACTTCATCGCGGCCGCGGCGGGGGTTGCCAGATTCACGATAATTATCCTCCGAAATACTTTTTTTTACATTCGAATTCTTCCTAAACCTAACTAAGTCGTACTGTTGCCAAAACCTCATCTTTGTATTGTTGCAAAAAAAAAAGAAGAAACATTGTTAAATTGATCAATAGATGTCTTTAAATGATCTTCACATTGTCTATAAATTCTATGCGGCATATTTGTGACTAACATTTCATTGACAATGAAATCCTTCCAGTGAAATGACACCAACACAACTTGATGTCGTCAGCAGAACCATTACTAGTAGATGAACCTTCTGAACGGCACTTTCACTGCATCGTGCCACCTCATATAAGATCTTCCCCTCTTTTATCACCTTAGCGTCTCCATTGAACCCCGTCCTGGATGCAGGAGTCATCAGGTCTCTGACTTATTAGTTCCTTCCACTCTGAGCCGGGCTCTCATCCAGCTCAGACCCACTCGGGACACCTCTTAGACACAATGCCTCTTTGGGGAGGGGGCGCTGAGTGTTTGCAAGGGCTGAGTGTTTACCTCTGGGCCTGTCGGTGCATTGTTGTCGAATGGCAACCGTAGGAAAAGGAGTGGAGTGGTGGGGGATAATTGAGCTTCATTCCTCTGCCCTCCTGAACTCTGCCCCTCCACCGGCGTTAATGATGAGGTCGGTAGGTCAGATGTTTGTACAGTGTGTGTGTGTGTGTGGGTACTGTATAATGTGTGTATGTGCATGCATGTGTGAATATATGAACAATGGTTTGTGGAATACAAATTCAATAGGTAATCATTTTAAGGCGAGACACCCCCAGGCAAAAAACACATTTTTTTTCCTGCACTGCCCAATTTATGTCTTCTTTTCGACTAGCGGAATGAAGCCGTACAGATGTCGGTGTTTACTTCACTAAATCTTGTCTATTTGCGTCAAATTCACTAAACGTTTGCATTAGATAATGCCTCATTTACATATTTAAACCTAACATTTCAGAAAACGTGTAATATTAATAATAAATGCCTTAATGTGACATTTTTTTTTATGTTTACCGCCTGTATTGTAAAAACGTGTTCCAAAATGTATGCAATTTTAGTAGTTTTTTTTTTTTTTTTCTCAGGCTGAGCCAGAAATCTCCACTTCAGTAGCACTTACTACTCCACTTTCATTACTATCTATGTTCTAAAGGGTTTTTCTGAGGGCTTTGTTTATATTTCATTCACAGCCTGACTTTCCTAAAAACAAGACAATATTTTTAAATACATAGACTGTTAAAGCCCTTAGTAAAAACACATTACTCTAATATGCCAACAAAATGAAACAACTATGTTGTATCTTGCTTTATCCAATGTTCGGATTTCTCTTCTGGAAATGTACGCAAATTAGCACACATTTGATAAGATATTGCCTCATTTGAGTATTTCAACAAAAAAAATACAAGAAACTCATGTAAGTAGTCAACTGGGTCAGTTTTATGGTGACATCTGAAATATCAGTCATATTAATTGTAATAAAGTATTTTTTTTCAAAATATAGCGAAATCCATTTCCCATGGTACATGGGGTTTTCTCACTTTAACAGGGTGTTTGGCCTGTGACACCTTGTGTTTTTCTGTATGTGATCCACAATCAAAGGAGTTCAACCACATCTGCTTTAAAGTGTACTGTGTGTGTGTGTGTGTGTGTGTGTGTGTGTGTGTGTGTGTGTGTGTGTGTGTGTGTGTGTGTGTGTGTGTGTGTGTGTGTGTGTGTGTGTGGGGGGGTTATTTGGTGAGTAAGAGCCAGTGAGTCGTTCATTAACACTGACAGTCTGCATTTATTTCTGGCTTTCATGTGCAACGGGGAATTTGTCGGTCACTGGGGAAAGTTTGAGAAGATGTAATCATGGCATTGCTCATTCCACTCTGTAGGGACCAATGTGAGCACATTTGGCTCTGATCAATAAGATCAAAAATGATTATGTTTTTTAGAATTTGGCTTTTCTTTTAATCTTCAAAACAACAACAAAAAAATTCAAAACTGGTCAAATTCTAAGAAAAAAAAATCTTAAAAAACTCTTCTATTGGGAAGTGAAGTTGTTCTGCTTTAGATCTGTTCAGATTTAGACATTTCCCAGTATTTTGCACACAGAATATAGATACTGTACTTCCATGGCAAAAGTCTAATATGAGGTCAGGCTTTAAACATATATAGCATGAACATAACTCATGACCAGCAGCATCTTTGATTCTCTCTAAAATACTAAATCTAACCCACTATATTTTATGAATCAAAACTAAATTCCACAGATATATGCAGTGTCTGATTATTATGTACATTCATAGACAAAATATATGAAAATTTGTATCAATACTTCCCATTCACTGAGTCACTCCCTTATTTACATCCAAAGACGCTGAACAATGTGAGAAATTTATAATCTCGCCAAAAAGCAATAGTAATGCTGTACGTTTCCAAAGATAATGGTGAGGATAATCCATAACTCTAAACAACCAAAAATATCATGTTTACAAGTGTAATGAGGTAATAAATCAAGTGAGAAGTAGGGTAATTTACCCCTATACTATCAGAGGAGCTGCCCCCTGATAGTTTGAGTCACATCCATATTGGCTTTACTTTTCAAACCCGGAGGTTGCCGCCTGTAAGGGGTTTCCTTAATAAATGATGACAGGACAGCAACATAAACCCCTTTTCATTGTAATCCAGATCATATCTAGATTACATTTACACCTGGTTGTCATATGTATCCCCAATGTCCACATTAAGATCCGCTTGTTGGATCCTCCATTGGTGGTTTGGTTGATCGGATCACAATCCGTCTCCAGTACGTTTCTGGGTGTATCTACACCCGTGCTCTCATGTGATCGACCGCTAACCGACTGCAATCCGATCACCCAAACCACATTTTAATGCAATGTGTAGAATGGGGTCATACTGTACATGTACCTTGTGTTGACCACCACCTGCGTCTGTACAGATGTTAATATTTGTGTCAAATGGTATCGGTTGCAAGCTTGTTTCCTCTGCGCAGTTTTCAGGGGAATTCCAAAACCACGCAAGGATGTAGCCACCAGTGGAGAAGTAAGTGGTCACTAGACAGTTTTGAGCCGATGTTTTCATTGAAACATGTTCCTTGGTTGATGAAACAGTCTGAGTTGACTCGGTTTTGTTCGGTCGCGGGTGGCAGACTCACTTCATTCAAAGGTTTAAACCGCTGTTTGTCGACTCTGGAAGATAAATCTGGGACTCAACCCTTTTTTTTTAAGTCACCAATGGGACATCCCGGCTATCTTGTTATGCATATTGCTTCTGATCAGACGTGTTCATAACAGAACTGAAACAACTTGCCACACCTGGATGTCCTCAGATGCTGCACGAGAAACCGCCAAGTGCGTAGATAAACTGAAAAAAAGGCGATAAAAGTTCAGCATGACCCAGTGCTGAGGACATGATGTACTTACATTGTTATGGTCAATGCTGGAATTATACATTTGACTGTTTATCACCATGTCTCTTTGATCCACAGCATTGTTTCGCAACTCTGCTGATTGTGGTACTGTTTTTTCTCTCTTTTACCCATCCATAAAAGTCATTAAAATTGTCTGAATGCTGCTATTAGTAATAGTTGTCTGTTTTGTTTTTTACACTAATTACTCACCATCTGCCCGACCAGAGTTTCAATAAGTCTGTCTATAAAACAATCCCTCATCCTGTGTGCATGTTTTGTCGCTGTTTGTTGTTGTAAGAGTTCATATTTAAATATATTGCAGAACAGGATCATTAATGTGACTCATTTTTCAAAGACCTTTCATAAAACTCACTGATTTGAGGCAGACCAGACGTCCAATCATATGGGATGTGACATTTCAAGTACTATGGCAACAAAATAGCAACACACGCATCTGTTTTTCCTTCACCCTCAGAAATGTCCCATTTATGGCAATGGTAATTCTATTTATCCAGCACGTTTTCATGTAAACTTAAAGGGCTTTACATTTAAAGACAAAAATATATACACATCGGCATAGACATAAGAAATTTGGCAGCATAAACAACATAAATACAAGTATACAGTAGCATTATGCAAGCATACGTCAAACCACACAGCTATCAATGAAACAACACATCAACACAATAAAAATAGAAACCTTTGCACCATCACATAGCTGTACATGTTACCAAACTGTGCAAGGAACAAGTTCACACCCACGGCGTGTTATGGTTTGTGTATCTTCCTCGACTACTTTACATACTTACCGTGTTATCTGCCTTCATGCAAAACTGATGAGATAACGCATACCGGTCATGAATAGGGAGGAACATGTGGATGTTATGCACGCAGTCTGTCGAATTTGAAGATAACATTCCACAGAATGGATAAATGGGAATGCATTATGTTCCGATACTTAATATTGACTCTCCCGTCCCTCCACAGAACCTGAGCGGTGAAGATGCAGCACACCTCGTGCACGGAGGACAGGATCCAGCATGCTCTGGACATGTGTCTGGACGGGCTGAGACAAAGCCCCACAGCCGCACAGCACTGGAACGGTAAGAGGCCACAAGGAGGACGAGGACTACAACTAAGCTTTGAGATACGTGACAACAATGTTTCTGCACCGCTTCCATGAAGATGAGGGGTATTTTCAGTTAAAATCTTACAGCTTAGAAATGAGAACTTCACAAAGAAGCAGGCTTTCAAAGGTGCAGTGTGTAGGATTCGGCGACGTCTAGAGGCGAGGCTGCAGATTGGAACCAACTAAAACTTCTGTGTGCCAACGTGAAAACGCAAATGGCCCTATGTAGAGCCAGTGTTTGGTATGTCCCTTTTGGGCTTCTGTAGAAACAATGGCGGTCGGCTCCATGCAGAGGACCTGTTCAGTATGTAGATATAAACGTCTCATTCTAACAAAAAAAAACGCAACAACTTCTTATCTTCAGGTTGACAGTCAACTAAAGAAAACACACTTATTAATAATATTTTATTTAATATATGTTTTAATTTCTTTCAATTGATCCCCTTGAATGCTACACACTGTTCCTTTAAGAAAGAGTACTATCAACCTTTTAGACAGCAGACATTTTGACATGTCATTGTAGGAAAAGTACAGGTGTATTTGATGGCTGCATTCCACTTCGGGGAGGCTCTGATAGTGCATGCTGGCTCTTTGGATAGCTTATTGGGACGCTCAGTAGAACTGAGCTTTGGGTAATGCTAGTACCACCTGTGCTCGTCAAAATGTCTGCTGTTGAAAAGTTCCTCAGCCAAGGTAATGTAAAATCTAATTTTCATGTTTTGTGGCTGATGCTTGGCAAATTTTCCCGCATATTTTCTTAATGTTCAGGCTGTTTTTTGGGATTTCAGCTAGTCATGGTTAAACGTTGTGTGATACCCGTTACCTGAAGAGGTTGGAAGGAGCTAGTTATACGCTTCCAAAACTTTAGCTACGTTTTTAGCACTTCTGTGCTATGCTAGCTACTAAAGGTTTACTAAATGTATACACATTCTGACAATCATTTTCAATGATTATAACAGTGAATAAATAGGAACAGTGTTGTTCCTTAATTCCTCTGTCTTCTGTCTCAGTCAGCAGGTGGTTCACGTTTACACAGTGATCTGCAGACTTTAGCTTCTATATTTATCTTTTTAACCTGTTTTCACAGCTGAATCAGTTTCACGTCCTGGATATCTCCTTTACACGCGTATTGTCGACCTTTCTGCCCACTTTTCTCTGAAAAGGCTTTTAGCTTTTTCCAAAAATCTGATAACATCTATCAAGCGAGTGCAGTTAGTGACAGTGTGGGCTCCATGGCAACATAGCTCTGACAGCTTGATGGAGGGGGGCGGGGCTTAGCGAAGGGTCAGTCGAGGCAAGACTTGGATGGTACAGGCGTCAAACGTTCTCAGAAATATCGAGTACGCACACAAACACATTTAAATGTGATACGCGATATGTTTACAGTGCTGCCTCGAACAGAAGGCAGTTGTTTGTTCACGCTTTCTCAACACAAGGGCGCCGTGTGACAGACAGCGTGCGCGGCCTACGAGTAGATGTGTGTCCTAGCTTGTTGTTGGTGACACTGCTGCTGTCAGATCACTGTGGGGGGGAATGTGTTTTTGTGTGCTGGAGGAAGTTGTGTGAATAGACAGCTGGGAGGAAGTGGTGGCCCAGACCGCAGTGTGTGAGTGAGGCATCATGGGGCAGGAGTACTGTGGTGCACGGTGTAAAAACAGATCAGGGCAGAAGATTAAATTAGCCTACCGCTCATCAACCAGTGCCAGAGAGAGTGTCTTATTACACAAACATGTTCTTGGGTTTTATATCCTGATAGATCCTGAAGCTGGAATCGGTTTTTCATGTTTCACTCTCCTCCTCACTTCATAACTCCATCCCATGTTTAGACGATTTCCAGGGATTTGTATGTTATGAGTGTGATTACATCCATTTGAGCTTAAGTACTGAGATATTCAAATCCACATCTCATGAGGATCTTGCAGCTTCATTTCTAGGGCTGGCATCTTTTCAAAATAAAGAGCCGTACAGCTCTCCAGTAAATATGCAAACACACCGTCAAGAGATGTGAGATAGGACTCCCGCGTGCAGAGACAGACAGCAACTGACACGTTTCTTGGAAAACATTTCTGCGTAACCTGAACAAGGGCTGATGTGTTACTTCCTGAGCTCCTCAGAGATGCATTTGGAGCCGTTGAGACCGAGGGATCAAATGGAAAGTGAGGCAGTTTTTTTTTTACCAGCATGATAGACATCAGATTGGTGTGGTTTGACGTACTGTATGCCCAGCTATCTGCCGTTTCATCTCAAGTTTCCATTTCATACTTATATAGAAAACCACCAAACGAAAGTTTCCAGTGGGCCATTAATGATGTGTGGGTCTAGTTATCCTCATCATTTCCCTTTCGATTATTATCATATTTAAATGTTTAGTCCCAAAAGTCTTTTGGGGAAGATACCTTAAGATACCTTAACTCTGTTTTCTTGCAACAGGAAATCTGTTCTGCCAAAACATCCTAACTGAAACACTGAAAAAAAAACACCCCTGAAGTGCACCAGCACTGACAGTAACGGGCTGTAAAGTCCTGCTGTGAGGACTTCAGTACAGTCTCATAACCAAACACAAGATTTCTGAAACCCACTTCATAACCAAGATGCCATGATATGATGACATTAGATGCAATTCATTCTTAAGGGCTGTGATTTGTTGGATTTCACAGCTGGAATAAAATGCCTCCTATCATCTGAAGTTTCAGGCTGCACTAAACAAGAAGCGTTTGTGTAATTGTTCCCAGTTGTTGTGATATTATGCAGAAAACTGCTTGGATGTCTGAATTTACAATACATTGATGGTAAAAGAGTGAACGTCTATGTGTTCACGGTCTAACTATATGTCATCCATTCAAGATACAGCGAGTTCTCATACATTTTGATATTTGTGCTCAATGCTCTTTCGCCATTGTGCCTCACTGTACGTGCAATAGCCCAAACAAACCTCACTGGCTGACTTTGATTCAGAAATGTTGGCTGGTTCCTCCTGTATACATGAAGTATATCCTCAGAAACCAAAACCGCTACGCTCCGTGCTCTCGACATGTCTCGCAAGTTAAATGTTGCTAGCTAACGTCGGCACTGGAGACAAAACCTGCTTCTGCAGTGTCTCTTCAACATGGAACAATTTACCGAAGGACCAGAAATTGTTGTTTTACAGGGCTTTTTTTTTTTTTTGTGCAAATCTTTCTTTTAAAGGATATTGTAAGCCCACTGACATTCATAGCTGATTAAATAAAAGCTAAATAAACTTTCCGTTTTGTCTGAGCGCTCTTTCTCAGCATGCATTTCTTTTTGCCTGCATGTAAAACGAAGGGCAAACACGGTCGGGTTTACTTGTATCACTGCATTGCTGACCTTCTTGTATTCACTCTGCTGCTGTCAGAGTATACACCAGCCGCATTTAGCAGTCAAAGCAAATAGAAAATTATGTAAACTCACACTGCTGGCCATACACAGATATAGCTCTACGAGTGTGTCTGTCGGAGCACAAACAGAGTTTTGTATTTATTGCCCTGGCTTGTGGCGCTGCTGTTTATTAAATATCCTTAGTGATGGATTCTGTCTCCTCCAAGTGTGCTGCAACCCTGACAACATACAGTCTGTAGAAGTGCGTCATAGATGCATGTGTGCACTGATCATCAACTTTACAGCCTTTATTCTTTTCAACCCCTTGACGATCTATCATTACAAGACCGTGCCGTGCATTGTTCATATCCACAGAGCTTTAACTGTTACGGCCTGATTTTCAGGAAACTTGGTGGAAGGGTTTGGAGCGGAGGTCTGCTCTCTCAGAGTGCCTTTCTAGTTTTGAAAGTTGTTATGGGTAAACTCAGAGCGTGAGAGTGGACAGTACAATAAGCGACTGTCTTTTTGTAGCAAAACTGTTGCGGTGAGGTAAAACCTCCGTCTCTGGACTCTTCTGCCTCTCTCTATGTTTAACATGTGTGCGTTGTTGCGTTAACACGAGTCCACATGTGCTGTCTTTCAGTGCTGATGTGCTCGGTGGGTCAGTCAATGAACCGCTGGAGCCTGGAGGAGCTGGTGAAGAGGGACCCCGAGAACTTCCTCATCCTCTTGAAGCAGATCCTCAGGAAGACCAAAGAGGTGAGAGGTCAAAGGGCAAAGAGGACCCAGTTGTCGACTAGTAATGTCCTGTAGACGGTGCTGTCATCTCTGAGCGTTTAGCCTCATCGACGCTCTCTTTCTGTGTGTCTCCATCTTCAGGTTCAGGAGCAGTGTCAGTACGAGCTGGTGGCTCCCCTCGCCATCATGTTCTCCTCCACGTTGCTTCAGGTACATCCAGATACGATCAAAACCTTGTGTTGCACATGTGAAGGTACCCTCTCAAAACGTGTGCTGCTTCCTCAACACAAACCATACAGACATTTCCCTTGAGGTGTTATGTGGCTAAAGCCTCCAGCACGGTTTGAAAAACCCTGAAGCGCAACTTTCCCAGGACACAGGACACAAAAATCACATAATTGGATGTCTGATTTATTGATTTATTACTGGTTTGACGGAAAAGAGAAGAACTAGCCACTGTTTGATTGTTTCAATAGGTTAACATGATTCTTACACTAATTTATTTCACTGAAATGCAACACACTTCTTGTGAGTATTTCACTTCCGTTTGAGCTCTGGAGCAACTGATAATGTTTCAGCTTTGAGGTTTTGTGATGACGTGACAAACGTGCCTTTGGTTATTTATTGTCACAAAGCCTGTAACATAGTAAAACAGTGGCACATTATTATATACACGAAGCTGGGTTAATGACATCATGTAGAATGTGAGATGTTTATCGTTGATGAAGTAATATTAAAATGAAGCAGTAATGTAGTAATGTAACAGAACAAGAAAAGTGTCATATAAGCCAATGTTGTTATTACTATCGTTTGAAATGTGTTGCACCTCTTATGGTCAATTAAAGGGACACTTCAGGTGGGTCAACAGATAAAAATAGCAAAACAAATAGTAAAAGGAACACCGAATGTGTATTTTGAACGTTTCCTCTCCACCAGTCTGAAAGAAGAAATGTTATAAGGCAAAATTGTCGCGAGAGAAAACGATGTTTCCCCCTAAATGTACTAAATGGGTGTAATACATCCCATTCACAGGTTTTTATTACAAATCTGATCCAAGTCATTACATTATCAGTTGCTATGGGGAAAAAAACCCTCTGGTCCAGTCTAATGCAGGCGTCCATGAAGTTATTCTCAGAGTTGAGGACGCCCACTGAAATAACCGACTTGTGCCTCGGTTGCAGACACCTTACTGTCCTGCAGACATGGAGCTGCTGCAGCGAGCCGTTGAGGTGTTTCGCTGCTTCCTCACGTGGCCTGAGCCGTACTGCAGTGTGTGCAGAAGCCTCCTCACCACACTACAGCTGGAGATCAAGGCCCCAGGTAGATATAGATGGGTTATGTTTGCCAGCGTGTGTGTGTGTGTGTGTGTGTGTGTGTGTGTGTGTGTGTGTGTGTGTGTGTGTGTGTGTGTGTGTGTGTGTGTGTGTGTATGTGTGTGTGTTTCTTTTTCTATCCCAGTCTGAACTGAGTGGAACCCTGCTGGTGTCTTAAACCTTGGTAATTGCTCACCCCCTAGTGACAAGTCAGGGAACTGCATTTAGTGCTTCTTATGCCAGAAACACCTGCAGCAACAGCAGTCATGACAGGAAGTAATGTCATTAAAAATTAGATAAAGGAGCATAAGCATTTACAAAACAACGCACATTTGAACACCTATCCTGAAATTCTCAGGAAAGTCGAAGGCACAGATGCAGTCCTTTGGTGAGTGTGCTTATCTTCATTTTTGTAACTACAGTGTGAATCAAATGCATCAAATACGAAGCCATCGTGGATATGTGACAGCCCCAGGATGTTTTTACACATTTCCATTGACTTTTAAGACGCTTCTTGAAAGACATTAGTAGATAATACTACTAAAATCAAGTAAAAGTGATGTTATTTAAAAAAAATTAAGTGAAAATGAAAAATAGGGCTGCTAATGTAAAAATGTACTACTTAGATCAAAGTGAAAAGTAGGTCAGTCAAAATGTACTTGAGCGTTAATGTTACTGCGTGAATTAAATCACACCCAAATTAAATTGCATTATACGTCAATGTTCTAGTGGAACTCTTTAGTCCCATCAGGGATTAACAGTCACAAACAGCAAAGAGTCCTCACTGAAGGTCAAAGTTCCTCAGTGAATGCAGAAGTCACTGCTGGAGTATTTCTTTCCATTCATTTTTAAGCCAGATCCAACGTGCGCCTGTCCATGTTGGTATTTAGATGCTTGCTGATCGATGCAACCTATTCTAACTATGCCTTATATGCTCCAATAATGCTCACTATACTCCATAATGATGCCATCCTTTTTATTGTTATTGCACTTTTTTTGCACTGTACTGTTCACCAAATGCACCACCCACCACCAGCTTCGCAACAATTGCTAAATATTAAAGTAAAGTACAATAAAAAAATTAAAAACTGATACTAGTAGCCTAATACTTACAGAGCTGAGCACTTGTGAACATGATGAGCTGCTTTCAGGTCGTAGCCAACATGATGATGATGTTGTAACTTCCCTCTGCCTGCAACTGTTCCACCAGGACACTGTCATGAATAACCGTGCTCTTGTCAAGTTGTTAATTTAGAAACCATGAACTGATGGAAGAGAAATATAATTACATTATTGTTCTATTTTCCTCACAGGGATTTCCTTTCAGAGACTTGTGAGAGAAGAACAGTTCCTTAACACCCCGAGCCAGAGCTCCAAGACCATGTACGTTCACACAATATAAACTAACTGTATCTGGACAGACTGGAGAACTATAGAATATACTACATGTGCTCGATGTATTCATTATTTAGGATTTCTGGTAGAGTGAACAGTTGTTGGTGATATTGGGACTGTATGAGGACAGTAAGACCTACTCTCTGATCAGCGGCCATTTCATGAGAATCTATTATTGTTAGTCCGGTGCAGACTGACATGTGTTATCTTTGCACCTTCTGCTTTCTTGTTCAAATGCACCATTTAAAAAAATGGTCAGTGGTTCACAGTAACTTAAAAAAATGAAAAAAAAGATGCTGTCCACAAAAATAACAACTGAATCATAGCATTTAGGTGATTAGCACTTAGTCCCTTTTCATACGTGTTCACGCGTTGCCAGTGACATCCTCTGTGTGCTGCCTGCAGGACCGTGCTCCTGATGAACCCGTGCGAGGTGCCTGCTGACTTCCTCTCGGTGGCCGAGCAGCTCAGTGGCATTCAGCACTCGCAGAGCGAGACCTACATCAAACTGATCAAACACGCCTTCCAGTCCACACTAGGCACCAAATACCCGCTACAAAGCATCCACGGAGCCCTGCAGGTATGTGCTCAGAGCTGGGGACTGTGTACCAAGATCTAGGGGTAGTTCTAAAACACAATTAAATGATACTCTGAGGATACATTCTATTTGTGTTCACATCGATCACATCTATACTTTTAAAGAAGCCAATGCAAACCAGAGTGGGTCACTATTTGAAGAATTCGACGGGTTAGCACTGCAGGAATGTCTCAGGACACGTACTTTGACTATAACATCTTGTGAATGCTCTTTGCAGGCAAAAAGCGTGACTGAATTGGGGTCCATCTTCTCCGTGGTAAGTGATGTCCTTGAGGCGGCCGCTGCCATGAGCGACCCTTTGAAGAGCCACAGTCACGTGATCCAGGGACTTGAGCAGCTGAGGGAGAGCATGAGAATACCCGCATCCAACGGAAGGAGGTCTGATGGTGAGGGGGCGGATTTTATGAACTGGGGGATGCGAACACACTATCACGTTATAATATTTCAGTTTCTAGTGGTTGTTGCTCTGAGACGCTGTTATTTTGATGTCGTCCCTTTTAGGAATGCTACAAACTCTACCCTTGCCGACAGCCAAGTGTTACATGTTTCACTGGAAAACAGATAACTTTGGTAAAGTATTCTGCATGATACTTTATTGATTCATACACAGGAATATCTCTCTGCTTTGAGTGGATGGAGAAGTCAGCACTATAGGAATCCAGCCCCTTTTTTAATGTGACATGAATACAAACCATATTTCTATTTGTTTGAGTTTCTTTCTTTTTGTCTTTCTAAATTTGTCAATGTAAATGGATTTTTTTTTTTTTTATCCCTGCAGATGTTCTGAACACCCTTTTGGAACACGAGCCCGATGACCAAGGGCAGGCTGAGGAGGAAGAGGAAGAAGACATTGATGATGATGATGAAGAGGAGGAGGAGGAAGAAGAGGAGGAGGATGAGACAGAGATTGATGTCGAAGAAGAAGATGAGGACGAAAACAGAGATGAGGAGGAACATGGAGGGGAATTGCCTTCAATGTTTACCATCACTAATGACTACACCGCCAACCACCGCGCCTCCACCTTCTCCACCATCTCCTCCCTGTCCAACGTCTCCAAAGACTCCATGTTCTCCACCATGTCCGCAGCCTCGGAGTCCTACGCCCCGTCCCTCTTCTCTGTCACGTCGGGCGGTGACAGTGACTACTACGACTCTGACGACATCTGCTCCTCCCCCGTCGCTGAAAAATGCTCGCCGAAGTCCAAGGCTTCGGCCCGGTTGAGCAAGCACCTGTACCGACTCTTCATCAAACCCAAGAGGCCTCGGTCGCTGTCCCGGGCCAAAAGCCTCGGAAACACGGAGTCGAAAGACCTCTTAGTGGTGCGGGAGAAGCGCTCCAACTCTCTTCCGCAGCAAGTCAAGTCAGGCTGTCCCGAGCCCTACCTCCAGCCACCAAGTCAGACTCTCAGACACGTCTGCTTCCGAAGGAGGCCGATTCTCAGCAGCGACGAGGACAGTAAGAACACCACGCTGAGGGTGGTGGTGTTCGGCGCTGACCGTGTGGCAGGGAAGGTGGCCCGAGCCTACAGCAGCCTGAGGAGGAAGGAGAGTGCGTGTCCACGTCTCAGCAGGGCCTTCAAGCTCCAGTTCTACTTTGTGCCCGTGAAGAGGGACTCTGCGAAGTCTCCTTGCATGAGTCCAAAAGGAGTGTCCCTCTCTCATGTGAGTCTAAGAGCATGACATCATGTTTCCTAAGCTGTCAAAGACCTGAGTTGCATTGTACAGAGAGCAAAGAAAGACTTGTCACAATTCCGCTGTTGTAATTGTTGCTTTTTGCTTAAGCAGGATCTTCACCTCACGGGCACAGGGGACAGCACCAACGACATTGCCCACCTCCTCGGTATGTTGGACCCTTGGTACGAAAGAAACACCCTTAGCCTGCTTGACTTGCCTACCAACGTCGTCTGCCAGGTACAACTGGAGTCCAACTTTTACACTGCCTTAACAAAACTCAACCTCACGTTTATCCAGCTAAGAACATCTCCATTGTAGTCTATTACTCAACCAATATGTATTCCAGAAAACTGTTATGAGCATAAACACCTTTCAAAAATGACACAAGTAATCTTGATGTATATATTATTGTGTGAAGTATTCATTAATTATTTTTGCATTGCTCTGCAGCAAACCTCAAAGACGGACTCTGAGTCATGTGATAGTCCCGGTGAGCGTCTGCCCATTCTGGCCGACTTGGTGCTGTACTACTGCCGCTATGCTGCGCGGCCAGCTCTGATCCAGCTCTATCAGGCAGAGGTCAGACTCACACTTATACACAAACGTCACACACACAGCCATAGTAAACTATATGCATCCTTTTAAACCTAGAACACTAACATCGGGTGATTTTCACCCAGAGTGATTGTGGTTACGTTATCCCCCTCAAACATTTTTGGATGGGTTTTACCATTGAAGGGAGACTTTTTCCTTCACAGGACAAGGCTCACATGTCCCAGGAACAGGTGGACTAAAGAACAAGATCATAGCTCCTTTATTTATATTTTTTAACATGTTTTATTGACGATTCCTTAATTTTTCACCCGATATTGAGCCTTTTTTTAGGGACCCCCCCATGATACCTGTTTTTCATTTCAAGTTCTATAGGATAAAATAAAAGAAGAGTACTTCAATTTGACTTTTATTGTTGTATTTTAATATATTTTGATGAGAAGTATTTTTGATCAGGTACATTATATTGGGTAAAATATACCCAACGTTAGTGATGGTGTTACTATTTTGAACGTTAGTGTTTCAGGGTTAAAAACCTGTCAGCCCTGGTATTTAGTCTGTTCACAAAGGGGACAATGTCCCAAGTGGGGTGATTGATTGAGGACTCCCTGGTGTTGCAGCTGACGTTAGCCGGCGGTGAGAGGAGGACGGAGGTGTTCGTCCACTCCCTGGAGCTGGGTCACACCGCAGGAACACGAGCCATCAAGGCCATGGGTGAGTGTGACACGCACACATATCCGAGCAACCCTGCCAGCAATTAATGCAATTTTCCACGTACTTTAATGCATCATCGTTTTTTTTTATGAGGTTGAAGCTGAACTAGCTTTAATATAGCGGAACATCAGTTATTTCTATGCCATGATTCAGTCTACTTCTACTTTTCTAGTTTCACTTGTCGCAGCGACGCTTTTTAATTTCCTTTAGAGAAGTTACAATTCAGGGAAAGCTCTTTATGCTTCCTGCATCATTTAGATTAGGTGCACCTTCTGCTTTCTTGTTAAAATGGGCCTTTTTTTTTATTGTCATTTTATTATCATCTACATTGAATACTGTCACAATGCAGCATTTCTAGTGTTCATTTTGCTCCACTGATGTTATATTAAAGGTAGTCATAAGTCTGAATGCTTGTGTGTGTGTGTGTAGGTGCTGCCAGTAAACGGTTTGGTATCGACGGTGACCGAGAAGCAGTGCCTCTGATGTTGGAGGTGCTGTACAACAGGGTAAGCGGGTGATTTTTAATCCCCTATCAAAGAGGAAAGTCTTGAAACTGCGCTTTACAGGACTAAAATCATAAATACCAGCAGATAAAGCGTCCCCGTTGTCTACTTTTGGAGACCGTGAAGGTTCTCCACTGTTAGCCTGAGTCAACTGGTTTCGGCCGTGGTCACTTCTCCACCCACAGGAAATGAGGCACCGAAATGGCGTGGCAAAACAGTCTGGCAATCAGTCACGAGCACGTGCCCTGTCCTGTGTGTGTGACGCATTAGAGGCCAGACTGATGTTACTCATCATCTGTCCCTAGTCTTTCATTAGATACGTTGTTTCCTCAGATTGAAATATTGTTCACAGATTCGAAAGGCAGCAGCAGGTGTCTCTCATTTCCCTGTATGTGTATGTGTATGTTTTTTTTAATTAATCGTTTCCCTTCTCCTCCCGTTCAGGTGGTGATCAGTGGGAGAAGCCAGTGGAAGAGAGAGACCAAAGTCTGCACGTCAGTAAACTTAACCAAAGCGTGCAAGAATCCTGAGGAGCTCGGTACGCTATCCTGCCACTAACGCTACGCACTGAACTGTGCTGGTTATGCTGCAGAAACAGTCACAAAACCGAGAAATGTCTCGTTTTTGCACTTCCGGTTCCCTCGTCTCAAAGTTAATCGTTTTATTTTTTCATACTTAATATTTTATTTAGGTATTTTTACAGTTTAACAAGAAATAAATCCTTCAAAGGTAAGAAAGAACAAAATAAACGAACAATGCATCTGGCCAAGAAGGGCCATAGAGAAAAGAAAAAAGAAAAGTAAATAAGTAAAAAGAAGAAGAAGAAAAAAGAAGAAAAAAAATCAAAGCGACCATAGATTCAGTCCAACAAACAGATATAAAAAATATATTCAAAACGTTCTATTAACAGGGATTCTTTAACTTAGATCTAAGGGAACCAGCGCTACGCCGTGCCTCGGGCACTCTATTGAGGCCGCACATTAGCCACGTAGACACAATATTTAATGATTGTCATTAGTCAATATTTCAACAGGCATTTGTGTCTCCAGCCAAAGTGGAATTGAAATCCTTATGATGTTTTCCTTTTGATGGCCACACTTTGTAATTACGTAGCATGTGTGTAAGTGTGCTCACACTGTGTTGTAAACGATCTCCGTCAGACTCAAAGATGGAGTGCCTGCAGCTCACGATGACTGAAGTCCTGAAGAGACAGAACTGCAAAAGCAAGAAGGGCTACAACCAGGTGAGCGGGGGCTTGTGGTGTTGTGGTAGCAGCAAACACATTCTCTATTTAAATATAAAGACCTCTGTACACGATTGAAAGAACCTCAGACCTCTCTCTCTCTCTCTCTCTCTCTCTCTCTCTCTCTCTCTCATCCTCACGTCTGCTGAGAACAAAGTTTGTCAGTTTGACAAAAAGCCACATCACAGGCGAGACTGGGGTCTGTTTTACAAAAAAATATTATTTGCGCAACATTGTAGCTTAATCTCTTCGCTTCGTTAAGATGTGTGTGGTTTTTGCACCTCAGCAGATTGGTCCTTAGCTCAAGGCTCTCTTCACACCCAGGGACAAAAACAAATGCTTTGAAAACAAAAGTAAAACAACTCAGAAAAAGCTGCAATAGCCATGGACATCATGTCAAACGATGTGTAAATATACATTGCACAGTTTTGAAGGGATTTTCCGAACATCTTGCATTTCTTTTGTGTGTGTGTGTGTGTGTAAGTGTGTGTGTGTGTGTGTGTGTGTTTTCTTCTTCAACATATTTATTCATGAGGTGCAATCCTCCTTTTGTAGCAGCTCAGCGTCACAGAGGTGAAGGTGGACAGGGTGCAGGTCAGCGGTGCTGGAAACACAACCTTTGCTGTATGTCTGGACCAGGATGAGAAGAAAATACTGCAGAGTGTCACCAGGTCTGGACACACACACACACACACACACACACACACACACACACACACACACACACACACACACACACACACACACACACACACTCGTTACAACTAATACTGGAAATGAAAACACCTTTTAGATTTTAACGGTAAGCGGATAATACATTGATGTTATTCAAGTATGAGGAAACACTGTGTCCCCTTTCTCTTTGGCATTTGGTTCCAGAAATAAAAAAACAACAACATTCCTGCTCCTCCTGTGAAGTACTTTTTGTCGTACCAGTGCTGAAACTACTACTTTTTCTGCTCTGAATACTGTACCTGAATGATGGCATACATCAGTGTGTGGAGCAGAGGGATGATGCATTTGCGAGAGTCCCATCGCTCAGCCTGCAGAGGAAACACACGTTGTCAGCCGATCAGCCCGTTAAAGATGTGGCGTTTCCGTTTGTTCCAATTTCATGGATAAAGCGATTAGTTGATGGACTCAAATTATTATTAGCGAATAATTAATAGGGTTCATGGTCAGTCAATTCGATTCCAATCGGTAAATATTAAAACAACCAGATGAAGCGAGCCAGCCACAGCTTCTTTTTTTTTGTTTGTTGAAAGATTGATAACAGAGCCACTGCTGACATCTACTTGTCAGCAGTGTTTTATCAACACTCACTCTTAATTAGAAGTGTCCCAAACACGATCATTTATAACCTGTCCTACAGGCACGCACGCAACACACACAGGAGGAATGGATGTAGACATAAACAGTGTCTGGAAAAGAAGTGCTACACCACAACTATTTCATCTTTCACTTCTGTAAAGTGGTGGTAACTCCCCAAGACCGGATCTTTGAATGTCTTTAGCTTAAATAAGTTTCAAATAATTTCTCATTTTAAAGACAGATGAGAGAGGCTTATTATTTCTTGACGTATTCTGACTGCAATTAGATTTTTTTCTTCTATTCACACATGAATAGAAACACACACACACACACACACACACACACACACACACACACACACACACACACACACACACACACACACACACACACACACACACACACACACACACACACACACACACAGTCCACAGTGTTGCTCGTCTAACCCATGTGTCTCCCTCTGTCCCATACAGATGTGACATATCAGTCTGCTATAAGCCCGACAGCTCCGCCGACTGGCGGCTCAGAAAAGCACCGACCTCGGCCCAGATCCAGCCTCTCAACCCCACCTTCTGCTCCCTCCTCTGCCTGCCCATAGTCACTTTCAGTGGGGCTCTTCCCTGAAGCTGCTGACCACTGGTTTGAACTGGGCGGTTCGAAGGGAAGTATTCTGCGCACCTATTCATGCTCTCGATAAGAGACACTGGCTGACGATGTCGACGAGTTCACATGACGGTGGCCTGAAGCGGCAGTGGGGTGCAACACGATGGAGAGCAGCAGACCCGGCCTGCGATCGTCAATACAAATACATACCAAAGAACCAGAGAAAAAAAGAACGACTGTATACAACTGTTCCAATGACGCGCAGTCCAGCTTCCTCTGTGCGAAGCAATCGTTCACTGTTGTTAAGGAAACTGTTGAAATTACATTCGAGGAGGTTTCAGTTCCTTTTTTCCTGCTGAAGGAGAAGTGACCATGCAAACACACAGTAAGATTATTATGTAATGTGGTCAAAGAGGGTGCATCTACAAGGGTGGAAATAAGCCGGGGTCCCACCAGGAGATGGTGTGTTAAAATGTAGACGTCGTCTTCGAGTCAAAGTTTGAGGACCAGGAGGAAATCTTACATCTGCTGACCAGACTGAACTAATGCCTCCATTAGAGGTCCATGACGGGACTATATCTGAGAATGGACACTATGGATTTACACAATTTGTAAATAATATGTTTGTAAAATATGATATTGCATGCTTTACCTTGAATGTCATAATGTTTTATGTCTGGCATGAATGGGAATTTAGTGATAACGTTTCTCCAAAGGAGTTATGTGTGTGACCAGCAGAGGGCGCTGTTGACATTCCAACCGACCTGAGTTGAAGTTCAGATTACTTTAATAAACCATAGCTGTCGTCTCACTTTGTAATAACTGTAATGTAATTAATGCATCAACCATATTTTAGCTTTTGCAAAGTGCTCACCTTTATTTCATCAAGGGCAAAGATGGAAAATATAAATTTGGTATTGTGGTGCTAAAATACCTTTATAAAAAGTAACTGATTTGTTGCACTTTGCATAATGTTTGACATTTGAAATATGTATATGAAATTGTTGTGTTGCTGGAAAAGGGATAATACCCTGATCACCTGACCGAGACTGAAAAAGTAGCACTGCAGGTCAATATCTTGTATTGAATTGGAGCACTTGAATATTAGATTAATGAATTAGGTACTTTTATGTTCAGATAAATGCCCTGCATGCCTCCTCTGATGGCACTATTTCCATAATGCATATTTATAATTATGTCTGTATCATCAACGCAATAGAAACCCATCTTCATTAAAATGTATGTCTTTAATCCTCATCATGATTTTTGCTTTCATTTAAAGAGGTATCTATCTATCTATCTATCTATCTATCTATCTATCTATCTATCTATCTATCTATCTATCTATCTATTACTGTAATAATAGTTTACATGTCAACGTGCTCTGATTGGTTAGAGTGCAGTGACACGCCATTGGTCGGTTTCGGCGATGGGCGTGGCCTGAAGACAAGCCACACTTGTCAGGTTGACAGACACTTGGAGTAAAGGTGTCACGGACCGAGGGATGAGACGGTTGATACATGGCGCTGTTTGCACACCATATCAGCAGGTAAGTTCTCCAGAAAAGAGCTGACATGTTTTAGTATTTGCAGACATGTTGATATTTCTCTAGTTTGCTGTGTCTACTGTCGGCGAAACGCGTTGCGGACTGTAAACTGACGTCAGTTGAACTAGCACGTACCGCAGACGCAGAGCTGTCACTGGGTAGGCTGGAGGCTGCGGGACATGTCAGCGACATATTTAGTTATATTTTGACTCTCTCTTTTGTAAGTCAGGCTATTTAAAAAGAAAAAAGAAAAACACGTCCACGTACGCGTCATGGTTTATGCACTGAGATCCGACTTCTGTTCATCTTGTCCTCGTCCTGAGTCAATAACAAGGTTTTGACAACGGGTCCTGATCTGACTGAAGCCCCGGCTCTCTGTTGTGTCTGCTGGGACTCGAACAGCACACTTGTGTTTCTTCAAGCTTCCTTGTTGTAGGTGCGAGCTTCCTGGTACCACTGTGTGTGTGTGAAGGGGATGCAGGGGGGGCTCCTGTGTGTGTGTGTGTGTGTGTGTGTGTGTGTGTGTGTGTGTGTGTGTGTGTGTGTGTCCATTTCAGTGACTTTTTTTCTTCTAAAAACGAGCCAATAATTGTTTAATTTAACTAATAGTATAAGGACATTGCTATCCTTAACAATAAGGCATGTATTCAATCTTGAGTGCAAATTGTTATTCAGCCATTCACCACCACACAACGCCCAGTTAAAAAGTATCTCCCCAAACAGATCAGACTGGTGATGTCACTGATTGGGTGAGGCGTTCCAGTAAGACATGTGAAAACAGTGACACATTGGTTTGAAATATGCAGACTCTCAGCTGAATGCTGGGGAGCCAGTCTTTAATTGCTATAGAGGAAATAACTCAAAACATAATGGGGCCATCAAATATCACTGTAAAACTATACGTAACAAACAGTTATCACAATTATACCACACGTGATGAGGCAAAAAAAGAAGGTTACAGTCCACATGATGTTAGATCCGATGGTAAGCCTTTCATTAGTGCGATCACCGTGCCAGAATATGTCACGACCACAAACAACAGTGACATAATGCAGCCAAAAGCAGCATGTGAATGAATAGTTGTTCAGGCGAGGCGATGACTGGATCAGGAGAACCAGGATAGCAATTTAAACATCAACGCAAAAACAGATTACCACTAACTCATTGGCTGTCGTTAGTCAGAGGCTTAACCCAACACCCTTGGTAATAGGCTAATAATAATAATGAGCACATTAAATATATTAAGCTTCAAACAACACAAAACTAAGCTTAGGTTATCCTCTTGGAGTAAATGAGGTCAGGGAACATCATTTAACAAGTTAAAGGTGTTGTACTTTTACTGTTTTAACCGCTTAAGTTCTTTCTAGAAAGTTGTCGCCATGCAAGGACGGTAAAGAAACACCACTGATGTACCATCACTGCCATCTCTTCAGTTTTCGTCTTTAACAGGATGAGGCTAATGCCAATTAAGGAAACTCCCCCCAAAACAAGTTTTGTTAATAGAACAATAATTTTCAAAATGGGTGTCTTTGTATTGAGACATGAAAAGGGGGACATTGTTGTGTCAACAAACCCATTAGCTACTGTACAGTTGGGGTTTTCTCAGTAACATTAGTTTTGTGTTATTGGCATCTAGCAGCCATTATGTTTCTTAAGGCACTTCAGCAACACCACCATGTGGGTTGTCACGTGTAGACGGTATCATGACAGAATTATGGTGCAAGATTCAAGACCTACCAGTTGTAATAGTTCTGAGTCCCAGTAAAGCGGGCGTAAGAGCATTGTTAGTTTCTGTACTGTGACGTGTTCACAAGGGAATCGGAACATCTGAGCGCTGTACAAGAGGGATTTAAATCAAATCTTTGGCGTTTGACTGGATCGCTTAAAAGTGGGCGGGCTTGGAAGGTATTGCGCGATACGGAGCTACAGAGGACTATTGACTGCACACACACCTCCTTTGTCTCTAAAAGGTATAGATGGATGGACAGACGTCATTATGTTATTGGAAGAAAGTGGTTGGCACTAGCTTATGTGAACACACTTCATATTTCGTTTTACAGGGAGATGAGACGATAGGATTTTGATACAAAAATACAAAGAAATAGTTTTTTTTTGCATTTTTTGTTTCATATATTGTTAGATATGACCGGGGGGTTGATCAAAAAGGGTTAAAAAGGCATTTTTCATTTCATCTTGATTAATTGGAAAGTCAGTGTAATGTGTTTAAAGGCACAGTGTGCAGCAAACAGGGTGCTTTTTATAGCAGAAATGGAATATGAGCCCTTCACAAAATGTATCGCCCTTCCAACGTTTGTCCAACATGAACCAAAGTTAAGTCTCACCCTAAATTGCCATTATTATTATTATTTTTTTACTATCTAGGTCACTTTTGAACTTTATCTGTAAGACAGAGTCCTTTGTCTACTTCATGTTTTGTTAAATTAGATGGATGATACGTGGACAGGGCGTGAGGGACTTCGTGCCCCTGCACCCAATGAGGGTCAACATCACCATGTGACCATACAAAGAACACTCAGTCCTCTTCAATTATATCACCATTTTAAAAGACATTTTTGGACAAAAGTTTGGAGGGGTATTCCAAAGCCGTCGTAACACCAAAAATAATCTTTGTTTTGTGGTCACAGTGTTTTTTATCTAAATTGCTTTGACTCATTTCTATTGATTTTTTTTTTTTAAACAGTCTTAACATTCTCAACTGAAAGCACAATTGTCACAATTGTTTGAACACAACTCTATTTCTTGTTTGCGAAATGTACCAACCCTCAGAAAACATTTCATTCAAGCTTCAAAACATAGTTATTGTGGCAGTTATTATGCTAATTACCCCAAAGTGAAAAGTAGTTTTGTCATCGAGTGAGCCACCTTTTGATATTTCACGTAAAGTCATAAAATTACAATAAAGTAGTAATTCAGTAGAAAACAACAAATTGTACATCCAAACATTGAGAATTCACAATAATCGTGTCACAGATTGTTGTGCGATATCATAACTTAATAGATCATTATCGTGTGTGTGACTGTGTGCGGACGTGACTGAGTGACTGAGTGAGTGTGCGGCTCCAGAGTGTCTGTTTACAGATAATCTCACATTCTGCTGCAGCAAACTGCACAATATGTTGTGTGGCCAGTTATGGACACGTGCTCAAAGACCTACTTTGGTTGCGGTGACTCACATCTCTCTCAAAACATCTTTCATTTCATTACACCGCCATTGAGTAGCCTGCTGACACCTCGCTCACCACTGGTTAACCGGCCCCCAGAAACAGATGGCGGTGGTCTGAACGCTACTGAGAGCACCTTTCCAGTTTAAGCGTGTGACAACTCAAACAATGAAATAATGTTGCAAAGTACTTGTACTTAATAAATACTACGCAAATGTGGCAAAACACGTGCAGTTGGCTCAAATTAATTAGACATTCAAATCTGTTGTTAACAATAAAGTAATTGTTTGATTTATAGAAATAAATAATAATCTCATTAAAGAATTGAGCCGTGGCAGATGAGAAACACTGCTATCAGTAGATCAAACAGGGATGCCTTGTGAAGTCAGCCCACGTGAGGCCAGCGGTGGCGCCGACACACAGCGCATCACAAGGGAGTCTTCGGACGGAGAAGCAGTTTGGTAAAAAAAAAATGAGCAGGTGCAAGCTGCTTTTGTTCACACCAAACGCGAAGTCGCGCCGCGACAAAGGGGCCGTCGCTTCTCTCCGTGAAAAGGAGTTATCTTTTCCGGTATCGACCATGGAATAAATAACCACTAGTTCTGCTTTATACTTGTTGTGGAAGTCCCAAACATGTCGGAACATGAAACGCCCTCGTGTTTGGGTTCATAACACCATCCGTAGCCGCACACAGCTCGGTGAATTTCTCCGACTCCTCCAGGAACTGCGTCTGGCCTATTTCCTTAAAACTGTTACCGTTTCCTTCATCCACCTTGGAAATAACCACCAGTTCTGCTTTATACTTGTTGTGTAAACTCCACATACGTGGGAACATCAAACTCCATGGTGTCTGGGTTCATAATATTATCCGTAGTCCCACAACAGCTTCTAAATGACGGCCGCTACCAGCGCTACTTCAGGCGGAGAAGCAGCAGTTTGATTCAGCAACGGCAAGACGGCGGTGATGACGGGCGGAGCTTCTCAACGCTGATTGGTTGACGCAACTATGACTTGCGCGATTTTGTCGCCAGAGTTGGGATATTTCAACTCGTGCGTATTTGCGGCGCGTCCTTCGCTCTGTTCGCGCCGCCAGGCGAACATTTCGCGCCTTCGCAACCTGTCGCGCCTGTGCATTGACTTTGCATGTAATTTGGTCTCGCGACTAATTCGTGTCGCATTTGGTGTGAACACAGCATTACACACCGTGCCACAAATGCACCTAAGACTTTGCAATCAATTATTACTGAGCTGACCTGTAACAGGCCGATGATTGTGCTGCAGACACAAAGAAGGTCGAGGAGTTCCTCCTGCTGCAGGCAGCTCGATAAACCCAGCGGTTTACCTTTTTCTCCCCTTTGTGGTTTCAGAGAGACGTAGTTGGAAGGAAGATATATCAAATGGACTCCACCATGTCTGCACACTGGGGACACAATGCTGAGGCAGATGACCTGATACAATCCAGCTATCACTAAGTCAGTCGACATGATGCCTCATCAGCGTTCTTACCAGAGTTAACAATCATGCACAAACCACTTTTTACGGTGCTCTTTACAGCATTCTGCATTTTACAGTACGTGGCGTTGAGGAACTTGTTTTGTCTCAATGAATCGATCGTCAGAAAGCAAACAGAAACTATCCCGATGATTGGTTAATTGTTTAAGTCAATTAAAACAATCATTAGTTGAGGCGTGGCGGCTTTATTTCGTAACCTCTCGGCTGCATTTGCTACTTTAGGCCGATGTCGCCTTGGCTTGCTGGGCCCTCGGCGGGCTACACGCCTGTTGCGGTATTTTCCGGAAAACCTGACACGCTTTATGTGACAACGTCATGACAAAACGCCCTAAACTCCACACACTGCAGCTCCCAAAATGCAGACAGACGAAGACTCTTCATCATTGGGACGCCACCCTCCACGCTTGTGGCGTGGAGGAGTAGGAAAAACAAACGGCAAACACTTCTTGGCAGTCGTGTACCGGCGGGCTCCTTGGAAAGCAGCCTCACATCGTGACTTCATGCCAAGTGTGTGTGTGTGTGTGTGTGTGTGTGTGTGTGTGTGTGTGTGTGTGTGTGTGTGTGTGCGCGTGCAGATCTATTTCTGCTGCTGATCATGCCTATGTGACGCACTTGGAGCATCCTGTGCTTGTCGCAGTTGGATCACTTTCCACCCAGTGACCTCCCGTGAACATTTAGCGCTCATTACTGTTACTGCGTTGCCTCTCTGTGCCACTGCGGCTGAATACGGTCTGCCGCGTGGTGAGGCTGGCGATCCACAGGAATCCTCACATTTTGTCCAATGCCTTTCCATGTCTGGAAACAATGTTTACTTTTCAGTTGCAGAATACTCCGAATATGTGGTCTGAGAACGTGTGCAATGTTGCAGACGGACTGCGCCCTTCTGCTGGGCTGTTTGCTCGCTGAAGAGCAACAACCCGTTGCGTCAACATCAGGAAAATCGGAGATGCGGGCAAACAGCGTGGATGCTCAAACCCCTGTCAGTCTTGCAAACCACTTGGCAACTGGACCGTGGCAATTTATTTATAAGCATAAGTGAGAACCTGTAGATTTAACATTAAGAAAAGCAAACTAAAATACTTGAAACAAGACATTCACAGTTTTTTTTGTCTTTTTTTTTTTCTCCAAGTTTTTAAGTTTTCTTCCCAAACTGGCCAGGAGCTGTAAGCCAAAGTCCCAACTGATGACTGGAGAGCATACTTCTGGATAACAAAACTGTCTTTTCTTACTCAGTCAGAGGATTGATCGAAAATATGAATCATTCACACTCTGCGCTCCCCACAGCTCTCTGGTTATCCGCAGGCCTTGTGTCCGAAGCCGCCGCTGCCTCTCGGGGGGAACAATGCTGCCCTTATTTCGGAGCTGATTTGATCCGCGATAAGAACGGATTTAGAAGTATTTCACGCATGAAGAATGAATCTATTCACTATTCCAAAAACACTGATGACCATGCACGTAAATAAGGGGTCATGCGTCTTTCAAATTGACTTCAAACTCTTTTTTTTTTGACGGCTGCACTAGAAGAAGCGCTGGTGTCTTGTCAGTGGGAGTTGCAAGTGCACTGAATCCACATGCATATTGTGTGTACGTGCTCATGTGTGACCACAGTGTACAGCGGTGTGTCTGTTTCACTGCAACGTATCCTCACTTCAGCTCGTATGATATCTTATGCAAAGTGTCCCTGCCAAAGCCAGCAACACGTGTCATTAGTTACATGCGTATGGTCTTTTGAATAACAGGACCATACGCATGTAATTAGCTTTAAGTACCAAAAGCACTTGGTTGGGTTTAGGAAAAGATGGTGACATTCTTAGTAACGTTGAGGCGACACAACTAGTTATAGGTTTAGGAAAATATCGTTGTTTGGGTAAAGATAACTTTGGAATTGTGTTGTTACTGAAGTACTCAAGTTTTCATGACAAATGCATCATCTTCTCGTTTCACACGGGGAACGAACAGCGGGTTGCATGCCGGAGCAGACCGGCCTGGTCTGTTTGCACAGTGCATTTGTGTTGTTAAAAACTCCTTAACTGACACATGTTGCCTAAATGCCACATCCTCTGACCCCTGACACCCCTAATGGACCAATAAACCCAGTTATCGCCATCACAGACCCCACAGAAGAGATTGCACACACACGCACACGCACACACACACGCACACAGACACACACTTCTCTGGAAACCCCTTTGTATCTCCACATCTTCCTCTTGCCTGATGGATTTAGCACACTCCGCCAAGCAGCATACAGCGTCACCTTGTCCACCCACAGCTCTGATTACTGGAAGTCATATTTACACCAACTCCTCCAATCACCACATTTCCTTTAGTTCATTTATTTACATTTTTTTTAAATGACATATTCATCTGTTTGTGGCGCAGGTTTTGCAGCATTATTGCATACAATGTATCCAGGCCCTGAGGAGAAAATAATCTCTGGTCAGTCAGGCCAGCCAGGTTTGCAGAAACACACACACACACATGCACAGGCACGCGCACACACACATTCACCGGTCGAAGAGGACTTCCTCATATTGTCCAGCATGTTGATGCAGGAAATCACTTTGATTGATATCCCCCCCGATGCTCACACTGAATTAAACGTTTCAGGCATGCACTTGCAACTTTTGTGTGTGTGTGTGTGTGTGTGTGTGTGTGTGTGTGTGTGTGTGTGTGTGTGTGTGTGTGTGTGTGTGTGTGTGTGTCCCCTTTTGGTCTCAGTCAACTGAGGTTTCTTTGCTCAATCAGACTTTTTTTTTTTTTTATGCTTTTTCTTGCCGGAGGACTCATTTTTCAAGCAACTTATGTTTCACATCTCCGGTGTCTTTGCGTGGTTATAATAAAAAAAGACAAACTGGCTGTATGGCAGGAGACTGTATTAGTTTTTTTTTTAGTTTTTTTACTTATTAATGGCTCAAATGTGAACTCTGAGCTTTTCTTGGAATGCTCCGCCGATAAAAACAAAGGGCTATCTACATTTGCACAGTGTCATATTTGTTGTATCTCCTTGAGAAAGGAAAAAAATAAAAGAAGAGGATTTTTTTTTTTTTGGCACACATAGTTTGCAACATGCATTTCCTTATGAGAAACTTCAAGTTCTGTCACTCTGTACTTTTTTTTAATTTGTTCAGCTATTGCTTGCTCGCTATATAAGGAAGAAACTCTGCAGGTGCTTTCCTCGGTCTTCCACTTTCTCCAGGTCGATATGTAAGAGAGGATTAGACACACCATGCTCGTATGTTGGGGATTTCCAATCAAGCACACACACACACACACACACACACACACACACGCACGCACGCACGCACGCACACAAACAACCCCACTGCAGCACCACTTCTCTCTTGATCTACGTCCAAACTCACTTCCACACGCCGTCAGGTCCTTCCTGTTTTATTCGAATTTTTTTCTCTGAGATTTCTGCAGCGCGCCTGAACGGAAACGAGCGCTCCTGTTTTCTGTTTTTCGGGGGCCGCATTGTTTGAGAGACCCCGGCAGCACAGCTGACCCCCCCCCCCCCCCACCCCCCCAGACAGATATGTATCATAGGCGGAAACTCTGATCAGGAACCAATTCACATCAACCGTAAACGCTCAACAGTCGTAGGGGAAATTTGCTTCACTGGCATGCGGCCTTGCCATCTGTAAGCGTTTTTAGCTCGAGGTCGATTCATGAGCACTTTTCCTGGCCATTTGACAGGATTTAGTGGCCACAGAAACAATGTGTGCTATTCAAGTCATGGATGTTGCAGTCCGTACCTGAACACTCGTGGTTTGCTCTAATGATGGAAGACGATGTGTTGCCGCTGATTGGAGACGTCTGGAGCGGCGTTCCCACGCGCTCCGAGTGTTCATTTGGGCGTATAATCATTTTAGCTATATAATCCGTGCATTGCATTCACCTCAGTGTCCAGTGTTCGTTTGTTCAAACTCAAATTCCCTCTCGACTCCCTGGTGATGCTTGTTGGAGCAATTGCGTGTTTTAGAACATTCTTTGTGGAAAAGCACAGAAATCGCCTGTGGACTTAATGTTAGACAACAATGCCACACCATCATGCAGCTATGATGGTTATTTTGTGTTTTTAGCTTGCTTTCCTTCAGAAATCGTTCTGCAGACTGTGGGTTTTCCAAGCTAGTTATTTGTAAAGGTTTGTGAATGATGTGGTGCATCTATTTTTAACTTTTCTAAACTCTGCCTCCCTCGGTCACTCCGGCTCACTCTCTCTCTCTCTCTCTCTCTCCGTCTCTCTGTCTCTCTCTCTTTCGGCCCGTCTAAATATAGAGCGCTGTCTGCCCACTCATTCTGACAGAGAGGAAATGCTGTGTGTGTGTGTGTGTGTGTGTGTGTGTGTGTCAGCTCCTACGCTGCATTAATAGTTCCCGTCAGAAAAGCAGAAACAGAATGTGAGTTTGCACGCCTGCGTGCCCTTGGATGCCCTTGGATGCCCTTGGATGCACGCATGTGTGTATGTGGATGCACGAGGATGCGTTCGGCGTGCACGTTATAGCAACGCAGTGCGGTGTGCCTGTTGTGTCTGCAGTCATTCACGAAGATCTTTTGAGACGCAGACTCGGCGTAAACGGAGATATGGGGAGGTGAAAGACAGAGAGAGACAAGAGAGAGAGAGAGATTACATCAGAGGCAACCGGAAACTTGTGGTCAAACAGGCAGCGCTGCTGTTAGCTGCTTGAC